>CM023488.1:19988439-20508439 GCA_013339685.2 Hyalomma asiaticum | reverse complement strand
AGTAGCTGCACACCGCCATCTTTAAATAGTAAGTCAGAAAAGAAATGACGGTTATGTTAGCGAATGGTACTCTTGTACAAATGGCAAATGAAAGAAAAAGTCAGTTGCGCTCGAAGGGCGAAGCAATGAATGCGATAGCAATGTTATGCTATAATAATGTTATACAAAGTGAGGCTGGCAGCTAACTCTTTTGCATATGCGATCTCACGTATCTACAAAACGCTGGTGGAAGAGAATGCGACTGCTCCAGGGACACTTCTCGCAGTCTTTTCGCGTTGAGAGCGCAGAACGTAGAAGGGTTTACGAGCCGCTCGCTGATGGCTGCCGAGATAGCGCGCGCGCCAGCGATGGCGACGGAGCGAAGTACACAGTTGCTGCTCGAGCGCAACTTGCTTCTGTGGCGCTTACCCACAGAGTTTTCGTGTCAGATACTGGCTCAACTTCAAGCTTGAACAGCTCTGCTGAATTGTTAAAAAGGTTGAGGGGCCCTTCTACTATCAGCAATATGGAGGCAAGGGAAGCTTGAAATGTATGGGCTTCCTTTATTTTTGGCAGACAGTACAAGATACTCTGGGATATCTTCGCATTCTCGTTTGCCGAGCATGCAGTGAAGAGAATGTACATGTTACGGCGCGTGCCTTGATGTTGAATACTTGAAGCGCGAGAGAAGAAAGAAGTTCGCGCGCAGTGCTTTCATCATCGTGGTTCTTTTCGCGTACCGACGCCAGCCCTGATGCCGACGCTTGCCAACGCAAACTTCACTTGCAAAAATGCCGGGCTAATTCAGCTTTACTATAATGTAAATATGGGCCACGATGAAAATCGAATCCAATACCTTGCCATTCTTGGAGGCATGGCGCTACATAGCCCGTTAGGGCAAGGTGTTATTTCTTATCCATGTTATCAGTGCTGCGTCATGGTTTCCGCTGTCGTCCTCCTGATCCTTTTACGAAAGACTTTGTGCAATCAACAGCGTTATAAATTGACCAAACGTGATCGGTGGCGACTGCCTACTGTATTTTTACCCATCACTGTGCTCTCTCACCTTGGAACTCTTGCTTTCCTCATGCGGTTCAGCTGGTTTAGCGTTGCCTTGTTGGGTTTTTGATAAATTCTGCAGCAAGAGAAGGCAAAATGCACGCATTCAAGTGCACGGAGAGGAAAAGAGATTGACGGACAATTTTAGTGATTGGGAATGTAATTGATCATGTTACCTCTGGCGTTTTTATTGCTTCTTGCAGTTTACCGGAATCAACAGGGCTCTCCTGCTTTCCTGATGGCCACTGCAGCAAATACGTCAATAAGTATAAGAAATCCGGTGTACGAGAAAGGGAATTAGGACATGGAAACTTTAGAGTGGCACTCAACGCCTGCTTGTTAACTTGAAGGTTCTGCCATTTTTTAGCGACTCGCTAACGTAAACAGTGTCTTGTTAATTTGCTGATAGATACTGTAGTAATGTCAGGCATAAATGTATAGGCATTCAGGCGATTGACCACATAGAAAATTCAAGCAGCAAAAGCTTTACTGAATAGGAACGTTTAATAACAGCGCACACGGGTGTCCTTGCGCATGCCAAAACACCGATGTTCATTTGTGTCATCTGACAAATACGCTGCAAGTTATTTCACGCGGCCGAGATGGCGTCAGGGCAACAAGAGGCGCTCAACACCCACAAGACCGCATAAGTAACCCTTTTAGACGTACATAAATTGCCAAGAAAAAGGAATGTCCCCATTAGATCTGCGGAAACATCACTCCAGCACCCATGCGGTTGCTGGCGGGCGGTTGCTGACGCAGAGCATGCGGTTGCTGACGTGTGACTAAAATGCACAATATTTACCGAGCCAGGAGACCAAAATTTCCTTGTTCCACCTTCCCCAGCAACATTACAAAAGCACTCCTTGAGGTGGGCCTGGAAAGACGAAAGTATATTTCCTTTCAACACTATTTCTTTTTCTGAAACATTCGTAAAAAAAAGAAATGTGGCGTGGCTCAGCAGTCTCAGACACCACGGATCAGCGGAGCAATGGGGGCTATTCAAAGCATTGCGAAGTGAAAAAAAAAAGGTGACGCGATTTTCTTTTTTTAAGCAAAGCGACACGTAACTTTTCTTGGGATGTACGTTGATGATGTGGCGGTGATGGCGACCAATCTTCGGAGGTCGATTTGTGCTATGCCTTCCCGGGTTATGCCGCGAAATAAATGTGTTCTGGGCCAGCTATACCTCCAGTTGTCCCTTTGGTTCATTTGCGTGTTTCTTTTCGGAGTTTTCATGCTGAGACTAGATGTAACGAAGACCTATTTATAACGAAAATTTTCGAGCATTTGTCAATTTTGTTATGTCTTGGTTTGAATGTATAGCCTAGTGGTTATGATGCTCACGTTCGGACCGTCGGTATCCGGGTTCGAATCCCACTTCGCCAGTTAATTTTCTGTTTTATTCATTTTCGTTACTTCTCTATCTGTCCCTCCTTTTCTGTCTACCTCCTCCCCATTTTAACACCCTCCCCACTTCGCTCATGCTACGGACGTCAACATAGACAACCTAGCGAGGCTTTCACAGTTATACTGTAAAGCAGACAACTGATGCGTAAATGGAAGATACTCAAGCTGTACGATATCCCGCGACTACTCGTCAGCGCCTCGCGGTTATGGCGCTTTACGACCATGAGCTTTAAAGAGAGTTGGCTTCAGCAGGCATCAGCAGGAGCCGTTTGCTTAGAAATGATGACGTGTTTAATTAACAGACAGCCACAAGAACGGCAATTCACAAGAGCATTAGCATTGACAAAAGAAGTTATACGGACCTGATGGCGGCGTCAAACACTGTTCGAATTGGATAGTCAAGGCTTTCTGGAATGGCCCCGTCACTGACTTCGCCTTTATTGTTATTATTATTATTATTATTATTATTATTATTATTATTATTATATGAGCACTGCAGGACGAGTGCTGATGGTATACCAGCCTATGCTGCATTACAATAGTTGGTTCTATTTTATTTCCTGCGAAATGTGAGGTCCTAAAGCACTTGGTAATGTACATGTTGCACAGTGCACAGGAGACTGCGGTATCACAGTGCCGCCGCCACATGCCGCACAATCACGTGTAGGGCTCGTGTGCTGCATCGTGCGTTGAACAATGAACTCCACATCCGGCATCGAGCCGAGTCATCAAAGCCATTCGTGGTGTTCTGTCCGTGATTCACAGCACTCGCGACAATCTGTTACCGAAGGCAGGTCTGTTTTCTCATCCACTAATTCTTTTCCATTTATTTCATTATGGCTATGCAAGGGCTAAACGCTACATTAATTTACCTTATGCTTTCATTGGTTTCATTCTCTGTTAGCTTCGTTAGGTTGTTTCTAAGAAGTAAACGAGGCCTTGACTCATTTTCTTTGGTCTATATATGGCAGGACAGCATACAACTTAAAACGAAAAAGGCGAAAGGAAAGGAACGTATATAGAACGAAAATGAATACATTTATTAGGGTGGGTTATTAGATATCAACTTAAATTTGTTAGAGCAGCACTGAATGCAGACATGTGGGCACAGGGTTAGTTGAACAACCACGCTGCTTTGTAATGTACCGGTAGCGACCCTAGATGCTGTTTTATCACAGCTAGCGCGAACGAATTCGCACAAGCAGTTACAGTTACAAGGAAACCCAAGTATATCATACCTTTAGAGCGCTGAAGGTAATCGCCACGGGATTACCAAGCCTGGTATTTGGGCAGATAATTTTAGCATTCCTTATCCTTGCTGGTACAGATGAGTCTGGCTCAAGCTTTAAAGAGAAAGAAAAAAGGAAGAGATCACTGCTATGGAGGAGTTTTTATGTTAAGGCACTGATATGTGTTGCACATTTATTCCGCTGTATTATTCAGTGTGTAGACCTGAACAATCCATCCGTCCGCTGTCGCAGAGCGTGGATCGATCACCAGGATAGTGAAAAGCCTACAGGACCCGTGACGGAGGTAAATGCAAGGTTCTCGCATTACAACGCTGGGCTGACCGGCAACCCAGTACTAAGTCTTTAACAATAGACATTTTTAGTTTATCGGGCTTAGCGTAATAGCGTAGTTATCGGAATAGCGGGATGTAACTGCGCATGAGCAGTACCGTAAACGGCCAATACCGTTTACCGTGCCCACGGTATTTCACAGACTTAACGTTACCGTGTTTGCGTGCTTATCGTAGTTTACGTAAAACATGGCGGCGGTTTCGGACGCCCGCGTCGAATTGAATTTGACGTTGCTGTGGCAGGATTCGATTCGTTAGCAGCAAATCACTGTGCAAAATGGCTTCGCTTGCCTTCAGGTAGCTTCGAGGACGCAGTATTAAGGATAACTTAGCTGAATTTTCGAGATCGCTTCCCATTTCGAACGTTGCTAGGCCTGGCGAGAGAGCATGTGTTTACATTTCTGCAACATGTCAATTTATGCTCTTTGCGCTTGGTTCGCTTACATTTATTTCTCTTTACTCTCGAAAAGTTAGAATGCCGCTGCTCGCGGGAGTGTAAGTGAACATTTTAAGCTATTATTTCTTTTCACTTTTTTTAACGCATGTATCCTTCTCTAGATGGCGCCACAATCACAACTATCGGGCCGGAAACGCTATTCCGATAAACTAAAGCTCGTTTCTGCAACGAATGTTTGCGGTACGGTAACGCTATTCCCTTATCCCCGCTATCACGCTAACGCGCTAAACTAAAAATGTCTATTATGTGCGCACAACGCACATACTGATCCCACTGCATGCGCACTTGACAGTGGCTGCCAAGAGTTGCGTGATAAGAACGCGTCATTACGTCTTGTACATTAGCCCTACACGACCTGCATTTTTTGTTCCGGGACCCGTACTCTCCGTATTGGGACAGTACTCCCCTTGCGGGATCGTGGTATTATCCGCACTTTGATCCATACCAGTACTTTCCTTAGCGGGACCCGTACTATGCTTACCGGGATCACTCTTCATACTGGGACCCGTACTCCCTTTACAGGGACCAGTATTCTCGGTACTGGGGTCCGTGTTCTCTGCACTGGTACCCGTAAGGTATTTACTGGGACTCTGTGCTGGGATTCATACTTGTCTTACAGAGCCACTACTCTCTGTAGTACGATCCGTGCTACGGGTACTTCCATCCGTACTATCAGTACTGGGACTTTTGCTCACTTTACTGGGACTAGAACCCTCCGTACTGAGATCCGTACTCTCCTGACTAGGACCACACATCTTCAAGAGGAAACACGACGGAAAAGTATTGTACAAGGGAACTTCCTACATGTGAATGGGGAATGTGTTGTGGGACACAGGCGACTATATGAGTGTCCATATACGCATTATCATTTACACACAATGCGTACACAAGCACCGCTCGCCCCACCAGAGCTGCACAAATGAGCCATGTCAGCAGCATGGGCGTGCCAAACAAACATCACACTACGCATATCAAGGACAGTTACCGTTGAGGAATGCTTCGCTTGTTCCTTTTAACGAAACACTCGTGACCGCTTTGCATAGCACACATCTTCGACTGTGATAGATATAAGTAATAAAACGAGTGCTATATTGCTAACTGAAGACAGCTGTGCATAACACACTTCATGACTAACAAATTCGACCACTGCTTTAGAAAAGCCCCATTGGCGAATAAGCGGTTGATATGTCGCGCAGCTAAGCTTGAGAGCATGGGTTCGACTACCGTTGTCAGCGGTCGCATTTTGCCAAAAGCGAAATGCTAGTTAAATTTAGGCGCATATTCAGCAACCCTCACGTGGTTAAACTTCATCGTAACTACACTTCTAGGAGGTGCCCCGCGATATCGTGGTTTCGTTATTAATGTCACTGAATGAATTTAATTTTAGCATCTTGGAATTTTGTATAGTATGGTCTGTAATGAAGCAAGAACGACGCCGCTGATGTTACGCCCAGCGAGAGCATTGGCGAACTCGTCAGGAGCTTAGTCACTTCATTTTGTCTTTAACTAATAGTTATTCCTTGCTTTGCACTCTAAAGAGAATGCATGAATAAATAAACTCATGAATAAATAAACTCATGACCCAGCCTCGAGAAAGGTCAGCGGCACACACTGCAACAGAAAGTACCATCGACGGTGTCAACGGCATAACCCTAAATGAAATTCCTCCTGCCCTAGCACGTAAATTGGTGTTCCCTCTTATTCCCTCTTATATTGTTCGCGAGTGGGCTTTCAAGGGGCCCTACAACACCTTTAAACATATTCAGGTAACAGTGCCGGTAGCACGTGGAGGCTCCTAGGAACTTGTAGACGAAATGTCGCTGCATTACATAACGCCACGAAATTTGCAATTTGCTTTGAAGTACAGCTCGAAACCACCTGCTCTCGTTTTAACAAATTACGTGACGAGGGGCCCCGAATATGTCATCTGAGGCAGTATTAGGATTGGTGGTTTCATGATCGTGGGAAGACCCTCAGTAATGCTCCATTTTATCGTTTGGAGTTCACAAAATAAAGAAAACGTATGGATCTGGCTAGCCTACAGAACACCGAAAAAAAGTCAAGCGACATAGTCAGCGCTCGGTTGTGATGTAACTTGTTGAAATATAGTAATGATAAGCTAGGTTAATGTCCCAAGACCACAATACGCTTATCACAGACGCCGTAGTGGAGGGCTCCAGAAATTTTGACCACCTAGGGGTTCCTTTAACAAGCACTGCCATCGCACAGCACACGGCCTCAGGCATTTCGCCCCCGCGGAATTGCGGCCGCTGAGGCCGGGATCCGAACCCGCTACCACTGGTGTTTTGTCGAGAGAGAGGCAGGCGATTTCCAGATGTATTTGAAAGCAAACTGCAAATTACCTAGTTGGCGCCGAGAAAAATATTTGGCTCACATGCCCGGCGGAACCTCCACGGCTGATCGGCACTCTTTTCAGACTACGCGCGGAAGGTGTCGCAGGGGACCCTTACGAACCATTTTCGTCAACGACGAGTTTGGTGTGTCTTGTGGTTTGCTATCGTTCGTACTAGGCGCACGCGCCTTCAATATATCCCACTGCGATACACGAGTACCACTGACTCGGACAAACATAGTTAGATGGTTTATGCCGCAGTTGTTTGCTTACCTTCGAAATTTGGAATTTGCTTTCACATGCAGCGCAGTCGAAGACAGTACCTCGCTTGCACATGTCGCGGCATGAACGGCAGTAACCATGTCCCTTCAGATCTCTGAACAGACAGGACGACACGTTTTCGCACTGGCAGCAGACCACATCTGGCGGCAGGCTGTCGCAGAAAGTGACCCGAAAGTCTTTCGGGATGCCGCCATCTTCAAAGTCTCGGAGCAGTACGTCTGGCATGACTGTGCTGAAACATAACATCGTGTTTCGTGACATTAGCGACATAGTTTCTAACCGCAGGGACTAGATTTCATCGGACGAGGAATGTCAGTGGAGCCGACGCTTGAACACGGGGAAAAGCATATTTCCTGTCTTCACCTCTTTCTTCCCTCTGGTTTTCTTTTTTTTTTCACTTTACCCCGAATTTCGCGTGCACGCACTCACGCAGGCTTGTCCTCTGAAGCTTTTTTGTTTAGTTTTAGTGCTCTGAGCTTGTGTTATTCCTGCTCCCACATCTTCCTAAGAGCTCCAAGATAGGCGGGCAGTGTGCAGCAAATAATTACTTCTGCCCTCTCATCAAGCAGTTACGGGAAGCAGACTTTATGGGGACAGTAACTTCACGAGCGCTGATCCTGTTGCTGCCCTGAAAAGGACAATATTGCTGAGGTGCGGGGCTACAACGACAGCTCCTGTCCGATGACTTCTTAGCAATTTAAGCCTTGATTGATTGATTTCTGGGGTTTAACGTCCCAAAACCAGCTGGGATACAACTACATTTCCCGTCCGATGACTTCTTGGCAATTTAAGCCTTGTACCTCAAAAATTTGCCTTGTATTATGTCTGACAAACAACAACAAAATGCTGGCCTTCCCCGCAAATTCATGACTGATTCTTTTACATGTACTACTCGGGGACTCTGGAACCGGGGGGTGGGAGTGGAGGTGGAGGGGGGCCCTCTGGAAAAGTGTTGGCCAGGGGGGCAAATGTGATTAAGAGAAGGAAATGTTAATCGAAGCGACTGAAATGTGCCTTTAAGAGCGCCAATGTTATACATAATACATTTATTTAAACTGTATATGGTAGGTTTGACCAGAACTGCGCCCGTCTATCGAGTAGCGTCTGCAGATAATTTTGCAGCGTTGGGCCGGTTCCGCTACCACGGCTTCGCTGGTTACCCTCCTTGACAAGACGAAAGCTGGCACAGCATCATTCACTCTTGCCACTCACAATCGCTGTCTCACATCTGTTTCGTAGTTTCCTACTCCCTTCATGTCAACTGAAGGGCTGCCCCGTGTATATCCTCGCCTTCATTTTCTACGTTCTGATCTTTGCGATCTGATCAGTGTGCCTCATGGCAGGCACCAGGGCTAAATTGATGCGTGACGCTCCACATTTTCCAGCACTTCCGAGCAAAAAAGAACGAATTGGTAGGCGCGCAAAAGAAAAATAAAAAAGCAAGGAAGGCACTGGTATTCCACTGATCTTACTAACGGAAGATACACCTACATGTGAAGTGTTTATGATCAATGCGCATATATGACCACTTCTCAAGTGTCTTGAGACCACTCCGAGCTCGAAGTTGAGCAAGCAGGTTCTTTCTAGATTTCATTATATTCTTTCTCACAGGTAATGTCTCATCGTCGCCGTGTATTACTTCAGAGCAAAGGGAGACCCTACGTCAGTAATTAAATATAGGAACCTTATGGCAAATCAGACCTAAAAAAAGCACGAAAGCATAAGGCAAACAGTAGAAGACAACTTGGCCATCATTCAAGCCACTGAGAGTGCCTGTTTAACTTTTTTTTTTCATTTGGAAAGCTTGCCCTTAAGTAAAATGAGTTGGTATAAAACAACAACAACAACAAAGAAGCAAACAAAGAAACAAACAAATTGGATACGTGGTGTGCTAGGCAGAAAAGAATGTTATCGTATTAGCGGAATAATTGATAATTCACCGTTGACGCACCCCTTGTCTCCTCTTCGCAGTAAAGTCCTAGATATTTGTTTTTTTTCCACTTAGAAAGAATCGTGAAAAATCTAGGGACTTCTGTTCGTAATGCTTCACTCAGTGTCAGAGGTACTAAAACGGCTCATATTATACTAATACGTCCAGTGTATCGGCCTTAAAGGGACCCTGCAACACATTCTGAACATATGTAACCAGAAAACGGCGGTGCAGACCAGCCATGGCTACTCCTGTGAACATGTTAGCCGAATTGCGAGTTCCCTGGTGCACTACGCGCACCAGGTAATTCGCAATTTGGCTTCGAACACAGCCGCAAAGCACTCGTGCTTATTTCTTTCAACAAATGGCACCACATGACTCTCTGACTATAAGCCGCTTGATACAGAAACGTCATTGAATGATTTCATGATTGCGGAGAGCTCATCTAATAAGCTTCATTTGCTCGCTGTTAATCGAAGAAATAAAAAAAGAAAATATATGACAATTTGTTCAAGGAAGAGCGGGTGCTTTCCAGACGTGTTTGGAACGGAGTTACCAATTCCCTGACGCCCGCAGTGCAATAATAATCGGCGCAAATGTACTTAGAGCTTGAATAATAACGTTCGGCTCAAATGGTACTGGTCGTGTTAGTGACGTCAACGTCTATTAATTCAGGTTGTTCATGAGATCATACTGTACCATGTCAATTTTTGTGCATACCATGTGAACGAAACGACCCGGGGAGCTCTGCCGAGCTTTAGACGGCCAAATTGCGTACAGATACGGTCGAAGTTGCTGCAGTTCGCCAAGAAACGCTTCGCATTTGATAGATAAGAAAACTGTACGGCGATGTTTTGATAGTATGAGTGATTTAGTAGCATGCCTGATACACCACATTCATTGAATAAAAAGGATGGTCTTCGACTATTGTGGTCATGACGCGCCTAATTTGAAAACTACGGATAATCGCCTCTGGTATGAAATTTATTGTTCACGTCGAACTGAAGCCTTCGAAAATTGGCAGCTGCATATGCCACGCCAGCCGTTCATATGCTTGTACTTCTGCCCCTCTTGTATAAAAGAAAGTGACGAAAATGATAGGCATCCCACCTCTGCAGTCTTTCAGCAACTAGCTAGCTAGCTGCAAACTTCGCAACCAGCGATGTAAGGGTGCGGGATAAACACGTAGCGTACACGCAAAGAAGGTAATTTCATTGCCGGGACCGATAAATACGCCACCGCATAAAGCTGCGGCGTGCACAGTGACGCGATATTCAGTTGGGCAGACTCGCACCAATACGGATAACGCACCCTTCAGGAAAAACAAGCAATGCAAGGGGTATTACCGCTGCCTGATAAGGATGGTTAGTCGGGTTAGTTGCACATCACACTAGCCCACCAGTGGCATTCCAGCTTATGGGTCATACTTCTCTGTGTTTTGCGAGGCTGACGTGTATGTTTAAGCATGTATAGCTCCTGAATCCGAAACATGACCACGAAACTTGGAGGCGTGTCTGTGTAACCAAAAGGAAGTATCCTTTGAATCGAGAAACACGATTAATTAAACTGATTCAGTTAAAATAGCTTGAGAAATTATGGCATAGAGTACGTGCTATAACCTATGCAGTAGAAACTGAGGCCGAAAGTGATAGAACGCGCCAAGTACTGACGAGTTTGACAAAGTCGTAATCGCGAGGCTTAGTCGACGCGGTCGAGACAAGATGGAATTTTGAATCGTCTCCGCACTCGAAGTACGGATAGTTTTGAGCTACAACCGGTATAACGACGAATGTTACGTCCCTGTTTTAATCGATACGAGCGCTGACGTGCGAGTTCATCTGAAAAAGAGTTCCGGAGAGCGTCAACAAAACAAAACTGCGAAGCCTTTGTCAGTTTCTTCCGTGTACGAGTTGCTGCGCAAAGTGCCTTGTGCATCTTTCTTGCGGGATAGTAACGAATAAACGACTGCAATTCGAATACAGAAATACAGTGGCGGCTTGAAGCAATTACGTAAATGGGATAGTGAAAGCCGAGAGGAAAAACTTAACTGACCTTTGCTTTTCCAGGCGCGAGGCTGCGGGACGGCTAGCTTGCCTCCGCAGTACAGCACCGCAGCGGCGCGATATCCGTTGTCATAGCGACGAACGATAAGGAGGAACTGAAGGCCTTTTGCTGTATCTTTTTTCTTCCAGTGGCTCCATTTTTCAGGCGTTCGGAAAGCAGGAAACGGAGCCGCCGAGCGCAGAAAGGGGTGGTTACCCCTTTCCGTTTGTGGGTTGCCACCGATTATCTACAATGAGTCGTTGCGCCCGGACGCGAAACTCGGAAGACCGTCTCGAACAAGGCTGCGACATAATGTTCGCCGCGTATTCCAGAGAGCGGGTGCAGCAGGTCTGGTAGGCGTCGCTTAATTCTCGATGCAAAAGAACGCTCCAGCTCGTTGAATCGCGCGCTGCCTTCTGCTACATTGCCAGTGGCCGGCGTCACTAGTGTGTCACCGGAAGGCCACGTAACGCACGCGTTGCCTCTTGGCGGTGTGCCATTTGTATACACTTGCTATGTCAACGACAACTGCTAGTGTTTCAGGCACCGGCACCGAAACCCCGGTATGATTACGAAGCTCGCCGTAGAGCGGGACTCCGGTAATTTAAGCCCGTATTCATAAAGACTACCTTATCCTTATCACTTGTTTTCCTTACCTTCCATGTCCTCCTATCATGCTTCATGATCAAATTAATTCAGTATCTACAAGCAAGCCTTATGATAAGCCTTTGGCACTGATTACCATTTTAGTCCCCTTAACGCACCTTAATGTCACGGGGCGATGAGGAAAACAATTTAGCGATAAGAATAAGGCAGGTTTATGAATAGCTGGTGTTCCTTACCTTGCAATGGCGTCGCAAAGGGCGTGGTCCTGTAACATTTCGCCTCCGCTGAAATGCCACCGCCCTGGCTGGGATCGAGCCTGCGTATACTTGGATTCATCAGTGAAACACCATAACCACTAGACCACCGCGGCGGCACCCTTTACCGCCTCGTACGTGTTATTACTGCAAAGGCCCCTTCACACTGTCGCCTAGCTCTGGTTCTGGGAGTGATCTTGAGGGGTCTCAAAATGGCCGGTTTGGGTGAAAAGTGCGAAGTAGCACCGAAATGAAACCGAGAGCACACTGCAGATGGTTTCACGCCATGCCTTACGCCATGATTTGTTCGAGATGGCATACAAGCTGCAGCGATGGATCGGTGGATAGTGGATACTATATTCCCTGGTCACCTTCAAATAGCTGCCGAGCTGTTTGAAGTAGCACGTCGTCGTAAAAGCATGCTCAGCTAACCAACACAGCAAAGTGACAGATACTAAAACAAATGTCAGCATCCTTGGCAACTTTTAACTGCCGATTGGAGTGTCGTAAAAGCTTGAAACAAATGGTTAACATTATTTTTCTATTGGTCTCGGATGTGATGTGGGATAACGTGCAAACGATACTTATAACTACATTCGGGCAATCCAAACTATAGGAGAGGAGCTCAGGGTAAGATGGAAGCTTGAATCGATGAACAGGTCACTAAAAACGATGGAAAACAGGAAATGTCGCTGGAGCCAGCGATTCGACAAGTGGACTTGTCTTCGTTGCCGTCCTGACGAAGACAAGTCCTCTTGTCGAAACGTCGTCCAGCGACATTCCCTGTTCTCCATCCTCTTTAGCGATCTGTTCATACATTCAGGCAAGTTAACGCAGCCACTAGGAAATAGGCTTCAGAATGCGTAGTTGACACAGGCGCGTAGTCGAGGGGCGGAGGGAGGTTCTATATAGGGACCCAACCCTCACACGAAATATTGGCTTTTAGCCGACACCCTGACAGATGGCCCCTACCACGCCCTGACGGTTATGCACAAGGTCAGGCGAAAACCTACAAAGTCTCGAAGGTGAACGAACCTGACACTACGTTTATTTGAAGCTGAAAAGCCAGTTTTTTTATAAGAGCACGTGGTCAGGCGCACGTAACGCCTTTATCTTAGGAAAGGTCACCCCGTTTCACGTAAACACAGCTTAAAATTCATGCTCATTCGTGCCATGGTCATTTTGTCATGGTTTGTATTGTGCACATTTCGTCCAAGCATGAACTAACTATCCCGACATATATTTTTCATAACGTATGGTTTATTTGTGGGTGTGCGCACCTCAATTAGTCGACCAACTGACATAGATTCATAGTATTTTTAACGGACATCTCAGAATTTTCGCTGAGCGTAAAGCTACTGTCTTGCACGAGTAATCTTTGGTACCGTGCGTGCACTTCCGGCCGCATATTAAACTTGCAGTTTCAGTTTTAGGGGCGAAGCTCCTTAGGGCATAGGCTAGTCCGGCGTCGTAGTAGCCACCTCTAGGCCTCAGAATGATCACGAGATGGCGCTGCGGTGCTGCTTAGGTAGTACGTGAATTGATCAGTAGATGGCGCTGCGGCGCTCGCTGTTTCGTTGTCTCGTCGTAGCCACGCTCGCGCTCGCCCTCGGCCCGTGCCTCCTGGCGCGCGAGCTCTCTCACTCTTCCATCTGCTGTCTTGTGAGAGAGAGAAAGACAGAGAGAGAGAGCGAAAGGCGCGCGTTGACTATGGAAACGCTCTTTCTTCGATGAACGCTGTACCAGCTCGCAAAGGAGGAGAACGCGCCCTCACCCGCGAGAGACAAAGTTGGCGCAGGCGAGTTTCTTGATTGAAAAATACCGACTGCTCGCGCTGGAGAACCGTTCACCGGCCACCCATATATATATATATATATATATATATATATATATATATATATATATATATATATATATATATATAACGAAAGGGAAGGGGTCAAGGGCTCGTTCTTTATTTGTTAGACACAACTTAAAGAGCAAACAGACAATGAAGCCTAGGAAAACATAGGGGAAGTTACTTGTATTGTAATTGTGGAGAAAGTAGAAAGGAATTAAAGTGGACGAAAAGACAAACCTGCCCTCGGTGGGACCCGAACCCACGACCTTCGGATGGCGCGTCTGATGCTCATATATATATATATATATATATATATATATATATATGCTTGAAACCTAAAGGCACCGGCGCAACCAGACGACACAGAAGGAGAGACAAGGACACACGATATATATGCACTGGATCTTGACTTGCAATGGAGTGCCGGTGGGAGATTTCACTTGTGCGTAGTTGAACCATAAGGATTCGTAGCATGCGCGTTAACTAAATTAATCCGGAAGTCGGCACGATCTACGATGAACATCCGGAGCTTCGCCCACTCATCATCATTCACTCCGTGGATATGCGTGGATTTTTTTTTGTTTCCCCATTATCCTGCGATTGCAACCAATCTTAAAAAGTAGGCTTCCACAAGTACAGCCGGAAATGATCGTCGGCATACGACGTAGTATCCCGCTACAGAAAATGGGTAGCAGAAAGCCAGGCACACGTCGCGTGGTGTGCGTTGGAGCACTGGCGAAGACGCAGTAGTCCGGCTGTACGCAGGCGCAAGGTGCGTTGGGTCTAGTGCATTGCTTACTCATGGTACTTTGTTCCACTTTGCTTCAAATGTAGATGGCGCACATTGACCAAACGACTGGAGCTTTTCGAAGAATGGCACTCCTTGTACCTAAGAAATGAAAGAGTTCTAGCACTTCATGAAGAATGGGCCTTGCTTTGGTCGCACGTTCAGTGTACTTGTGTGTAAGGTGCTTGCAAAATGAAAACTGGAGCTCATTGAGTTATGAAATATGTTTTCCGGTTCCAGGTACAGTCGTCAGACTCATTTTATACACATCGCGAAGAACAGAATTGTTCAGCAAAAGAGTCTTTATTACAAGTTTGCAATAGACAACCAGGCACACTATATCATGCTTTCGGTGCTTTCCGACAAATACGTGGTTTGGGCCAGTCGAAAACAAATAAAATGAAAGATTGTACATATCGATTTGAGGTATTTAAGGCTTAGCTCCGTGGGATCGAAAGAGCAATAGTGACGGCCTCTATACGGTTCAGAGCGCAGTTTCCGTGTTCTCCATGGGGTCGAAAGAGCAATTAGTTAGACGCTCAGTGGGGTTGAGAGATCTACTGTCTCCTTCAATAGAAAATGCAAAATGCTTAAAAGCTGAAGGAACCCCTTAGCTCCTTATGCTTAGGAATTTCGTTTTAATATCCTCTGTCCCAATGTTCCGTGCTCCTCAGTGACGCGATTAAATACGTCACCCGTTAAAAAGAGTGCACAACGACCTTGAATACGATGCAGTTCTGAAAGAGGAATCCCTTCTTGACGTTCTCAAGCAGCGGGATGGATATGATTTGAGGGTAACCAAATCTGGGGTTCCGCTGATCGGGTTCTGGCTTCCTTAAACATTCGACAGCGTGTTCAGCCGACGCCACATCCAGCTCGAAGCACCGACTGGCTTGTTCTTCCAAATGGTTGACGAGAATCACGATGATCTAGAACAAGCAGGAACATAGCTTTTAGGACCATGCTGCAAATAGTAGGAAAATCGAAGATTGATTCTTACAACAACGCGCGTGCAATTTGAATGCCAGGGCAAACCACTTCGTGGTGAGCAAATAGCAGTTCGAGACGCAGTTTCCAGGCAAACACCAGAACACGCACTTTGAGAGCCAAACCAACACAAGAAAAGGCCTGGTGTTTTTAAGTTCGACACATAATCTGTTATACTCAAGAAAAATATAAATTCGCACATTCTTTGTATTAAAGTGCAAGTTTGAGAAAGCTGTCTTATTTGCTCGCCTAATGCTACCGATAGCTAATGTTTCCTAGTATGGGTTAATCTGCTATCTGCCGTTACAGGAGTGTAATTAGATTAGGCAAGCCCCGCCACGGGGCTCTAGTGGTTATGACGCTCGACTGCTGGTCCGAAGGTCTCGGGATGGAATCCCGGCCGCAGCGGCGGCATTTCGATGCAAGGGAAATGTTGAGGCACGTGTGCTGTGCCATGTAAGCGCGCGTTAAAGAACCGGTCTAAATTTCCGGAGCCCTCCTCTACGGCGGCTCTCATAATCATAGCGTGGTTTTGGGACGTAAAACCCCAGAAATTAATCAAAATTAGACAACGCATAAGCTTCGCCTCTGAGAGTGCAACAATATAACATACGTTGTTGGGCTCCGTTCGCATCACAATGCTATCCCGTTAAGCACCTCATCTGTAATTGTCTACATCTCTCTCCTCACGGCGCTGCCCAGAGGGCGAGCACCACGCAGGCGATGTTTACGCAAGCAACCAGCCCGGGCCAACACATGCTACATACACGTGGCGCTGCTGATCTACCAGCAAGGACGCCGGCGCCTGCACCGGATTGGCTCCGACACGGGCTCCTTAAAGCTATCGCGTTAATATAATGAAGGGGCAATATCATGGCTTTGACCCATTTAGTTCCGGACATATACACAATCTTGTGTTATAAAGACGCTCTGGCATTTTTCACAGCGAAAGCTGTACGTGTCTGGGCCAAACGAAAATCCGTTTGTCTCATGTTTCTAGAAACTTCTGTATTGGCTGCGCGTTCAGTTACGTCGTTCTCTACAACGCCCCAAAGCGTGCGTGCCATTGGCAGCGCCGTCAGCGTCAGTATAGCGTCGTGCAGCATAGCAGAAGCGAGGTGGAGATGACTCCAGTTGTGGTTCAGCCGAATGCTAGAGAGTGGCCTGGCAACTCATTCAGTTCATTGCAGGCTTTCATGGGTAGACCATGCAAAGTAAACATGCCAAAAGAATAAGGTGAATAAAATGCTCGACGAAAAGAACCAAACAGACTTGCTCAGTAGCGTCGAAGGGAAAACCAAGAAGCTCCCGCACAAGACGCCAAGTGTATGCATGCCGTTAAAATGCATGTCAAATTCAAGCGACGCTGCAATGGGGGATCGTTGTGGGTGTAGTTTACACCTTTGCTGTCTTACCACCTGCACTGCATAGATTGGGCCTATATATCTGAGAAAGGCTATAACACACCGTCAGGATTAACGCACTTCTAAACATCGGGGTTGCATGTTTCAGCTCCGTTGGTTAGCCATCTGTACAGAGTGCTTCGGGGTGTTGTTTTTTTTCTGTCTTTTATTTCCTGCCAGTCCATGAAAGAAGTGACACACGGTGGTTCTAAAAACAATGATACATTGTTGAGGAAAAGACTAATGTACATAAATGACTCCACCAAATCACGGTCACATAGGCAGATATGTTTTGACGGATGTTGTGGTAATTTACAACACTTCGATATGACAAAACTCTGGTATATATTTTGTTGATCGAGCATAAGCATCCAGAGTGGTGCATGCAATTTACTGAGAAAGTGCATTCCTAACGACATCGGAAATGCATGTATGACATTCACCTTGCCACTGAAAGGCCAGGGAAGCATGTCGTCATAAATGCCGGGGCAGATTCTGCACTTGAAAGACAGCTGTGGCGACGATGTCGTCGAAGAACGGATGAAGCCGACTGAGAACTCAACATGGTAACCTGGCTTGTTGATGTACAGTTCGCCCGATGATATTTCCTCGGTTGACGTAATGGCTGCATTTTTAAGGGCAGAATATGGCTGCACTTTCCACACATATACAAAGCCTGGTTTCACCTGCATCGGGGTGCAAGAAAAAGGAAGTTATTGATCACCAGGCAGCAATAATGAAGCTTGCATACTCAAGATTTTGAAACTCACCATGAAAAGGACACAGACACGATAACAAGCATTCTTTACACAGGTAGAAGAAATCGATGGCTGGGCTAAGTGGCGACTGTTTACCACATGTGGAAAATCAGCACAACAACGGCATGGAAGCACACTATTTTGTACTTGTCTATGCATTTTTCGACCAAAACTTTGCTCTATAGGAAAGCTTTTGTAATTGTAATGATTGTCAAGCGTACACACATCTAATTCTTATGACATTCTTTTCCACATCTTTACGAGTGTAGATTTTTTATGCTTCACCTCCTGTCATTTCCATTGAAGCTACCACACTCTCCCGAACTTGTGGCTATAGGAACATCATTTGTTAGTAGGCTTTGACAGTACGTACAGGCTCCAGGTGTATATCAGAGGCAAGGCGTTCCAAAGCGTTCTCTGTCCCCTGAAAATAATTGGGCATGGAAGATTGCAGAATAACAATAAAAACTGAAAAAAAAGACAACAACCCAGGGTAATTTAAGCTTATACTTACAGCTATTTGTTCTGAAAGTTGAAAACTGTCAGTGTTCTGTTTCGTTGTTAGTGCCTGGTGAAAGAGAACAGAAACAACACTTGAGGGTCCACTTGAAGTAAACTTTCATAAATGAAGCTGTTAGGTTAATGTATTGTAGGTTCTAAGGACCTCTGTTTAATGCTGATAAGTATTTGTAAGAAATGATGGCGCCTTCGGTATAAAGTGTGATAGTCGAAATCAAATTTGTCAACCATGAACCAGCATAGGCAGCAGGCCCCAATGCGGTTAATCGAAACAGCTTCTCCGCAAATGCCCATGGAGGAGTTGGCTTATTAAAGTGGAGCTTATGCATTCACCTGAAGCCAGAAAATGCAGAGGCATCATGTTAGATCACAGAAAAATGCTGAATTTTCTTCAGTTAGTTGTTTCACTTAGTCCTTCTCCCCGAATCGCAACATTCTTACAGGAACCAACAAGTCTACAGTGAAATGTTTCTATGTATGTGTGGGGTTAAACGAAGGCATAATGTGATACGTTGTTGTGGTGAAGAAAGTGCAAAAAAATTATTCGTAGCTATGTCGCGCAAGGCGAGATCACAGCAAAGCTGGCCGATAGTTTGCTGAAACAGCTCTGCACATTATAGTCATCTGACATTTTAGGCGGGAGTATGTCACTTGCTTTTCATGTGATATTTTGGCAAGAACATGTCACTTGATCACTTGGCAGGAATACGTGATGGTCCCGTGGTCGTATCAAGGTAATATTCCCTGACAGGGCAAAGGTAGTATAGCTTAAACAGCTTATGCTGTTAAAAAAACAGTGCATTAAATAGTCAAGCTAGTGTAGAGCTATATATCTGTTTAATTTAGACATTGGGTTCATTTATGAAATCAACAAAAAATTTCAGCGGAAGTTCAAAGCACACTTGAAGCAAACCTGTGTACTCTACAGCCACTCAGTGGCTATGCTAGTGCACATTAGCTCATACCGACAGGGGAAGGTAAACCATTACCCATTGTAAATAAATAGATTATGCTGAACAGGAGGTGCATTTGATTAACCTCCCTGCCTTTCCTTACCTCTCTCTCAACAAAGCATGATGGCAAGCCATGTTGTTATGGTCATTTGACAAATGACAGCAAATTTTTGGCATCTCTGGAAGATCATATGCCACGAATAATGAACTTGATCATAGTTTTCTGAGGTGTTAACTATGGTGGAGGGAACTGCATTCGACACCCTGCTATATGCAAAGGTTGTAGGTTCGAGCACTTCTGCTAAAGTGTTGCTTTTAGTACACCTTAATGGGATCTTGCACCATGGTTACAGCACTTCATTTGGGCAGGGCAGATAGAACTCGCATGGTTGCGTCTAATAAAGAACAGAATGTCCCGATCCACTCCACTTGTTTCGTTCATCTCTGAGGCAGAAAAGCTGGGCCAACAGTTAAGATGAAAGCTGTAACTGACGCACGTACAAGCTGCTGGACAGCCCTTCAGTTGGAGTTCTCGCTCACATGGGGGTCTAATAAAATGGGCATGCAAAACAACTTTTTTGTTTAGAACAGAACAATGCAGGACTTTGTTGTTTCTGTACTAAGAAGTGAAATTCTTACCTCAAGTTCCTGCTGTAGCTTCAACAGTTGTTTTCCTAAGTCACTCCGAATTTCTTTCTCAGCACTGGCAGATTGCTGATGTTCTGCCTAAGTGTTGCAGATGTGCATGAAAAATGTTTAAAAAGATATGTGATTGAAAAATCCTGTAAACAGCATGCAGTGCCATGAAATGATTTTGGAGGCTGCATGACAGTTTAAATAAGGAATGGCATAATTTGTATGACTCAACATTTTATCATCATCATCAGGCTATTTAAAGTCCACCAAAGTACGATGGCTTCTCCCATTGATTTGAAATGTGCCTTGTTTCAGCAAATTTATTCTATTCTATGCCTGCAAATTTCTTAATTTCATCGCCCCATGTAACATTTTCTCTGCCTATGCTGTATTTTCCATCTCTTGACGTCCATTCTATTGTTATCACTCTCCATCGGTTGTCCGTCATTCACGTTACATGTCCTGCCAAGATCCACCTTTTTTCTCCTAGATGAAATAACGGTATCAGTTACTTCTGTTTGTTCCCCGATCTATTCTGCTATCTATCCTCGTATCTGTCACCTTCACACCAATAATCTTCCATTCTACCACACATTGCGTGATGCCTAATTTCATATCTGATTTTTTTTTGTAGCAAAGATTTAAATGCCAGAGATGCAAGCACATGCCAATGTGCTAAATGTTCACTATGGGAAGCTAAAGCAATTTTCTGTTCAACGAATCCTTTCATCACGTCTACCTTCCATCTTCTCCTGAACTTGTGCTCTTGCTTGGATTACAGAAAGACAACTGATCGAAGTACTAAAAATCACATGCTCCTCTCTGAGATACAGGAAGGTGGAAGCTTGAACAGATTAACAAACAGATAACCAAAAACGATGGAAAACATGGAATGTCGCAAGAGTCAACGTTTTGACAAATGGACTTGCTGTCCTGAGGAAGACAAGTCCACTTGTTGAAACGTTGACTCCAGTGACAGTCCCCGTTTTCCATCCTTTTTAGTGATCTGATCATCCATGCTCCCCCCCACCCCCCAAAAAAGCATTTGTTAATCTGGACTTGATCACGCTTATGGTATCTCTGGGCAACAATTTTCAACAAAAAAAAAGGGAAACAGAGGAACAACACATTTATCCGCACAGGCATACCATTACCATACACAAATTCCCATGATTATCCGACAGATGTCCGGAATGGAACATGAAGACAATGTTAACCCTCCCGGTAAAATGAAAGCATAAATTGTCTCATGCAGGGGTGCCCTTGAAAAAAATTGGCAGTCCTTCCGCTTGGAGAAACTGGGGAATGCAAACTTTGGTATGTGCATGCCTGACCTATTACCCTTCTTTCTTTTAACGCTATTGGCCTCGAGATCGACATGTAGGTGGCAGCATTGTCACCGCGTGAGTGTGGATAGGCGTTCCTCAGCATGCATTGAAATGTATACTATGGCGCTCTGTTGTGAGCGGTTTGAGGCAGTTGTTAGCTAAATAAAAACATTAATTTCAGTCTAATCGTAATACATGCATCCTTTCATCTCATGTTAGTGCAGAAAGCATGCAAAACGTTCTTATTGCACGTAAAGGAAGAGTGACATGCCATTCATCGGGGCACTGACATCACCCAGACTCACAGTTTGACTTCCTCGGTGGTTCTCTCCGTCTTATTTTCTATGACCATACTTCAGTTGAAGGGCATGCATTTGGGCTGGTTGGTTCATGATTGCAGGCAGACGAAACAGCGTAGAACAACAGGGCAACAAGGAGAACCAGCACCCGTGTCTGTGCTCTCCCTTTGTCCTGTTGTCCTGCGCTGTTTTGTCTTCCTGCATACTTCAGTTCTCTACTGTCTACAACGTTCACATTGCTGTTACGTGACTGAAAGAGTTTAGTATTGAGTTCTTTCTCATTTTTCCCTATTGGCTACAACAACAAGAAAAAAAGGACTGTTACTGTGCATTGCATTGAAGTAGCAGCTTGTGTACACTGCTGTATCACTTACACGTATACTTGCGTTTAAATGCGTTGCATGCTGTTTGAGTACTCTCACGATATTTAACACACACCTACATTAATTAAACATCTTAATGCTCAAACACATTGCTTTCTTCACATGACTACTTGCATGACCGTGACAAGAAAATGTTTATTTTTTATGCACATAAGTAAAATGTTCTTCAAACAAAAAATGTCTCCTATTTTCAGTCATGCTCACAATCGCATATCGCGAGAGGACATCGCTGCAGCGCTGCACTCTGTTTCACTTTTCCGTTAGATGCTAGGAAATCCATGGCATTCATATGGCTGAGGTATGTTCATACCTCGCAAGTGTGGGTGTGCAGTTAAGTGGTTAAGACACTTGGCTTCAAAGTGTGATGTCCCATGTTCAAACCCCAGCGCCGGTAGCATCTTTTTCCACTCCAATGCGCCCATTATGACATGGCGGGAGATACTAAAGAATCAGGTCCTGCCGACCCTCCAAAGAGGGCACAAGGGGTTAACTTGATAATTTCCTTTGAGTTTTCTGGGATAGCAACCACAGCTACACCAATGCAGGCTAGGCTACAAAACTTCACTTCAAAAAATTCGGCACATCCAAGGGATTGGGGGAAGTGATGCCATGTTGAGAAAACAGCGAGGGATTTTCATGTGACTATATGCTTGGCTTTCATCTGTGTGTTCAGAGAACGATCAATGTCTCGGTGCTAACTGCACTGAAGCACCATTGCCACAACTGCTGATGGAATAGATTTGTCAGCAGTACATGGCGCACGGGAAAAGCAACCATGGACAAGAGGCAGCGTGCTTGCCTGACAACTCAGCGCCCAGACTTCGATTCCTATCGGTAGGTGGTAGGTTGACGCTTGTCTGCATCTCTGCACTTGTTACATCTGCATTTCAATAGTGAGCTACAAAAAACCGCATGTCTTTCCTTTGTAAAGTGCGTTCTCACAAAGTTTCAGATGCCTGTTATCATTCGTGATTGATTAGCACAAGCTGCATGCATCAACAGCACTGAGCACGGCAGGTGTCAGCGACATATTATCTTATTATCGTTAATCATGACATACGTGACGAGTATAGCTCTCTATTAGTGATGCCTAGATAAGTCAGTCATATTCATCATATGTTGACACCGTCCATCCCAATCTTGGTATGTACCAAGTGAAGGATAAAAGAACCGAAACTTGATAAAAGCCAGTTGATAAAAGATTGAGAATTACCAGCTTCCTTTCCATGAATTGTATCTTGTCTTCGTACGTTTCTGTGAGAGTTTTTAACATTTCGTGTTGCGTTTTCCGAAGGTCCTGCAAAGAAAATTACATAAGAGAATGTTACCCTGGTAGAATTGCGTTGAAAATGCAAAAATAATATATTCATATTACCTGTCAAAGGCGTTGTATTGGCCAGAAACACCAATATTCATGTTAAACTATCCATGTGCAGTAACTATACAGTTCTAACGGAATTGCAGGAAATTGCATGAGATTGGACACAGTAGCGCCTGAATTGTAATATCACTGAGGTTGCAACACCATGGTCCAAAGAAGAACAAGAAGTCGTGGATGACAGTTTTATGGTCGCACGTGAAGGCAGTTTAGTGTGCATGCGAGTTTGGTTAGCTTTTAAAGCACAACATTGACAAATGTGGATCCACAAGGTGTGTACAAAGAGGTACTAAATGTGAGTACGCCCAGTTTGTCCCATAAAGTGATAAGGCAACGTTATAAGTTAAGTTAAATCAAACATTTCAATCACTCAACTCAAAAGGAGCATCCACAAAGTGTGTCTGTTATGAAAAACCATAGAAGTAGCTTTAGACTGGAGCATTGGTTCGTAGATGCCACAGCACAAAGGGGCCACATCACAGGGGGCATGGGAAAGTTTGAAAAACGCGCTGTTCCCCGTTTACCTGCTGACCAGCAGATCACTCACAAGAGGCGTGCTGATCTCATCATCATCACAACATTGAATAACTACATAAATAAAACAAGGAAAACACCGAGGGGCAGCAATAATAATGTAACAAAGAAGGGAATACCAAACGGAAGCTTCGTATGAGAAGACCATGGAGAACATGTTCTGGGTAAAGGCTGTGGTGCTGGATTTTGGGTCATAAGGGCACACAGGTCTACATTTTCATTGTCGGAATGAATGTGCCATTTGTGACTATGAAATGACGGGTGCCTAAATGTGCACAAAATCGCCCTGGATGGTGAATCATGGCCAACGGTAAAGCCATGAAGAGTGACACAGCACTACACGTCTTTAAAATCAAAGTTTAGTTTGCCTTACCTGATTTTCTCTTTCCAGCTGGCACACTTTGCGAACAAGGAGATCGTTGTGGTTGTTTCTGCCAGCTTCATGCACCTGCATGTCTCGCCTTGCTGCCTGTTCCATGACACAAAACAATGCGCTTATCAGAAATTTTATAAAGCACGTCTGAAACGTTCTGTTCCATATTCCGATAACTACATTTGTTTCCACATGAAGTTCCTCGATATTCCATATATATGTCATATATTTGATCTATATTTCCATATGAATCTTATGGATATATATGGAAATACTGGAATGGCCATACAAAATGTTTCAGTATGGAGTTGATATAAGGAGTGATACAAATGTGTTATGCTGTTGGTTTTGCATGCATGGACAATGCGGATAAGGCAGAATCAAAAGAGGTATGAAACTGTAGTATTTATTGCTGAGACAGCCATGTCATAATGAAGCTTATCTTTGCAGGGAACTCCACTTAGCTCTGCCGATTTGGGCTTCTTGCAATGTATGACAGCGTATTAGAACTCATGATTACAGGGCGCTGAAGCAACGTATATAATGGAGTTTCAGCGCCCTATAATCAAGCGTTCTAATTTGCATAACTTGTCCAAGAAGAAGCCTTATTAAGTATGAAAGTGTAAATGGGTGACAAGACAATAGCAAATAAATAAATGAGAGGAAAAAGACACGAATGACAAGCACAAGTGATGAACTGCACCTGATGTTTATTGCAGATGACTTCCTTGAAGTACAGACTTCAGCGCATGCAGTGATGTTTGCACTTAAAGGGGCACTGACACCAAAATTTTCGTCTGCTGTTTTTTTGCTGCAATACGTAGCTGGGGACCTGTTAGCCATAACATGGCACATCATTTGCTCCAGCACGCGTCACATAATTATTTATGGCCTCTTTATTACCCACTAGTTTCAGTTTTGGTTTGGGAGCGCTCGAAAAACGACAAGGCGCCCGGTGTAACTGGCGCCATCTAGCGCTCGCAATGGAGTAGACGAGTTCGGACACGTGAGCACATATAACTGTGACGCACTTCCGCACGACAACCGCCGCGTGCTCGTTTTCTTTCGCCTGCCGCACGTCCTGCGCGTTTTTGTCGCTGTTGCTGTCATCGTTGTTGGGTGGCAACTATTTTCTTGAGGTCTGGTGTCGCCGGCAGTCTACTAATGCAGCCGCAGTGAATAAGCAATGGCGGCTATGACGTCATCATTGCTAGCTGCACTCTCGGAGCTCGGCTGCCGTGGTGACGTCGCGGAAGTTGGGGGTCCCCTTCAGGTCACCTTTGCTGCTGTCGATGTCGCGATGTACAGCGTCTAGCGCTCGATTGCGCATGCGAACTTCAATATTCATTTAAATTACCTTCGGAGCTGTGTTCGCCATTGCGATTTCGTAGAAGACATCTGTATGTCCACGAAAATCGATCTCGCAGGCTATCTTAGCAGCGAAATTTTGGTGTCAGTGCCCCTTTAAGAAAATCCATTGCTAGTTTGTACCTAAAGGGGTTGTAAAAAAACTTTCTAAAAATTTTGTGCTATGTGTGCACTGGGAATCATGGACCTGCCATCTATAATAGCCCTTAATATGCATTGTTTTGTTGCGTCACTGACTGAGAGATATAAAAGCCCAGTCTAGCTGCGCGCATTCCCTCGACTCTGTGGCTGGCATAATCTTAGTCATCCCCATGGCCTCCGAGATTGGCACGCCCTCGGAGGCCATATAATAAAACAAACCATGCTCCAGCCTTACTTCCATACAGTGGCACCACACTAGGTCCAAGTATTTTCATACTGTCTAGCTTCCATATAAATATATTGTTTTTGAGCAAACAAAAATAAACCATATGTTTATGTTTTTAAATGCCTTCAGCAGATGTTGCTGAGTGGTGGCCACACTGGTGTACGGTATCACATGGTCGTTTTAGAAATGAAATAACGCTGGGATTACAAATGAGCATTGTAAATGTACGCTGGATCTTGCAGCCCATATTTTGAAATCAGCATGTTGAATGCTTATTAAGATGATGAGCATTACAACTCTGCATCTCTATGTAGCTTTCACGACCCCTTTAAAGAGAGTTGAAGGCTGAAGCTTGTACCTAAAAGAAAGTAGTCCGCAATAAACATGAGCTGCAGTTCAGCGCTTGCGCTTGTCATCCAAGTCTTATTATTTGTGTCTTTCTGTCTGCTGTCTCGCGTCACCGTGTGTCAATATGACCAATGCCCACCCGCGTATTTACGTACCTGGGGTTCATTACCGTGTGCCACATTCTAAACACATGGCATTCTTCCATTTTTGCCTCTGTTGAAATGAGGCCACTGGGACTGGCAATTGAATTTGCATCTGCCTAGCTCAGCACTACCTCATCTTAGCTGGCTATGTAGCAGGGCAGGAGGAGAAATTTAGAAGCAGGTAGGCATAGCACTGTGTTGGGCTAGTTGGTACATAGCTTAACTAAACAACGTGGTGCAAGGTTACAAATATAAGAGAGTGGAACAGTGAAAGAAACAGACCGAGTGCTCCAGCCAAGAGACATGTTATATTGATTAAATGACTTAAACGACTTGGTACAACGTTACAAAACATAAGAGAGTGGAAGAGTGAAAGAAACACAGAGCACTCTGTTTCTTATGCACTTGGAATTTGTAATGTGCTAGGTTGTTTTTTCAATAAAACATGTCTCTCGGCTGGATGACTCATAACACATAGAAAAAAGATAAGATCACAATGAAAAAGAGGAAGGAGGAGAAGTGCCATGAAACACAGGCGGCCGCAAACATCAGGGAGACGATGCACCTGGATGGCAACAAAACCGCACTTGCATGTCTTGACAGCAGTGGATATGTTTGCCAGTGTGATGGAGTGAATCGAGAGACAGTACGCAGAAATCACAACCAACAATGACCATTTAACTCCTTGTTTGCCATAGAAAGGGCTAGCTTCTGAAATTTATGGTGATCATCATCTTTTGTAAGTAGTCTAAACATCTGAAGGATACGGGACAAGTATTCCAACAAAATCACAGCAACAGTTATATGCATGTTGAAAGAAAAGTTGTACGTATGCCCGTAATAATCTTACCTTGAAGTCACAACCCAAATCTTTAAATGAACAGTCGACAGGCACGCGCTGGCAGACAGGCTTGTGTTCCTCCTCAAGCTGAAAGCAAGGTGGCAAAGAATGAAGTATTAAGGAAGATACATTGATACAAGTAATTCCACTTTCTGATGAGTAGACTGAATATGTATGCTTTGTACTTGCAGTAACTATTGCCTAAGTACTGCATTCGTATGATTAAGCTCTCTCCTGAGACTAAGCGCAACCTTGAAAAGCATTCCCTGAAAATCTGAGACATGCCGTAAGTCAGTGCTGTGACTCAGTCTAGACAATCTGGTGTCCTTCAGAAGTTCGGCGATGAGGAATTGCACCTTTCGATCTTGTTCTTAGTAGGGGAACATATTTGTTAATTCAGTGCCAAGTTTCAACGTTCTGATTTAAAAGGGTTCGCAAGCTTCACTGAGGCACCATATTTCAGGGCACGTGGCACTAAGTCAGAAAAAAAAATACGAGACTAATCCTGTAAGCACTTAAAGGGAAATACAAAATAAGCATGAAGTGAAAATTGTTTGGCTGCTGAAAAGTATTTCAAAATTAACATTCCATACATCAAACGGAGACAAGAAATAATGCTCAAACAAAGTGCTTTGTTCTGAACAGTCCTTATACCCGCATCTGACAATGAAAAGAAAGTTCGAGACAGACCTCTTGGTATGTCTTACAGTGCTTCCCGCAGTGCTGGCATGTTCCTGGACGCTGGTCACAGTTTGCTTCATGCTTCTGCAATAAAAAATTACCATGTCACAGGTGAGAAAGGCCCCTAGATCGAACATTGATTGAAAAGTGACCAGTTGTGAACTTTTTCAGCAACATAGTATACTAACAGTATGCAATTTATTCAAGTATAAACTGGGGATTCTTGTACTTGAGTGTCTTAACGGTATTCTTACAACCTTTCTGAGAAAATACCTTTCTTAAACTCTAATGCCTCTGGGTTTGCCTCAAAAAACAACTTTTTACTACCACGTGCACATACTAACTATGGCAAACACAACCATTTTCGCAGCTCTACACTTCTGAACTGCAATATCACTCAGTACTAAACAATTGCCATTGGGAGCGTTTAAAAAAGAACTTATCTTACATTCATAAGTAATATGTATTCCCTATCCACGTTTACTTAAATTTAGGTTTATTACTGTGTGTCTATTGTTAGCTTAATTACTCATGTACATTAGCATAGTTTCTTTAGCTATGTACATATTCATTTAACGTTGTTTTCTAGCCATTTTTACTGCTATTGTTATTGTACGTTTGTGCTGTTGACTATCAACTACTACTCAATGCTGTTCGGTTGCCGTTTTTGTGTCCTCATCAACATATAATTCTCTGACAGGTGGTCCCCTTTCAGCCTTATGCTATGGGACCTCCTTCAATATATACTAATGCAATGCGTTTATATTTTTGCGACGAATAAAGATTTGATTTGATGTCTACGACGAACCTGACGCCGCAATGAAATTTCAGGATTGTGTCACCATTGCCATGTCATACTAGCGCTTGATGATCAACAGCGCTTTCGCCGCTTGCTTTTTTTTATTTCCTGCACATCCTTGCTAACTCAGCATTGAGGGACACACAAAGTACAGAGTACACACTATGCAAAGAACGAATCTCTCATTGCTGTGGTCAAATTTTGTTGTGGTAACTTACCTTAGCAGTGTGACCACCTCGGCCATGCTACTAAGTGGCCCTGTAGGCGGGCCAGAGTGGGGTGGGGTAAAGAGGAGGGGTGACGTACTTTGTGGGCAACATTCTAGGCAGCGAGCGTTCCCGCTCTGTGCAGTGGTGCGCTGCCACATTCAGAAACGGTGACCTTCACCGCTGGCCTAAGTTACGAAGGGGGGCGCAGGGTGGTGGAGGGCGCGTGTCAGGCGGGGGGGGGGGGGGCTCACCTCACCGTCTCCCTCGATCTCGTCCGAGTAGGAGGGCGCACGCTCCTGGGATACTTTAGCAACTCTACTTAATAGCTGGATTTTGTTCGAAATCCAGCCACTAATTCCAAGCTTTGATGAAAAAAATGTCAGATTACTTTCTGTACTTTGTATAGGCCACTCTCAATGCATAGCTAGTCCAACTTGACAGACCCGTGCCTCTTTTTAAATTGCAAACGTACGCTAATGATCATGATCATAAAAGCTGCTTGCACACAAAAGTGTCCCAGTTGTAAAGAATGTCCTGATGTCATTCTTCATTACACCAAAGATTCACTGAACTATGAACTCAAAGCCAAAACGATGACGATAGGAAACACTTCTGTGCAAAACCAGGTGTGGAAGCAGCGGTTTTAATTTTAACACAGCAGTAATACGCCAAAGTGTATCGGTGTTGTTGCCTTCCTTCATTTTCTTGCCTTTTTTTTTCTTTTAAGACCCTTCTTTCCTTTCTTCCTTTGAGCTTCTGAGACTCGCACAGTTAAACTTACCAGTTTGTCACAGGCAGCAACGTCCGCGTTACAGAACGCGCATTCCACTAATCTCTTGGGGCAGTCGTTTATCATGTGGTCGCCTATGGCTTTGATTCCTTGGACACTGTTACAGAGAGTGCACCTCACTTTTCCTTTCATGTCACATTTCTCGTAATGAGTCTGCAAAGTTAATACACACTACAATTACAACAGAATGAACACTGAAAAAGAAAAGAAAGGTTATCGATTATGGTGGTGATGGAGTCGTAAAAGCGTAAAACCCCAGCATGCATGACGGCTCTGTGTGGCGGAGCAAGAAACAAACTTACAAGAACTTCCCGCAACTTGCCCTTAAAAGAGCAAGATTTCTCTTGGTTCGGGCAAGCGGACATTGTCTTCTCTAAGATAGTCCATTCCTGACCATTTTGTTCCAACTGTGGGAATAAAGGTAACGCTTGTCAAGAATTATTTTTCACTGTTTATAAACTAAGCACGCAGTTGAAATGCTCAACTGCTATATCCCCAAAATTAGAAACAGCGCTTCCTCTATCTATATAGAGAAGGCACTGGCTGAAATGAAGCTCAGTATAGTTGTATATTTCCAGATGGAGGGCTACTGTGCACTCAATTAACGTAGCCTTACTGAAACCTTCAATGGTAACAGCTTGTCCTTTTGCGTTGCGAAAGCACCCGGCCATGCTGTCCATGTTAGCGTCGACCTAATTTGCATCACAGCCTACTATGCTTCAACATAACTCATTGTGGTTTTCAAGCCAAAAGACAGAACAGAGGTTACCAAGAAGGCTTGCAGCCTTTACAAGGAATGAAAAAAAAAAATGTAGCAAGCTACATGAGACCTCCAGTAAAAGCTGATCGTCGAAAGAGTCCTATCATAACAGTCCCAGAATAACAGGCACTTTCAGACACTAAACCCACTATCGCGTTATTGGAAGGCGAGCGGACTGTTGCCCTTTTTGAACACAATATCAGGAGAATGAGGGGATTCCTATGGTTAAAAACAGCGTGAGCCATTCCCCTCTGTGACGGTGGATGCTCAGAGAAGCTGAGCTCGTGACGCATAGGGACAAGGCGAAGGCGAGTTTGGTATCAGAGACAAGGTTGTGGACATGACCACAAATGTTCAAACCACTGTACCACTATATTCACCGCATCTAAGCTCGCGCACCGTTGCCTAGCAAGAGCGCTGTACCCATTGGCATGTGGGCCCAGTAGCGCTGTACAAACTATAGCGTCCCACTTCTTCGTTAAACAGCGTTTGCGTCTCCTTTAAGATGAAGGAAAAAAAAGTTGTTGATCGCGACGTCCCATTGACAGAGCGGCACTATTGGTTGTAGGGGATCCTTTGATGAGAAGACACCGCTTTCTTTTTGACATGTACCCGAGTATAGTCACGCGACGTGTTCTCCCCAAAATGACACAAAATCACGTAACACCTAGTCACTTGACGTGTTCCTGCCAAAACCACGCAAAATCATGTAACAACCAGCCACGTGACATGTTCCCGACAAAATTACTAGACAAGAAAAGGAATACCTTGGATTACTAGGAAAACTTTGAAAAAACTACGCCGAACCCTAACTCCGCTGTTGCCTCCAACCTAGCACCACTAGTGCAAGCTGCGCTATTTTTTTCTCATTTCTTGCTTTTCATCAGACGATCACTGCTGCCATGGTTACTCATGTCGGGGAAGACGTGCCTGTTGTGCACACAAGTTGCTCATGTACCCAGCTTCTCTAAGTGTCAATATCATCAGGTGCCGGCTACACTGGGTGTCAGTGCACAACCATGCATGGTGAACATGGTAACGAGCCAAAGGACGAAGCGGAGAAAAGTGGCGCCCACAGCGACCGGACCAGCAGATGTGCTTTATTCGAGGAATCACCATTGATACTCCAGTCATTGTGTGTGCCACTTCTCACCTCAGAGCTTTGCCATAGGCTGGTTTCCACTTTCAGCGTTACATACCAGCTCAATCAGATTTTTGATGGCGTCTGCTATCTCCTACACAACTACTTAAGTGTAACAGAGATGTACATTACTTCCTACTATAGTGACTCTAGTTCCCTATGGTTATACTGAAGCCAGAGATATAACATAGTGTGCTTCAGACGATTTGATGGGCCAATGTGGTAGAAAACGCCAAATAAGCAACTGGGTACATGAGGTCATCTCCTCAAACTTCTATCGCGGGATGCTAAGACGAAACTTTGATCGTGATTTTCTCTCCCAATGTTTAACATAGACTGTCGAAATTAAAAACAGTGGAGTTCCCCAGTAATAATCTATCAGTATAAAGAAATTTAGTGTTTCATCTTCCTTAACGTGCACCTGAATGTACGTACACGGTATTTTTCTTCTTGCATTTGGCCCCGTCGAAATCATTCAGTTAATCCTAATACGTCAAGGGTCTCCACACGGGACATTACATGAGCGGCGGGGAAAGAGAAAAAACGGCGGGTTCCGTCAGATTATGTCTTGAATGACGGCCTTCAATGGCATCTTCGAAATAGGTAATGTCGGTGGTGACAGCAATTTCAGACGGTAGGCCGTTCCATTCTCCGGTAGTATACAGAAAAAATTATCGTTGATGGGTAGCCGATGGAATGGGCACGTGGAATATACACAACATTTTGATATGAGTGGCGAGAATCACGACGCGCAGGAATAATGATTTGGTTACCTGGAGGCAGCGAATGGCAAAGCCTAAATATTAGACGACCACACCTTAAGGAAGCTACAACTGGGATTTTAGGCCAGGCACACTTGTCCTATTAGAGCACTGAGAAACCTGGCGGCGCAGATCCGGGCTGATTGAAGAGAATTCGTGAAATTCACTTGGCAGTGTCATAAATACCACAGGCATATTCTAGTTTAGACTTGATTACCGTTTTATATACTAGTTTTACTACAGGGGATGCTGATGATAAGTTACAGCATATATGTATTCCGGTAAGTGATTGCAGGAATTAGATAAATGGTTAATATGACGGGTTCAGGACAGATCACTAGGTATATGCTCTGTTTGTGTTGACATGAAGGGAGTAGGACATGCTGTTGTGGTCGTGGTTCTTCCACAAGGTCCCCACGGCTGATGCGGCTGCAGCGCAGCCTCACCGGCGCCATCAGTCCGACCTGCCTAATGTGTTCGTGGTGTTCACGGATGAGATAACATCAGCTGATGCTGCCCCAGCAGGGAGGCGCAGCTGCGGCGCCGCCTCGCCGGCACCTTCAGGCCGACCTGCCCGCCAGCGCCACCCTTTGTTTCCCGGGGTTGGGGCGCCTCGGCCTGCCGTTGAAGACTCCCGTGGCGCTGCTGGACATTGTCCGTCCCCATTAGCCCTGATGATGACCTTGGGGTAACCAGCGTCGCGGGAAGCGGAAAGGAGGCGACGACGTGCAGCCGGTTGCGGTGGTGGAGTTTGGAGAGGCATTGATTGGCTAACAAGCATCAGATGACAGCGGGCCTCCTTCCCCTCCTCCTGCCTATCTTCAACCTATGGCAGGGGAGGCAAATTTCCGTCGGAGGCCACGGAGCCCATCGAGAGGAGACGACGACTGGAATCACGAGAGGGAAGACCCTCTAAAAGTCTTGTACCTTTTCTGTACATACGCTGTAGATTTTGTAATATACTATGTAAAAACCAGTTCGTCTTTTTCTTCACCCGAGGGTCCTGAACCTCGACCCCACTCCTGACTCCACCGCCTTCATGGTGGCCTGAGGCAACCCACGGCAATCGACCCCCAGTCGCAACAATGCTACGTATATGTTACGGCGGCGACGGACGGACGTGGGAGCACGTACTGTCGTTAAAGGACATGCACCATTGGTTGCACCATGTCTGGATTTGGAGGAGGTATTCATGGAGAGCAGAGGAGTAATTTGTTATTCGTCGGTACAAAATGCAGTCATCCACAAAAGGGCGTATATGAGATGATATGTTAAATGGTAATTCATTTATTTATATGAGAAAGAGTAGCGGTCCAAATACAGAGCCAAGCCAGATAACACAGGCGATAGAGACGAGGAAACGGAGTTGGCGAAAACAAACGGAAGGTGATTGGCCAAGAACTCACGTATCCAATTAAAAATATAGGGGTGAAGGTTTAGGTGCGAAACTTTATGTATTAGAAAAGGATGTGACACTTTATCGAAGGCTTTTTCCGATGTTCAAGATGAGAGCGTCAGTAACGATGTTGAGATCGACGTTAGGATGCAAATTATGCAAGAACAAAGCGAGCAGGCTGTTGAGAGAGTGGGCTTTGCGAAATGCGTGCTGGTAAGGATAAAAGGAGTTGGCTGATGAGAGAAATTTGGCAGTGGGAGAGTGAAGAACGTGCTCCATTAGTTTTGTGCTAGGCCACTGGTGATTAACCAAAGAAATGCGGCCGCCGTGGCTGGGACTCGATCCCGCGACCCCAAGCTTCACAAGGCAACACCTAGCCGCTAGGCTACCGCGGTGGGTCTTCAGATAGCACTCACCGATATCAGGGGGCCACTCCAGTCGCAGAGGTAGCAGGTGAATTGGTTGGTGTCGTCTGTGAGCGTAGCGGCGCACTTTCGGCAGAACACGTGACCCTGCTTGTCCTTGACACCAGCTGGAGTGATGCAGTTGCAAGCTGTGCATATTAGCTCCGGCCGGAGCTCTTTGTAAAATGGGATGCTGATATCATTTAAAAAATCAGGATGATCCCGTAGCTTATAGCTATGCCCGGACGTCATCTCGATCTGGTTGACAAAAAAAAAAAGAAGTACAGGGAGTTTGTCACAGAGTTGGCGGCATGCCTGATTATTCTTATATTTTGTATAAAGTTGCTGCGTCCGCTCTGTTACGAATGTTTGTCAAGTCCGAACCTTATTTTGGTCAGTGCACGAGCATGCATACGTACTCGCTGAATCGCGTTGTAGTTAACCTAACTTCGCGGCCCACAAGCAGGGGCCTACGTGCCGCATGTTTTGCCTCTCTTTTGCTTTTCACAGCTCAAGGTGTCCTCTACTAAAGCCAAAGCCTTGAGCTTCGTTTTGTATATCTGTAGCTGCTTCTCGCCTTCGGTACGACCCTTAGCAATACTGAAGTTGTTGGCGTACGTGCATCTTGTTTTGGTTGTGTTTTATTTTTTGCCGCTTCAAGGTCACCCCATGCATGGCCAGAACTTGGCCTTTCTTTTGGTTGTTTGTTATTTTTCGTGACGCCAAGATGGCGGCCATGCAGTGTGAGAGTGACATGCCTACGTGCTCATCCGTTTTGTGTGTGGACTACCTGCGGCGCTTTTGTGTGTGTGTGGTGCTTTGGGCTGCGACACTGAGTGAGCCGGTGATCACAAGCGCCGCTCAACCCTCTCCCGAAAGCTATATAACGCGCTCTGCCGCCCGCCTGGGGCAGACCGCGAAACGGAGGGAAAGAGTCCGCCGCGAGTCTCCCGAGGAACTCTCAGCCGCCTCCCCGCATCCCGAGACAACGCACCTGCAGCCCCGGAAGAGATCATCTTCGAGGGCCGCGCTCTTCGGCCGTCGTCTTCGTGGATGGAGGGTCGCCGCATTCCCCGGTCAACTGTATGTTCCTTCAGACTATGAACTCTTATTTCCGCCTGCCAATCCTTGGACTCTCGTCATAATCTGTGTAAGCGAGCGTTTTGGCTCCCATCCGTAACTTCTCTAAATATGTTCCGTTGCTTCGCTGTCTATTAATTTGTAACTTAAACTCTTTCCAAGTGTTCTCATTCTTTTGTATTGTTTGTCGTGTTGATCTTATAAATTTTTGTTTCGTTCCGTTGACGTGCCTCCGTCTCAGTCACTGCGTTTGCTTACCGGCTCTGCCGGGCATCAATCGACCTCACCCCCCATTGCCACGCCTCGGTGATTGCCTCGCGCAATCGTGGAGACTGTGACAATTAAACTGGCGTCCGCGACGTAGGACTGATTGATGCAAAGGGAACGTGGTGAACTGAGAAGGAATTCTGCTGTGCTTTAGAGAGAAGTTGAGCGGTATAGTGTAGAGTGTTGTGCACGGTTGAGTTACATGATTGAGTTGCACGGTTGATGTAGTGCCCGATTGAGAGTGTTTGAGCTTCTGTTCACGTTAGCTGAAGTGCGTAAAAGTGGAACATGGATTTGGAACGGTTAATATCCATGGGTAGCCAGCTTGGCCTGACGAACGCAGAGCTCAGGAAATGGGTAGAAGATAAGCAGCGCGAGGAGCGAGCGTTCGCGCGACAAGCAGCGGAGGAGGAGCGCGTAGCCGCGAGGGAAGCTGACGAACGACAGATGCAGCTTATGAGTTTGAAAATAGAGTGTCAGCGACTAGAGAAAGAGACTAGAGAAAAGGAAGGGAGTCGGGAGAGAAGCGACTTAAGGCTGGATGCGAGTAAACTCCTTATGCCCTTCGACGAGAGGAAGGATGATTTAGACGCGTATATAAGACGGTTCGAAAGCCTGGCAGAAAGTCAGAAGTGGCCCGAGGGCCAATGGTCGACAGTTTTGGCTACTTGCTTGAGTGGAGAGGCACTGAGTGTCTATGGGCGTTTGCCACCGGGTGATGCAGCAGATTATGCGAAGGTGAAGCAAGCACTTTTGAAGAGATTTCGTTTCACGGCAGGACGGTTTCCGGGATAAGTTCAACTCCGGCAAACCGGCAGATGGGGAAACCGCAGTTCAGTTTTCGGCACGCCTCAGCCACTATTTTGACCGCTGGATCGAGCTATCCGGTACGAAGGCTGACTACGAGGATCTTCGAGAGCTCCTAATTAAGGAGAAGTTTTTGCACGGTTGTCACCCCAACATGGCCCTGTATCTAAGAGAGAGGAAGGTGAAATCGCTAGAAGAGACGCTGGAGCTAGCGGACCAGTTTTTAGAAGCTCAAGGCAGCGTAAACCTCTCCAAAACAAAGGAAAACCGTGACGATGCTGTGAAGCCACGAGGTGATGACAGGAGAAACGATCCCGGCAGAGCACTCCGCTGTTATCTTTGCAACCGCGGCGGGCATCAGGCTTCGCAGTGCCGGACGTACTCCGTCAACAGTAACAGCGTCAGATGTTTCCGGTGCGGACGAACGGGTCACACGTCGAACGCGTGCCGATCATTGCTGAACAACAGGCCGCAGGCATCGTGTGTGTACTCGCCGGCTAAAATCGCAAATCAGGAGGCCATTCACGATGGTTACGTCGAGCTCAAGAATGGAGGGAAAATCCCCGTCGTGAATGCGGTAATGACGATGCGCCTGAAGTCTCTAGTAGACAGGACAGCCTGTGGTGACTGGAACGTTAGAGGGCAGAACTATTTCGGTGTTGCGCGACAGCGGGTGCAATACGGTGATCGTGAGGAGAGAGCTCATCCGCGACGACCACCTCACGGGTGAGAAGAGTCCAGTTTATCTGGTAGATGGAACCGTGAAGATGCTGCCCGAGGCTCAGGTTGAGATCGATACCCCGTACTTTACCGGGGCGATTACGGCGCTATGCATGTCGGACCCGCTGTACGACCTGATCATCGGAAATATTGAAGGCGCGAGAGCACCGGATAATCCGAAAGAGGCAGGCGAACGGGCAGTCGACGATGAGCGCGCCAAGGGAGAAGCTGTTGCGGCAGCTGTCACTCGCGCCCAGGCGAGGAAGCAACCCCAGAGGTTCCAAACACTGAAAACCCCCGATGTCGCAGTCCAACTACGAGAGAAGAATTATGCAGACGAGCAGGAAGAGGACGAGACGCTCAAGCCATGCTTCTCCCAGATGGGCAAAGAACTGACCTGCAGAAACAGGGAAAACAAATTCGAATTCAAGCGTGAGGATGGGCTACTCTACCGAATGTACACGGAGAAAAGTGGGCAGGTAGTGCGTCAGCTCGTCGTCCCAAAGTACCGCCGCTCTGAAGTATTGAAAGCGGCCCACGAGGGAATAATGGCAGGACATCTGGGAGCACAAAAGACAAGATACCGAATTTTGGAGGAGTTTTTCTGGCCAGGGATCACTGCGGACGTGAAGAGATTTGTCGCCTCTTGCGATATCTGCCAACGACGAAGTCCAAAGGGCAGAAAGGTATTTCATGCCAATTTGCCCAAACCGCATGAAGGGCGGGAGAATAGGCCAGCAGAAAAAGTTTGTATTGCTAGTTGCGGCGTCACGGAGACGGAAGGCGATGGGGCGAGTCCGGTTGCAGCATTGAAACAGTCTGAAACGAGCGAGACGTTCACAGGCTTTCGGATGAACTGGAGGTGGAGAAGAAAAAGCAACTTCGGGTTGTCGTTTCGGCACGCTCCATCCGGTGGCGTACGCTAGCAGGAAGCTACTCCCCAGAGAAGCCGCTTGCAGCACCATTGAGAGAGAGAGTGCTTAGCCTTAATCTGGGGGGTGCAAAAGTTGTCTACCTATTTGTATGGTGTGGCCTTCATCTAGTGCAAACGGACCACCAACCGCTTAGTTACATCCAAAAAGCAAAGCAGCTAAATAGCCCCGTATTGTGTTGGAGCGTGATAGTCCAGGAATACCAGTTCAGCGTTGAACATATCAGAGGCAGCGAAAACGTAGGAGCGGATTACCTGAGTCGGCTGTAAACTTTGCATGGTATTCCTTCGCAGTGTATAGACATTCATATACGATGTTCGTAATGTGTCGAAATGAAATGAATGACCTTAGTTAGCTCATGTGTCCTGTGTATGCTTTATCCTTATTTTTTGTACAGGCCTGCGCGCCGCCTTCTGTGAGTGTAGAATATTATGTTATAATATTCCGAAAGTGGGGGGCCGTGTCACAGAGTTGGCGGCATGCCTGATTATTCTTATATTTTGTATAAAGTTGCTGCGTCCGCTCTGTTACGAATGTTTGTCAAGTCCGAACCTTATTTTGGTCAGTGCACGAGCATGCATACGTACTCGCTGAATCGCGTTGTAGTTAACCTAACTTCGCAGCCCACAAGCAGGGGCCTACGTGCCGCATGTTTTGCCTCTCTTTTGCTTTTCACAGCTCAAGGTGTCCTCTACTAAAGCCAAAGCCTTGAGCTTCGTTTTGTATATCTGTAGCTGCTTCTCGCCTTCGGTACGACCCTTAGCAATACTGAAGTTGTTGGCGTACGTGCATCTTGTTTTGGTTGTGTTTTATTTTTTGCCGCTTCAAGGTCACCCCATGCATGGCCAGAACTTGGCCTTTCTTTTGGTTGTTTGTTATTTTTCGTGACGCCAAGATGGCGGCCATGCAGTGTGAGAGTGACATGCCTACGTGCTCATCCGTTTTGTGTGTGGACTACCTGCGGCGCTTTTGTGTGTGTGTGGTGCTTTGGGCTGCGACACTGAGTGAGCCGGTGATCACAAGCGCCGCTCAACCCTCTCCCGAAAGCTATATAACGCGCTCTGCCGCCCGCCTGGGGCAGACCGCGAAACGGAGGGAAAGAGTCCGCCGCGAGTCTCCCGAGGAACTCTCAGCCGCCTCCCCGCATCCCGAGACAACGCACCTGCAGCCCCGGAAGAGATCATCTTCGAGGGCCGCGCTCTTCGGCCGTCGTCTTCGTGGATGGAGGGTCGCCGCATTCCCCGGTCAACTGTATGTTCCTTCAGACTATGAACTCTTATTTCCGCCTGCCAATCCTTGGACTCTCGTCATAATCTGTGTAAGCGAGCGTTTTGGCTCCCATCCGTAACTTCTCTAAATATGTTCCGTTGCTTCGCTGTCTATTAATTTGTAACTTAAACTCTTTCCAAGTGTTCTCATTCTTTTGTATTGTTTGTCGTGTTGATCTTATAAATTTTTGTTTCGTTCCGTTGACGTGCCTCCGTCTCAGTCACTGCGTTTGCTTACCGGCTCTGCCGGGCATCAATCGACCTCACCCCCCCCATTGCCACGCCTCGGTGATTGCCTCGCGCAATCGTGGAGACTGTGACAGAGTTCGAGGTCGCCTGTGTGCTGCATAACATATTTCAGAAGTCAATGCGCTGTATAATTCGGTTTCTCATCCACGTACGCGAGACATCTGGCAAGGAACATGTAGGCTACCGCTCATTAAGCGCAATACTCATGAATCGCCTTGCCATCTGTTTCGTGAAAAAGATTATTACAAGTGAACTTATTCATGCAAATTACTTCTTTAGAATGATTTCGCTAACTACTGCTCAACAACTCTCAGTTATCAACACATGCCACGTGCATCACGAGAGAGGCCGACTCTGCAGAAGTCAGTTTACTTAGGCCATGCAAGTCCGATATTGGTGGAACCAGCACGATTGTAACTGAGCACACGACATTAAGCGAACGAGTTCGCCTTCCAAAACCCTGTAAGATAAGGCTCCAGCGAGCGACGAATGCTCCTTGGTGTACAATAAAGGGGATCCAGGCGTCCATCAAGTACCGCCCAGTAGAGCGAACTAAGCTTGCTGAAAATCAACTGTTACTTGTTAATAAGGCGGAAACTCTATTGCCACATTAAAAGGCGCTCTTGGATGTCCCCGGCGTTGACACGAAGGGCGCGGTGAAAACGTAAAAAAAAATAACACGCATCTCCACACCATGACGAGTGGGCGAAGCACTGGGGATTGTTTGGCTGTTAGCGTAAATCACTCGTGATATTGCCCACTCATGCACGCAAATGAGTGAAATCGCGTGTGTATATATACACACGCGTTGTATTTTATGCGCCTGGTCTTTATGAGGTTCCTGCGCTCCCACGTCGTGGATCGTGCCGAGTTCCTGATTACTTATAGTTAACGCGCACGCTGCGAATCCTTATGGCTCAACCACACACAAGAGAAATCTCTCACCGGCACCAGATTACAGATCAAGATTCGGGGCCTATATATATGGGGTGGCTGGTGAACGATTATGCCGAGCGAGCAGTCTGTTTTTTTTTTCGATCAAGAAACGCGCTAGCAGATGCTGCCTGCATCAGCGTTGTATCTCGCGGGCGAGGGCACATTTTCGTTCCTTGCGAGCTGGTAAAGCGTTCGTCGCAGAAAGAAGCTTGGGCCAGCTGTCGCGCATGCGCAGTGGGGGTGTGGACGGCGCAGGGAGACAACAGCCCCCCTCCACCCCTCCTCGACCATAAGCTGCTTCGCATCTAAAAAAGACTTACAGTGAAATCTCAGTAGACAGCGAAGCTGGGGAAAGGGTGTCAATTTCACTAAAGCTATCATGCAGCACCATCACTGTCACTACCACTATCGCGTAGTGTGCTGAGGGCAACGGTGTGGGTGGACAGCAAGTGCGGGCCCACTTTTTCCTCCTGCGCAGCCCAAGACCTTCTATTTATTCGTTCTTTTTGTCACTATCACTATGACGTAGCACTGTCACTGTCATAACTGTCATATAGCAGTGGGCTGAGGGCAAGGCTAGGAGTAGTTGGTCAATGGCAAGATTGGGTCCACTTTTCTCTTATGCATGACACCGGACATCGGGAACGGCGGACATGGCGGCCCACTAAACAGTTCCGCTGTTAAATATGGGTGACGTCATACAAATGTATCACGTAACCCAAGGAGGGCAAGTACCGAGCCAGAGAACACCAGCCGTGAAAGAAAGGATAAATGGCAATCAATGTTAACAGATGACTGATTAGTCATTTGAAAAATGCTTTGGCACGGACACAATAAACAAGACGTGGGCTAAGAGAAAAGGGAAGCTCGTTGCATGTGTCTGTTTATTGTGTTCACGCTGACAATTTTTTAGTACAAGCGCCTAGCAACTAGCTTAGTTTTCAATGCTTTTGACCAGCTATGGCAGATGCGTTAAAATGCTATGAGAGTCAAGCACACGACAGGGCCCTAACTCAAGAAGTTGATACGAGTCGAGCTACAACCTGCTATGGCATCAAGCCATGACCTTCCAAGGATCGAACTGCAGACCTTGATAGGACTTGAACCCAGGCCTTGTAGAACTCGCAGTTACGAGGTACTATGGCTAAAACCTACATACATTATACATTTACAGTTGACTGATTTGTGGGGCCTTACGTCCCAAAACCACGACATGATCATGAGAGACGCCATAGCGGAAGGCTCCGGAAATTTCGACCGCCTGAGGCTCTTTAACGTGCCCTTACAAATCACAGTACACGGGCCTCAACATTTCGTCTCTATAGAAAAGCAGCCGCCTGGTATTCGATCCTGCGACCTTTGGATCAGCAGACGAGTGCCATAGCCACTAGACCACACGGGGCGGGCGACAAACTTTTATAACTCGAAGCCAATACCTTGGTAGGAGCCAATCCGATCTACTTCGGCTCCTACCCAAGATTTTTTAGTACTCTAAACCCAGACGAACCCAACACTTTTGTGCGAGTCGAATCCAAGAATATCTTGGCTTAAAATTGATGAAGGTACATTAAAGCATGCAACAATTAAGACATCATGAGGCTTTTGCCTTTGCGTACCTTAGGCGACAAGTGAGGACACCTAGGGCTTTTTCGCAAGTCATTTCCGTAGTCGAGTATCATAAGTACAAAACCGTCTACATAAATGAAGCTAAGCATCTACCACGACGAAGTTAGCACAAAGCAAAACGAAATGCAGCAATAATGGGAAACAGTACTTCCGGAAAGCAATAAACACACGGCAGTGCATGCAATCGATAAAGTAGCAGATTTAGCAGCGATCGCTCTCGCGAATGAAGTTCTGTTCATGTAATCGGAGTTTTTGCCGAAGTTCATAGTCAGCCAAAAGTTAGCCGGTCGATTGGTAATGGGAAATTAAAAAAAAAAACTACAAGTGAGGCAATGCAAGTTTTTGCCCCATTTAGATTATAGGGCTGGGTTAAAGTGGCAGTTACAGAGAGAAGAATTGTTTCGAAGAATGAATGCAGAATGCAAATAAAATATAACACGGCGGCTGCAGCACAGTTACCTGTACCTTAAAAGCCCGATATGAGAATAAAGGAACAGTTACAGTTAAAGTTGGCAGCCAAGTACAGAGTAAGCGAAGGCGTACCTTGACATTCATTAGTCTTCAAAAACAAGAGTGAAACACAGAAGAGTTTTATGCAGGAATGAAAAGAAAACAGAGCTCGGAGCGCGACAAATGTTAGAATAAAGTAACCAGAAGCGAAAATGTATAGTAGGCATTGGCAGCATTTTCATGCTTGCAGACTCATCTGGCTCCCAGGGGACAAAGCCTACCGGAGCAAACATTCGCAACAGCAGCTGAGTGCCATGTGCCCTCTGCACGAATGTCCGGAAGACAGAATACGTCGAAAGGAATAGAAGGACGTTCACCATGTAAGCGGTATAAAAGACAGTCGCTTATGGGAGGTTGCTTAGGTGTTGAATGATAATGATAAATATACTTATAGATCGATATAAGGAAGAGATATTGAATATATTGGCGGAAAAATGGGAAGTGAGAGATTAATAACGCAATTCGCTACAACGCAGGCAGGAACGCATGAGAGAAATTGGGAGGCTCCTGTGCGGTAGAAAAAAAAAAAAGAAAGAACCGTTGACAAGATAAACAAAAGGACGCCGAAACCAGCTGCGACCACGTGTTCACCTTCCGGGTCATGGCGTCAGCGCGTAATTTATTGTGTGTGAAAGATAAAAGGAAGCTGCCTCTATGTAAAATCTGCGATAAATTTTTTTGCAGGATATTCTGAGGCTTGGCAGCATGGGTCGAGGCACTCAACTTTTCAGGTCCTGAAACTGAAGTAAAAAAAAAAAATGAATGCATGAAAGTCGGATATTATGTCAGTACTCCTTTATGATATAATCTACTGTGTTCCTTAGAGTGATGCTGCTCTGTCACCAGAAAGAGAAATTGCCAAGTGACCCTTATTTCCCCAGAAACAAAAGCTGACTAATGCAGGCAGAACGTTTTTGCTCAGCATGTAGACACATCCTTCAACAGCACGCGACTGATATCGATTACGTGTGCGCTGCTTCTAGACAGGATCGCGTAGCCATGACTGCCGAAGAGTGCGTCCGACGTCAGAGAGAAAGAACTGAATCGTCTTAGTAATGAAGTACACAAGCCCCCAATTTAAGGAAGTAATGAGCTTCGGGGCGTAGCGCTGCTGCCGACAGGAGCCGACGTGCCGGAATTGCTGTAAAGGGAACATGGGCCCGGGACCCGTCAACAGCCGTGGTAGTCCATACACAATGAGCAAGTATGCGGCTTGGGCGTAGTGTATAAGTGTAGAAAACTTGACGATAATATGCGGGCTAATGCAATGCTATTGCGTCAATTCGGCATCATTTTGGCGATCAAATAGGTTCATGCAAGTGAGCAAGAAGCGCGATGCACGAGTGTTGCTGCACCAACCCACGACCAGCACATGACCTGTGAGGAATGAGCCAAGTAGTCGTTAAGTGTAGCATCCTCCGGGGGATGCGTTTATGCTCTAATGTTTACATTACAGACTGTATTCTGCAATGCATTCATGCACGAAAGGGCAGGGTTTTAGGGGCGAAGCTCCTTAGGGCGTGGGTCTGTACATCCCATGGTGTTCGTTGTTGGTGATGTACGTAGCCACGTCTACTTTTATGAAAAAAAAATTTCCGAAAGTTGTGTCCTCTGCCTGGATTCGAACCCAGGCTCTCGGCGTGGCAGTCGAGCGTTCTACCACTGAGCTACGCCTGTTTTTTTTTTCTTTATTGCAGCACAAACACAAAACAGTGCAAACACAAAAATAACACTTAGAACCCGCCAGCGTCTATGAGGCTGGTTGTATATGCTTGTGAACTTTCAGATGTTTTAAGTTATCTATTATACGAATAAGTTCCTCATCAGCTTCTAGGTACTTTAGCACTTCACCAAGTTTCGTGACGTTTTCAACAAAATGAGCATTGACAGATCGTGTATGAGGATCAGCGTTCCTTACATCCATGCGTGACCTCCATATGCTATAAAGTCCTAAAAGCATAAACAGGTCATAAGGGACACTATTTCCTTGTACAGGCAAGAATCGTATACCGTAGGGATCTATTGGGAGTTCCTTCTTCAGTGTTCTTTGCAGCACATCCCAGTAAAAGACTGCATCCCAACAGTCCATAAAGACATGCTCAATAGTTTCCGGTTTACGACATAAAAGGCAATTCACTCCCCAAGGCACGAACATACCTCGTTGTTGGAGCCATGTTTTAACTGGTAAGGTGCCTGTGTGAAGTTCAAAAAAGAACGTTTTTACCCTGCCAGAAACTAACATTTTCTTGACGCGTTTAAGGACGTTACTTCCTGGTCCCTCCCGATAAATAGATCTATAAATCGGGAGGGGAAGCACTACGTCTATGAGATTTTTTAACAGTCTTTTCCTTGGGACATTGCTTAAGTACTCAATAGAGAATTTGCTTATGAGGAACCTAAAGGAAGATACAACCTCGCATAAGTAACGGGATACTCTATATTGGCCATTTTCTACCGTGGAAACAACAAATTCTGGTATTGCGCCCGGTAACATTACTTGAATTATTGTTCGGATAAAGGGGTCTTGCTGATCCCTTAGGAATAAAAACCTGCTGGTCACCTGTTTCAAGAACAGGTGAGATAAACCCAACCCTCCATCTCGGACCTTACGGAAAAGATTAGTCCGCGACGTTCGTTCAAACTGAGAATTCCACACAAATGTCGCAAAAGCTCTGTGGAATCGCTTAATTCCGCTTCTAGTGCAGTACAATACCTGGAGGAGATACCATATCTTCGCTACCAAGAAAATATTACATATAGTAGACCGGGCAAATATTGACAAATCTCGTCCTGCCCAGCACAAAGTCCTTCTTTTCATTTCGTCGGCCTTCTGCATCCAAAATTGCGTATTTTCTCTGTACCTGTCTAGAGGCACCCCTAAGTATGTGTTCGGTACTGTGCTCCACCGCAGGTGCTCAAAGACAGCTGGTGGATGCAGCCACGTACCATGCCATAACCCTAAACATTTGTCCCTATTCAATAAGCTACCAGTTTGGTCACAAAAACTCTGCATAATTTCCAGAGCCACTGAAACGCTCTCTTTGTCAGCGCATATTATTGCCACATCGTCAGCATAAGCAAGCACTCGCACATCACACGATAACAGTCTAAAACCTTGTAACACATTACTGTTAATTATTTTCCTACATAGAGGTTCTAAAAACAATGCGAACAGCAATGGTGACATAGGGCACCCTTGCCTTACTGACGCTCTAACATCAATGCGCTGACTAAGTTCCCCATTTACTACCAGATTGGTCGTGCAATTCTGATATGCCATTCGGACTCCATCACACAGAACAGAACCCAAGCCTGTATGCTCTAATATAGCAAAGAGGATGTCATGACATACCATATCGAAGGCTTTCGAAAAATCAACTTGTATCATAGCTACTTTTCCTAAGTTAGCATCACAATATTCCAGGATACTCCTTACCACATGTATATTTGTAAATATACTTCTTCCTTTACTGCCACATGTTTGATGTGGCCCGACTATATCTGTAATAACACTCTGTAACCTACTTGCCAGAACCTTCATAAATATTTTATAATCTACATTTGTTAACGTTATAGGTCTATATCCTTTGACTGATCGAAGTAATGCCTGATCAGTGGACTTCGGAATGAGCACCGTGTGTGCGCGCGCGAACGAAGGCGGCAAGCACCCGATGCGAAACGCTCCAACAAAAACTCGCTGTAGAATCAAGGCGAACTGTGGTTTGAATTGAACTGTGGTTGAAAAATTATCGCTAAAAGACCTAAACAGGTATAATGTCTCCCGCGGAATCGCATTAACAAGCGTAATGTTACGTTGAAAAATAGTAATACACCGCTACACGACGCGAAAATGGATTGTATAACGAGGTCGAGGCATCATTTGAAAGAACACAGAGCTGCGTGCTTTGTAGCTTTGAACCCATTACGGAGGCACTGGTAATTATGGCGTAGTGGGTACTTCCCTACTTGGCAAAATGATAAGTTATGGCGCAGGAGATACCTACCACTTCTACTTGCACTAGTTTCCTCAAGCGTTTAAAGTGGCCTCTAAGAAAGTAGCTCCTCCTGCTTACGCTGTCACTGTCCTGCAGTTCCGCGCAGGCCTGGCTCTAGCACAGCATATCCCCCTTAAACGCGAGATCCCAGCGTACGAATACAGTGTTTCTCACACCTTTACATGATGATCGACTGGGCGATTTACGCGAAAGATTCACGGTTTACCGATGATTCCCTCCGGAGCTTCGCCCACTCATCATCATTCACCCCGTGGATATGCTGTGATTTTTTTGGTAGATTTTGCAATTGTTTATCGTCACACTGTTGCTGTCTCATACTCTTCGCGCTGAACGTGTAACCTGATACGCCTGAGGAACAAACCTAACACCGATACCGCTACTATACAGCTACGCTTCTCGGTATGAGTGCTCATCATTACTTTGGCTATCTGATAAAGGCATGCCAGGAAATACGCAATTTCACACAGGAGCTGATGACATTTGTTGCTGTGCGTAATAGCTGTAACAAATTCGTTTCCAGTTTACCGGCCCAGAAGGGTACCGGAAAAGCATGGTTTCGAGTTGAGCAAGTCGTAGGGCGCGGCGAAGCTGCGTGTGATTCGCGAGCTGTCAAGTAGCGTGTGCAACTGAGGCTGATAACGAAACCGACGTACCGACGCATAAGTGCGGATGATAGGGACACTAGCAAGACTGTAAATGTTCACGTAAAGCTTCGCGAGCACAACAGCAGGAGGCCGTCTACCGAACACACTGCTTGTGAGAGAATCCCGCGTTGCACGCCAGGGATCTGGCGCACAGACAACTCACCGAGAAAGCGGCGTTGGCCTGCGCAACTGGCGGCGGCAACAGCTGCAGTTCCGCTCACTCCGCTCGCTGCGATACGGGCGTCTCGTCGGAACGGCGGCGTTGATAAGAAAATGAACGGGGAACTTGTTGCCGCTAGTTGCCGCAGGCATGTCCCGCCATCTATTAACAATCACCGCGTTCGTAATAGAGACATATGAAAGTTATCGGGACTGAAACACTTCGTCGGTCATTTTCCTCGCCGAATGGTTGTCGAAAAGTGTTCCGAAACGTTCAACCAGAAGATGTGATCATGTTTAGAACCAAAAGATTCGCGTAATCTCAACGAGTTTAGTATGGAAGAGGGGTAACCGTCGCTCCAGTCGCAAAGCTGCTTTTTAAGTTTACTGAAAGGGCCTGAAAGCGTAGCTTGTATGTACGCAGTAATAGTGGCGGGAACATTGGTGCATCACTATAGGCTTTGTCAGTCATGGAGGCAAAAAGACAACCATGAGGCAGCGTAACGTGGTTCCGCTAGCTTCCTCAAGCCAACCTTCCGTGGCACTTTGTGCACAGTGCCTCTTGCGTAGGGTTCGGCCCACATAGTCGCCGGATCATAGAGGAAGGGAAAAAAAGGTAGGAGAGGTCGTCACGCGACAATCCTGAAGCATAGACATAAAAAATTTAAAGGCAAGGATCATGGGAAACAGGACCAGGTCACGCGTTAGGGAAGCGGTAGAAAAAATTCACGGTGAAACGCCACTAATGTTTACCGCATCCGAAACAACAACGAGCGCTCCGGCAACTATGTGGGGCCTAATATTAGCCGAAAGGCACCGCGGACTAGCGTCAGAGGTAGGGGTAGGGGTAGGCCTGCCGAAGCTATCTTAATCATGTGATGATGCCTCCTAGTTTCTTTCCCCCTCCATGAGCAGGATCGCTCCTACCTGTGGGACAAAGAGAACCAAAATCGGGCTTGGTTTTACACTCACGGTAACACTGAAAAGCCCGGTCGAAATTTAGTAACGTACTGAGTTATTCAATAATTCATACAAAGGTTACACATTGGCAAGTTTAGAAGGCTGTCGCTCCCTGTGAAATCACGTGCGACGCTCATACCCCAAGCTCGGGCATGTGGGTATGTGCCACACGTGATCTCAACGTCACTCTTTCATGCGGGCATGCGCTGCACGTCATTGGGTATGTGTACTTAAAGAAGTCACGGGATCTTTGTCCCACTTTTTGTACTTCGCGTCGACGCAAAGTTCTTTCGAGGGCACCTTCCAATGAAATATGAAAGGCTTTTATTTTTTGCCTTAACTGAGCTGAATGTAGTTAGGAGTGTCCCCTTGGATCAGGATGGCAACGAATGCCGCCCAACACATCAGACCTACATATGTGCTTCGCTGCTTGTTCTAACAGGCAGACATCAGAGGCGGTGGTCCAGTGGTATGTCGGGTATTCACAACAGTACGTACGTTGCTTTAGAAATATATCTAGGCGCGGTACATTATCGCTAGTTCCCGGTGTAAAATACTTTTCACGTTAATCAGCCTTTCTTATTCCAACAATTCGAGCGAACCAATGAAATTATGCTTTCACAAGGCCACGGTTTGAATCAAACTCCCTCCGCCTCTGCAAGTTTCGCCGTTCAGCGACAGAAAGTTCTCCCGTTGTGACATACAGCGACCTGCGCGTGCGAAAATGTTTTTCGCAGCCGCTCTTCGACTGCTTCGGCTACGTGTACGCGGTTCGGTATCAGCGTTTCCATGGCTACCGACGCTGATAGGCAACCGTGGCCGTCACGCTGAGGGCGCTCGCATATCTAGGCGGAAACACCTACAACCGACTTGTGCACCCTTTGAGACAGTTTCAGCCTGTTCCCGTCAATATTTTTTGGTCCCACAGCAACAAGACCAGGTGAGTTTGTGCACACTCTTTACTTCACATAAGTGAAAGATAAATTAAAGCCATCACAGAGACAATCAACTAGTGTGTGCCGAAGGAAAAGCTTTGTTTCGAGGTTGTGACAGGTGCTTGTTAGGCGTGGTACGCTCGCGTGAGATCGTAACGGGCGGAAAATATTGTCGGAGCGGCATTTAGGGCGAAGTATGCGAAGTTACACAGGCCAGGTGGAAATCCAAACTAGAAGAGAAGCTCAGGGGAAGATGGATGCTTGAATCGATGAACAAATCGCAAAGTACGATTTAAAACAGGGAATGTCGCGGGAGCCAACGTTTCGACACGCGGACTTGTCTTCGTTGCCGCCATGACGAAGACAAGTCCGCTTGTCGAAACGTTGGCTCCCGCGACATTCCCTGTTTTAAATCGTACTTTGCGATTTGTTCATCGATACAGGCCAGGTGGGTAATTGGTGGCTGACACTCCCATAAAGATGGTGTTTGTGGTACCATGATGTGGAGCAGCGTCAAGGTTCGCGTCGCCATTTGTTTTGTAGGAATCCGTGCGTGCTTTTCGCGTGAGAATTTCGCAGTTATACAGAGCGATCGCAAAGTGGTTGTGCTTGTGCAGGTAAGAATCGTGACGAAAGAATCGCTAAATGGTATTTAGTTTGTGGTGCAACCATCCATCGTTAGCATTATGAAGCCAAGTTTTTTAAATACTGCGTTGAAACCAATTGTTCCTCTAATCGTTCTTATCCCTCGTTATCGGTGCCCACATAACGCCGAACCCAGAGAAGAAAAGTTTCGGCGTGATCGGCTGCGATGTTTGCTCCGCGATATCTTGTCACATGCACGCACAAAATAGTTGTCATGTGCTAGTTCCTATGTCTCGCGTTCATCGCGCGTATTCACACAAACTGCCGGTCAGCTCTGGTCACTGACGCACCGTATTGCCAGTGCCCCATGGATTATGCGAAGCATGGCGAAGGGCGCCTTCGCGTTAAAGCCATGACCTCGGAGGAATTGAGGCGGAGAGCCGAACTTTTCGCAGAGGTATGAGGAAGCGTGTGATATCAAGAACGAAGCTTTCATTATCGAACTTACGCAGTGCACGACTACATGAAAAGACTCATCAGCACAAACATAACTAATATAAGAATATATAATTGAAACAACTTAAAGACAGGGTACTAATACTCTGGCAATAGTGGTGAAAATTGTAGCGCGCACAATGGACGAAGAGACAGGAAAGTAGAGAAAAGATTGTTACATATTCCACCATGACAAACTATAGATTCGTCCAAGTATCGGCTCTGCTGTAACATTCTGATGTTCTGTAGTCTTGGTGAAATTTGTAGAGCTGAGTAGACAGAAACAGAGAAGACAGAAAAACGATGGTCAACTATCTATACTCTTTTCTGATTATGAGAGACGCCGTAGTGGAGGGCTCCGGAAATTTCGACCACCTGAGGTTCTTTAACGTGCACTGACATCGCACAGCACACGGGCCTCAACATTTCGCCTCCATCGAAATGCAGCCCCCGCAGCCATGATTTGATCCCGCGACCCTCGGATCAGCAGCCGAGTACCATAGACCACCGTGGCGGGGCATACTCTTTATATTTTGGAAAAGGCTGAACGTCTAAGCACCCCGAGTGCAAACTGAGCATGAGCAAAACGCATCACATGACATGCATACAGATTACGAAGGTAGAATAAAAATAAAAAAAGCAAATTTCTTAACGGTGAATGACACAGATGGTTGACTAATACATTTTGTCAGCACACCTTTTTATACGGAATGCTTCCGTAATTTCACGTATTACGTTGTCGTCAGGAAACAAGATATCAGTGTAACAAAATACCGGATTACAATGATGTATCTTACAGTGACAGTGATAATTTGTGTCTTACAGTGATCCTGACATATCTTACAGTGACACTGATAGTGTGATAGTGTGGTAAGCACGATAACGCTGTTCCGTCGTTGTCGGCACACGCTGTTTCGACTTTAAAAACGCGATGAGAGGCACTTTCAGACTTGACTCATAGAGGTTCGAGCGCAGATGCTTCCATGTGAAATAACTACGTGCCGATCAGGACGGCACGATATCGCCGCACGGAGAGTACGGCAAACAACATCTGCTAAACACTCTAGTAATAAAATATTGCTCGTAATAGGGTGTCACTTGAGTAGTATCGCTGAACTAGACACTTGAAAAATCGATTAGTCGGGAAAGCCTGACCAAGTTGACAGAGATGTTCTGCCCGTTGAGATTGCAGGGACGCAGATATCGTGGACAGCTTCCCGCATACATCGCGCCAGAAACACTTCGGAATGCATGTGGAGCAATAGGTGTGCGGTACCAAATCCCAACTTACAGTCATTTCAAGACTGATGTGAGGGACACATGACAGAGATAGAGAGAGAGAGAAAGATAAAAGTTGTACGGAAGGCAGGGAGGTTAACCAGAAAAGGTCACGTGTTCACACGATGACACCCTGCGACGTCATCTCTTGGTCACCTGACTTTTGGTACGATCAGCTGCGAACGACGCCAGTTTCTTGTCCGATGGCACATTTAATGCTTTCGCACAGAAGAAAAAGAAAAACCTTGGTTCTATTTCAAGCCGCGTAGTTGGTGACGCTCGCCGTGCTTATCGTCACAGGACACGAGCATTGCTTGAAATATTAGCCGGTATATTAGAATACCGGTGGAAAATGTTGCTTGACTGTTCGGCAGTTCTGCCTAAAAAGACAACTGGTACTAATTAAGGGTTGGGCTGATGCGTTAAGCACGTATTTGCCGGTAAATTTTACCGAACCGTTTTTCCATTTCGTGTGCAGGCGCTGAAGAAACGACTCAAAGATGACCATACAAAGGCTGCTGGTGAAAGATCCCGACAATAATTTCGATGGCAAGCAGGTTACGTTCACGGGTGATATTCCAAGAAGGGTGTTGTGCGCCTGCTGCAGCAACATTTCTTCCGAGCTTGTGGGTGACCCGCGTGGCCACCTGTACTGTATCTCGTGCCTGGCAATGCTGGACAACGAAGGAATGATCGACTGCGTCGTTGATAATGCGACGCACAGCATTCACGATGTAAGTACACTCCACTCGTTCGCAAAGCATCACAACTGACTTTCCGCAACCCAGGAACGAGCGTGGTCCAGCAGTTTTAACAGCGAATCTGCCATTCCTTCCCTGTCCAATCGGCGTATCGCTATAGAGGGAAAAGCTGACCCACACTTGCCATGGACTAGCTGCCTTCATTCTTGCCTCCAGCCAACTACTACATGACTGTGATTACATGAAGGGCAATACAGAAAAAAAGAAAGATAGATAGAAGAAAGGAAGGAAAGTGTATTGGGTTATGGAGAAGGAAAAACAGACCTGCCATTACCCTCAACTCACTACCCGCGCTTAAAACCTTAGAGGGCATTGTTCACGAATACTTTTTTTTCCAAGTGTGATTACTTTTGAGAAGCCTGTACGAATATCGCAGTTACGTGCACCACAAGTGAGTGGATGAGAATTGTTTATCTCTCAAGAAATTATCATCGGACCTGCGTTTCCGTGTTAGGCTGTTTCTGTGAAGATGCGATGACATAGAAGACAATGTGTACGTACCGTGTCGTCTTAACAGATGCAAGATAGGAGCGAGAGGTATCTTGAAGCCTTGAAGCTGAATGCCACCTGCCCGAACGAAGCCTGCAGCTACTCTTCCACACTTAAGGAGGTTATGGTGAGTACAGTGCAACTGGGCAACATTCCTAGCGCTGTCTCTTTATTGCCATCCTATTGTCGAACGATGAGGTGTAGTCTTACGGCAGGACTGCCGCGGTGCAAAAATTGTCACGGTGCTCAGTTACTGACCTGAAAGGGTTCAATCCTGTCTGCGGAGGCCGCATTTAGGTGGATGCCAGATGCTGGGCGCACGTCATCGTCCTCGGTTGTTGCTCTGTAAACCACTAAGGCGGAACGGCAGAGGGCAATTAATCAAGGGCTCATTCCCTTGTTACACACAACCTTTGAATCAAGTAGACAATGAGACCAAGGAACGCATCGGGAGAAAGTATTTGTAGTTTTTAGCTGTAGCGTAAGAACTGACGTAAATGGAAACTAGTTAAATGGGACGAAAAAAGCACTTGCCTCAGGTAGGGACCGAACCCACGACCTTTGGCCAATGCGTGCGATGCCTTACTGACTGAAATACAACGACGGTCTTTCCTCCCTGGTGCACTTTTATTAGGTATTTCTGTGCATGTTTTCTTGCGCGTGTTAGTCAGCGCACACGGAACGGAACGCACACAACACCACGGAACGTAAACTAACGACTGTTTCCGTGACGTTCCGCTCCGTGATGTTGTGCGCGTTTGGCCTTAGAAACGAGGCTGTAATCGGAGAGACAATTCACAACCGACTAGTCCTTATTACAGTTCAACCATACGTTCATGTTCTCCGATTTTAGATGCGGTTAAAGTACTGCAGGTGGTCGAAAAAGCGCTTCTGCATTTTTTCCCCTTTTTCAGATAGGACAGGACAGGGAGACACCTTAAACGCGTTTTTCATGTGACTCGTGCAAGCGTCTCACTGCAACGTAATGTCTATAGCGTTGTAGACCGCTACAGGTGCAATGCACAATCAAATGCGAGCAGCAGCATTTACAATCCCCTGAGTTCTTAGGTAATGCACAATCAAACGCGAGAAGTAACATTGACAGGCCTGTGTGTTCTTAGGTGTAACGTTTTTTTTTGTCATTTTTTTATTCACATGACACGATTGCTGTATGTTGATGTGTAAGCTTCATTTTGCGCTACTTTCTACCCACTCCTGCTTACAGCCTCATCTAGAGGGTGGCAGTACTAAATAAATAAATAAATAAATAAATAAATAAATAAATAAATAAATAAATAAATAAATAATCAAGCGCGAGAAGTAACACTGATGAGCCTTCGAGTTCTTTATTTGTCTTCCGGAGCGCTGTTGGCGGACTTCGTATACCGAAGAATGTTTAAGTGTGTAGATAAGTTCCTCTGAGGTTGCCGAGCGTCAACCAGGTGTGATGTTGCTCCCGTGCTAGTGAATTGCAAGAACACATTTTTTAGCACAACATGCCTTGGATAGAAAGGAGGAAGAAACAACAGGTCACGTGCTGAGACCTGTGGCCGCTTGACATGTTTTTTCCTCCCTTTTCTTTAAGTCTATTGTGTCCATGTTGCGCTAAAAATGTTTGCTTATCATTTCAACCAACTAGCCCACCAGCAAGTTCTGCTTGTGAATTGTGCGCGAACATCTTTTCTTCGTTTCCAGGGTCACTATAAAAGGTGCGGTGTGAGGACAGCGAAGTGCCCGCTATGCAAGAAAGACGTCCACCAAAAGATATTGAGCGCGCACATAAAGAACATCTGCGAACAAAGACTCGTCAACTGCCCTTACTGTGAGATGGAGCTAGAGGACAGATACCTGGATGTGAGTGCTTGGCGCTACAGGCCCCTTCCCTGCTAATGCTATCTTCATTAGTCGTTCGTAATTGGAGTCCTTATGGGTTTAAATAAAATTAAGATGTCTGCTTTAATTACGAGAGTAGGTTAAGGATTCACAGTAGAGGTCCGGTTATCGCGAGCGAGCATATGTGTAATAGATAGTGTGAAGTACAGAGAAAAGAGCAGTGCTGCCATATAGCAGTGCTACTAGTCGTATATCACACTGATTCGCATTCCTGTGTGTTCTCCTTAAGCTTGAGAAAACAATTCTTTTAAAATATATAGAACAAGGGAAAGTCGGTTCACTAATGTTAAAGATGACCGACCTGAACAGCTGCGAAGCTTGGGTATAGATTCAGTAAATAATGTAATTTGCTTTGTTTAATAATTTTTTAGAAAAACGTCTCTACAGAGATCGCTCCCTTAAAAAAAACTAGTGATGGATTTGTGGAATGCATCAAACTCTAAGGAGTGCTCATAGGACTTGTTTTTTATAACACTAATCTTTTGTAACTACTCGTGCCCTAACACCAATATGCAGGTGTTTCTATTCTGAAAGAGTGACATTATAAATAGCACATTTTTTGTAAAAGTGAGTTCAACCGAGCTGAGGAAAAGTGTGCAAAAGTTCGGAATTTTGAGCACTTTGAGCCCTTGGACACTTCACGTCTTTTTGTGCAACCGTGCGTTCTGCGGCACATGAATGTGTGTTAAATACTGCCATACTTTGTTTGAAGGCTAACCCGTATATGTGTTGCTTCATACACCACCTGACTTATTGGTGCAATGCGTACCATTGAAAAGCAGTTTACCCTGTGTGATTAATTGAATATATAGATTCCGATACAACATTCTGCTACCTATATTATCTGCACACAATTTAGGAGACTAAAGAGCTTGTGTACGGTTGTTTTGATGGTTTTAGGGTCACATGGAAGACTGTGATGAAAGGCCGGCAAATTGTCCATATTGCGATGCGGAGTTCGACACATTTGCAGAGGTAAGCTGGACATAATGTCATAACAAGAAGTCATACCAGAATACCATAAAAGTACCTGCCTAGGTGCTAACAACAACAACAACAACAGCAGCAACAACAGCAACAGGACAACACCAACACCACCACCAACAACAACAACACCAATGGTAACAGTACCAACAGCAACAACAACCGAAACAAAAATCTGCTTTCTAAGTTTGCAGCTTGCCAAATTTCAAGTTGCCAATAATTTTCAAAAGAAATGATAAATTGGACAACGGGTGTTCCCGTAATGTCACGCATTGGGTACATAAGGGCGAAAAAATTTAACAAGGATAAGCAGCACACAAGAAAGGGGAAACCTGCCGATTAGCCTTGTTGATACGCAGCAATTGCATGGTGCAAATCTCTCGCACTCATTATACTTGGCATGTTGCTTTACAGGTAAATTGGTTTGGCACAGAATAATAAGTGGCTGCTTCTTTGTTTTAATATTGTTATGTCGGCAGTAGTGGTCAGGTGTGTATAAGCATTCAAATACAAAGAAAGACAAGACAGGAGCTGAACCTGGGTACACACACACACCACACACACACACACAATAACATATATATATATATATATATATATATATATATATATATATATATATATATATATATATAAACAAATACAACAGAAGTTACTGATACGAATTATTGTTGACAATGCTAATAGCAAAACGGCCATTCGATTACATATGACATCAGCGCTTTGAATGCGGACGGAGCATGTCAACGTGCTGTCTTGCACAAAGATGGTTCCTCATCAATCGATTACCGTTGCGCACGTGCCGTTGCGTAATGCTTGCCAACTGTGTTTATGCATTTTCTTGCTCGCTGGACATTTTTAAATGGATTACATTTGTGGTTATTTGTTTTCGGATTTTATATATATAGTTTTTTGATTCTGGGATAGAATCAGATGCCATATTTTGATGGGATTATTGGGGAGAAATTAGGTTTTATGTTGAACAATGTTGAAATTGGTTTTTTCATATTATATTCACAAATTTTAACTGATGCTGTAGAACCTCATGATAACGAACTAATGGAAATAACGAATCAATCCTAATTCTCCTTGGAATTCCCACAGACTACATGGATATTGGCTACAACCAACTAAAGGTTATTACGAAGCAATTATGACTCCCCCTTCAAATTTGTTATAACGGGGTTTTACTGTATATAAGAGCTGTGCAGTATCCACAGGGCTGTACGCAGCTGGTGAAATGTCGCTAGCGTCCATCTCCACCAACAGTACGCAACTTCATCATGAGGTGATGATAGCCACAGGGCGCGCCCCTCAACCTCAATGCCGAGTAAGGAATAAGTTGTTATATGGTATCGAAATTCGGGTAGAAATCGGCTAAACCCATAACCCATGTACAGAGCAGCGACTCAACACACCTCATAGCTCACCTTGCGAGTGATATCACTGCGCGTTGCCTATGTTCGCGAACGAGTACGAAAAGTCGCGTTTTTAATGCCCAGAGGTAAGTTGATAAGAGCCGAAGTTCGAGGCCTGCGTAGCTGCAATAATGCCAGGGGCGATGTGAAAGCTCGCGCTCTCGAAGATAGAGCGCAACTCAACGCCACTGACGAAACGAAGCTCCCCAGAGTCCTTGTATAATGTTTTGTAGGGTTGCAGCAACGCCACTGACAGAGCTGAATGATAGCCCGTAAAAATGGCACTTGTAAATATGTAGATAGGTACAAACCTGTAACGATGGTACAAGAGAGATCCTAAATCTACCCAAAATGTAATTAAATTTGTTCGTTTTACTATTCGAGAGTAGTCCGAAATCCAATGAAGTTATAGTAAAGATTAACAGCTTACCGAAAGCAATGATATTACCTAAGTATTACTTTTGAAAAGTAATGAAGTTACTTTCAAATTGCGTTAACAAAAACTCGTTCATGCACTCACTTTTATTACACACAGTTTACGGCAGATTCTGCAGCAACTATACGCAAATTTTTCGGCAGGCCTGCACTGTTCTCACACTTGACGTGTGTGTTATTGTTTTTGTCATTTGTCTTCCATTCTATTACTGAATTTTTCATGTGGATGTCACATATATGCTATACTCGGTGGTGTTGGCGATGAAGCGAACGCTACGGAGCCGAATCGCGCTTCTCCTGCCGCTAAGGAATGTAGTCCCTGCAATTGCCTTCTTGTTTTCTCCATCAGAAGTAAAATAAACGTCATTTCACTTTCTACAAGGAGTTCTATGAAAAAAGGAAGACCCATTACGCATGAGTGATATATATATTTGGTTTCCTTTTTACTTTGTGATTTCGTGTCTTTGAGTATACGAAGGCGCCGCACCTTTTAAGTGCACCTCAATGGCGAAATGACGTCTGCGTCTTCAGGTGAGCGCTCGTAGCTCTCTGGCTGATCCGTGGACTCGCCAAACAAGCTTGTCATTAACCTCATCAGTGAATGAATGTCTAACCTTTAGAGAGTGACCTTTGTCTCCCTTGAAACGTGCACGGGAGCTGCGGGAGGCTCACAAACCGAAGCCCGCGCCAAACCGGACTATTTCGCGCAGGAATACATGTGCATACGCTCCGTCGCCGTAGCCTTCTCTTCATTGCCAGGGGAACTTGTCAGCGAGTATAGTCAAAAGTAACTTGGAAAGTAAGGAGCAACTTTCGTGAATCTACTAGCTTAAAGTAATTCATTGCATTACTAAATTACCAATGCTCCAGAATAATTCAATACATTACTCATTACAGCAAAAGAGTAACTTAGCTACTGTTATTACCATTAACGTAATGCTATTACTGCCAAGTTTTGTACGAAACGGACCGAGTACCAAAAAACGGTGGCCTCTCCTTAATGTTTGTTTCGGTGCGTGAGAGTTAGTGTACTGCGGCAAAGCAACAATGTGGTTACGATGGTGGCAGGAAATATATGTTACGGAACAGCTAAAATTCGCGTCTCGTTCACTTTTAACAGCTTCGCTGTTTAAGCCGGCTGAAGGAGCTCGATCGTTTGCAAGAAATGATCATCGTCATAAGAAAACTCCCAGGTCTGCGCAGAAGATGCCGCACAGTGACATCGTATATAAGCTCGATTTTGCTGCGAGCTCCTGTCAATGCTCTCTTTCACTCTTACTTTACTACTGCTTTTAATCACTAATGTGACTGATAACTCACAACATCAATAACATGTGATGTTTGTCATTTACGTTCAGATTAATGATTATAAAATGACGTGTGGCTCATACCTCGATTGGATATGCAGTTATGAGCCACAAGTGATCGAATGTTGACTTCCACAGCCTGAAGAAATTGGAAATACTTGGTGTTCAACTGCCAGAGGTGGCGGGTTCGGACCCTCACGTCCCGGGTGCGACTACGAAAGGGCTTGGCTTCCACCTTTACGTCTGTAGCAATAGCTAGGAAATCCTGGGATTTTGCTTACGAGTAAAACTACTTTTCGTAGAAATTGAGTCAGTCTTTGCAAAAATACTACGACACATCCAAATTCTCCAATTTCGCTGAAATATACCGAAGAGGTGGCAGGTATGTATGCATTGCATGCGCTTTAAATGTGACATTGTTTCTTTCTTATTTTTTTCCAGCTGCGAGACACACACTTGGCGACTTGCCCTTCAAAGCCTGTGAAATGCCCATACACCCGAGTTGGTTGCAATTTTGAGGTAATGATTTGCTCAGGGCATTTTGTTATGTGCGCTGTGATTGCGGAGTATTTTTGAAAGAACAGTCACTAAAATTTTGAGAGCGGTAAAAAAGAAAACAAGGAGGCCAAAGAAGTGGCAAGAGAGACAGGAGGGTGCGGTGTGTTTGCGAGACTAGAAAATTTCTAGTACAATCTGCTTTCTGAACCTAGGTTGTCTGCTAAGACAAAGATTGGTATTTCTCTTTGTAATATGTTTTAGACTTTAACAAACTAAAGTTAAATATGCATAGAGCCCAAGCATGTGAATTTTCGGGTTGCATTTCTCCTAGCTGTGCCCTTTTGAAGAAATGTAACTGTTTTGGGGGGCCTTTGTCTTAGAGGAAGTCTGGTACATTTACGACTACTGCGCTCTTTTGACTTGGTTCCGCAAGAAATTCATAGTGACAGTACGGCCGTGCAGGGATGCTTTCGCTATCTATATTGTTTGCTTCTTGAAGGGCGCAAAGCGAGCGAAGATATCAGCTAATGCTAAACTCAGATGACGAGACAACCAAGGCAAGCCGTACAGATGACCTGCTTATAAAAGCGAATCCGGAAATGAAAATCCTGGCTTTAATTCGAGCTATTTGTGTGGCTTTATTTACGCTCCATTCTAACGCACCAACATTTTATGCCAGTTCTGGGTTACACTGCATGTATTTGAATGGAAGGAACAATGCAAGAACATCCGTAGCTTTGGTTGTCCAGGTAAATAAATTTGAGGCCCACCGCTACTTCCCGCAACAACGCGGTTCTGACACGCGAGAACCACCTGTTTAATTTTTTAACACACCAGTCTTCACAAGAACTCGCTATTCCTCTATAACAGAGCATGGCCAAAGACATGGAAAAACACGTCGGCCTGTGTCAGCACTTGACTTCCTTGATTGACAGAATTCTTCATCTTGAAGCACAGCTGCAGGTATGGAGTTGGTTCGTGGTGTTGTCATTATCAAAAGATCAGATCAGTTGTGTGAGATAACTTTGGCTGCTTCAGCATGTCTCGAAAGCTGTTTGTCACATGTTGTTACCGTAAGGGGTTCTTCTATATTCAATTGAAAGTTATCTGCCAAAACGACAATTAATGGGGCACTGTTACTCGTCATATATGAATTCCTGACAATTCTGTCTTTTCTTAAAGAAAGGAATGCCAAATGTACTTCAAACAGTAAGGGGATGAACACATCTACAATATAGGTGTTCAGTGAGCATACGGTTATTTATTAAAGTAGCAAGCCTTTCGAAACAAGCCGCGTTCCTAAGCTCGAGCACTCGGATTAGCTTGCTGGCCACGGTGGTAACATTTTGATTTGTGCATATGTAGGGTCAGGAGAACGTACAGAACCTCAGCTGAAAAAACGGTATTCTGGTTTCCCCGAATATGGTCTGTCTAATGGTCATGTTTAGAGTAACACCATTAGCCATTAACGGTAACAGAGTGGATCCCTACAGAAGGCAGGCGTGGCAGAGGGCTGTAGAAGGTAAGGTGGGCAGATGAGATCAAGAAGTTTGTGAGGATAAATTGGCCGCAGTTAGCACAGGACCGGGATGATTGGACATCTGTGGGAGGGGCCTTTGCCCTGCAGTGGGTGTAGACAGGCTGATGATGATGATTGGTCACATCGTGGTTTCAGCACGTGCATCCCCACAACTACATTACCTTACTTATTGCCACACATGGAAATTCGAAGATTGGAAGACTTCGGTAATAATAATTATAATGACCACAAGCAGACGCACTCTCAAGGCCGGCATGGTAAAAAGTGTAGGTAGCAGTTGAATAAAGCGCTTCGCGTGGACTCTCCCTTCAACGCATCTCCTTAACCGTTTACAATAATGTAAGTTTTGAAACTTCGTGCTGGGGAAGAGAACATATATGAAGCTGACAAACTATCCTTGCACTCTGCATATTGCTTCCAAGGACAGGGCGCGCAGGCAGCGTGTGTAAGCAAGCAGTCGTGGGGAAAGGAAAAGTCAGGAAACAAAAGGACGGTCAATTCTATATGAAGAATGAAAAATGCCCAGAAAATTTGTCAGTATATAATGTATCCTCACTGACGCGTTCCAATAATTCCACCTGTTCCCGTAAGACTCATACGGAAATATGCAAATATACTAAAGTATGCGGAATGTGTATGGACTTCGTATGGAAACATATGGGACTGTTGACATATGGAAAGGACCGTTTCAGCAAGGATATGAAGACTGCAGAAGCATTTGCGTGTATTATGTTCCACACGCGTTGTCATTTTGTCGAGAATAGTAAAGGCAAGGACAATGCATAGTTGCCATTTCTTTCAGGAGGTGCAAACTTCGCTACTGAAAGAGAGAACTGAGAATAAAGAGCTGAGACAGCTGATCGCTGATAAGGAGGACGAGTACCGCGTAAGTTGTCGCATGCGATATTCGCATGCGAATACGTCATGATGACGAGTTCCTTAACGCTCGTAGTCTGCGAAAGTTTGGAATTGCAGCTGTACCTTCGCGACCGGCTGCAGTAATCTTGTATAGTATGCATGTCGTTTCGCATAGGCAAATGTTTGGGGAAATCTGTTCAATAAGAGTAGAACGGGGCTTCTACATCGTACGATGGAATACTGAATACTCTTACGTGCCGGTCCTCCCTGATTGGTTGATTATGCGACCAAGCAGGCTGAGAGCTGCATGAGAACTGGTTTATTTAGGGAGAGGCGTGAGGCATTCCCGACGCAGTGGCCAGTAGCCCTCCAAAGGCGTACAATCGAAAACGAAACTGCAATTTGGTAAACATCAGTAAACAGCACCTCATCTCTCAAGGCAAGACTGACCAATCAGAAATTCGGGATTGGTCGAGGATCCGTCAGTTCTACCTGTCAAGGCAGAAAAGACAGCCAGGGAGGATCAGCAGGGAGCAGCATTTTCGTATTCCATAGTACGGTACAGGCCCATCTTTTTATGAAGCTGGCACACAGCGTCATGTCACTTGTGGGGACCCACCGGCTCGTCTCCAGCAGACCGAAAGTTGGAGGTCGTCTATAGGACACACCAAATTATGACAAAAATTGAACATTCGCGTCTCGACTAGATGGGGGGAAGGAAGGAATAACTTTGATGCGAGGTTTCCGGTCAAGTAGGTGGAGTCTCCTCAGTCCAGGCCTCAACTGGACTTTGCGGCCCGGTGGGTTGGTCGAGCAGAACCAAGTGGCTTTCCCGAATCCCGCTAACAAAGCCAGGTCTCCCAGTTGGAGGCAGTGGGAGACCTGAACAAATATTTCATCATGATCTAAAACATGTATAATTCAAGTAATGCGGCAGAATCCTTTTGGGATGGAAGGAGAAAGGAACAAACTCATTGCGAACATTTACACGCTGCGCTGTGCTAGAGGACCGTGCACTGCGCGATTTCAGTGTATGCTAATCCCGTTACGGTGGTCTTGTGGTTATGACACTCGGCTGCAGATCCGAATGTTGCGGGATCGAATCCCGGCCGCGGCGGCTGCATTTCGATGGGGGCGAAATGTCGAGGCCCGAGTGCTGTGCGATGTCAGTGCACGTTAAAAAACCCAGGTGGTCGAAATTTCCGGAGACCTCCGCTATGGCGTCTCTCATAATCAGAGCTGGTTTTGCGACGTTGAACCCCACAAATCAATCAAATCCAGTGTACACTAAGAAGCCCCATCTGGTCACAAATTACGGAACCCCCTACTATTGCAAGCCGCAGTATGATGTCCTTGTCTTGGCATGTAAAATCTCGGCAATTACACCTGCACGCGTTCGCCTTTGTCATCAACAGACTGTCATAACTCTCAGACGAGGGGTTGATGCAACGTGATCAAAGTAACATGGCGTTTCCTGCTTCAGCTGCCTCATACATTTATTATGGTGCATAAAATCTAATTATATTGTAAAGAAACTCAAACATTCGTTCTGTCTTGATAATGAAGGTGCGTTATGACACGTTAACTATATTAGTCAACATTACGTTGTATATTTTCTTTTCTTACTACAGAAAACGGATGAGTACATTCGTAACAATATGCTCGAAGAGTTGGATGAGCTGCGAACTTCAATTGCGGTATGTAACATGCTATGCATTGCATAGGTTTATGCGCCTTTCCGTATTGTGGAACTGCAGAACTGTGATTTTGCTGAATCACGATGGTATGAACGCATTTAAAACATGACATCTCGCACTATATTATACGTTTTTTTCGTTGTTACTTCAGATAATTTTCAAATTATAGCAGACATCATGTACTGCGTAACTAGGGCAGAACCCGACTCAACTATCGGGTCCGATGTGGTGCCGTATGCCATTGTCAAGAAAGCAAATAATAAAATCTGTATTGAACGCGTGCGTTTGAAAGGGTGATTCAGGAAAGGGGTTAAGACGAAGAAAGCTGCATTCCGATGGAGGTGAAATGTTGAGGCCCGTGAACTGTGCAATGTCAGTGCACGTTAAAGAACAGCAGGTGGTCAATATTTCCGGAGGCCTCCACTACGGCGTCTCTCGTAATCAGAGCTGGTTTTGGGGCGTAAAACCCCAGGAAATCAAAGACGATGAAAACGCGATTTGCACGTTGTGGTGATGACGAAGCACGGTGACGCCGGTTCATGGTTGAGTATTTGTGACGATGACCAGCAGCATTGGAGAACACATCCAGGTCTACGTAGAGCTAGCACACGGATTCGAATGGTGCCTCATGGTCATGGCAATGAAGGACGCCGAGCGCAAACTATGAAAGGTAAAAAATTGAAGTATCGAAATATGGGCGAGTTGGGTCAAATAAATTTTAGTTGGCCGTACAGTCGTCGGTCGTCGAGAAAAAACTGATAAGCGGCGAAATGCGCGGGTTTTATACATGTATCGTAGAGCATTCCAGCTTTATTACGTATCACTCCCAGCTTATCACGCGCAAGATCTGGTACGTACTCGCACGTATGCGTCGTGCGTGAAAAGTTCGCAAGACAAGCGCTATTTTGTCTTGTCTGTACGCCTTTTTTATCTTTGTTTTTGTGCACTACACATTTGAAGTTATGCGCATGTACGAACTTCCCAGCTCGCCGCACAAGCCAACTTAGCTTTCTTCCGCCGTCACTGCATTCATAAGGGTTTTTTAAAGACGATTGTCTTTCTTGGGATACCTGCCGTTGTCAGATGGGGAGGGGAGTTGGTTGACCGGAGTCGCCTATCCCAAAGCATACAGTGCTTATCAGCCCATCATCATCCCTGTACATTCGCCCCGGCCAGGCCACCTGCTCCGGGCAAAGGAGAGGGGTTTTTGTTTTGGGCGAACGATCCCCCCTCTGAATGCAGAAATTTTTGTCTGTCTTCCTGTTTGTCTGTGTGACACGATTCAGCCACCCGGCCAAAGTGTAAGCACTTGCCTAACGCCCAGCCATCTTGAACTGGTAGCTGCGTTCATACTTGTGAACATTGTCGATCAAAAAGCAAATATTATACGTATATCTGAGGTGCAACATCAATACGTAAGTATCAGATGGTGTGTTCCTTTACCAAAAAAAAAATACATAGATACGTGATTCTAAAGGCCCTAGTGTTTATTAGGCTGCGCTAAAAATGCGACGGTAGGCACGAGAAGGCCTCCGCCGACGATTTGGGGCTGCCACCTGGTAGTTGCCCAGGGATTCTGCACAAGCTCATGCTTCCCGACGGCGCTGCCAGATGGCGTCCATATCTCACGCAGCGTAGTACGGCCGACAGAAGACTATCGCCTTTCGACGACATTTAGCAGCGAAGCACGCATATACGCGGCCAATTTTTTTATTAATGAATAATAAAACTCATGGTTCTCTTGATTTCATTGGTAGTTTGCATCTATAACCCAAAGTGTTGGCGCCAGAAAAAAAAGTACGTTCTTGCAAAAAGAAAATTGAGAGCATATTTCGTGCTATATAATGGCTTACAAACGATGATTTGCCGCCGTGTGTAATCTATTTCTTTCCGCAGAGAGTTGAGAAGAAAGTCTGCGAAACCGAGGCTGACGTGCGGGAAAGGCTTGGAGCGCTAGAACTGCGAAGTGCCTTGACTGAAGAGCCACTGGAGAAGCTCTTGGCGGAAATTGCACAACAGAAATGAGACGGAGCATTTCACCTGTGACGTCCAAGTGCGACGACTGTCAAGTTGCTTTCGTCACAATGGGTGGCGGTCATGCATTATCTTTTTCTCATCGCGACTGCGGATGAACACCTTTGTCAACAGGGGCTTGTTCGAATAAATTTTGTCCTCAACAGTAGCGAACATTTGACCATAACGAAAGAAGTGTTGCTCCTTCTGTCTGGCCCCTACGCAGTGGCGTTTTAAACGCGATAGCGTTAAACGGGCACTAAAGTGAAAAGAAACATCTTTACTCGTATTAGTATGTTAGCTTTTTACAGTACCAAGAACCCCAACCTTGCAAGGAAAAGGTCCTCGGTAAGCTGAAAAATGCACGAAAAGAAAATTCGGTTGGCAATGCCACTTCGATGTTCAAGCACCAACTACGCCGGACCTCACAGATCTTTGACGGCGTCTACTAAGCTATAAGGTCGCCGTCCTGACGAAGACAAGTCCACTTGTCGAAACGTTGCCTCCTGCGACATTACCTTTTCTACATCGTTTTTAGCGATCTCTTCATCGATTCAAGCCCCGATCTTCCCCTGAGCTTTTCTTCTAGTTGGGATGTTCATGGCATGAATTACATGATATAAGAGCATGACAAAGCAACAACTAACGGAAGTGGGTCAACATGGGTGTCATACCAAAGGTACAGGTCAAGGGATGTGGTAAGTTGTACTCATGGTCATGACATAAGCGTCGTTAAGCAAAAAAGAAATAATGGAAGGAGGTAGAGATGGAGGTCGAACGAAAGGTGCAGGTCGGTGGATGTGATACGAGTTACAGTGATGTTCATGACTTGACATGATCATATTAGTGCGGCATGAGATGAGTGTGTGACGAAACTGAGACACGTGAATGCCCCGCCACGGTGGTCTAGTGGCTATGGTACTCGGCTGCTGACCCGAGGGTCGCGGGATCGAATCCCGGCTGCGGCGGCTGCATTTCGATGGAGGCTAAATATTGAGGCCCGTGTGCTGTGCGATGCCAGTGCACGTTAAAGAACCCCAGGTGGTCGAAATTTCCGGACCCCTCCACTACGGCGTCTCTCATAATCAGAGCTGGTTTTGGGACGTTAACCCACACAAAACAACATTGAGACACGTGAACATCACTTCATGCAGGTATGTGAGATGGCGTCATCGTGATGTCATGGGTATGGCTTCACTACCTTGTCTATCAAATTAATCTGCATTACATGATGTGAGCTTACAACAAACATGATAGATTACGACACTAATGTTCACTACATGTATGTCTTACAGGTGATGAAATGACTGGATCAGCTCATACGATGTACACGTCCTGAAGCCGTCATTTCCGTTTAATTAACGTAGTTCCAATGTGCACACATTAGAAAGATGTGCTAACCCAACACATAACGTGCCACGAGTTCGATGACATGTCATGGCACGAATAGCAGATGACACGTCAGTTCACTCACTGTTTAAGCTGGTACATATATGAACATGCGTGGTGTAATATCAATGTTGATTGATTTCTGGGGTTTTACGTCCCAAAACTAGCTGCGATTAGTAATATAAATGCTACGACACGATATAAAAGCGATGACGTATGTGGCACTTGCCCATTCGAAACAAACGTACACTGGTTAGCCAGGTAGCTAATGTTGGGTGGAGTTCCCTCATCGTGGCTGACTGTCGATTTTTGCGTACTAACTTTCTTAGTGTTAAGGTTCGCTGCTAAAATGGGTGGGGAATCCTAATTTTAAATATTGGCATGGAATTTATCGCTGTTGTCGCCATGAATGTTTATGCGTTCGGAAGGTGGCATCTGTGATACAAGGTGGCAGATTAGCAGTTTGGAAGTTTAAACGTGGTTTCCGTTTGTCCGCTACTTTTTACCATGCATACAAACACTAAAACCACATTTTCCTCTGGTAGCCGTTGAAACTCTGCGTACGTTGTTAAGATGCCGCCAAATGCATTGAGAATAGCTCCGAGAAAGGAAGCTCACGTGCTTGCAAAAAAAAAAAGAATACAGAAAGAAAGAAAGCGAGAAAGAAAAAGAAAGCCTGCGACGAAAGCCGCTCGGCGGCTCCTCGCACAGAGCTGCGACTCCGTGTGAGTCACCGTGTAGCCGCGGCGACACGTGATCGGTGCAGGAGTTGCTACAAATACACCGCACGCCGACCCACGGTGATATCGCACGCGTGCGCACGGCACCTATCGGAAGGCGTGTCGGCTTATCAGAACAGCCTCGGGCGCAGTTGCTTGCTGGCGGCCGCAGCGAGATGGATGGCGTCGACGGAAGGTTCGTTTTCTTATCTGCTGTAAAGTTATCGAATAGTACCAATCTGCTGGCTGGCATCGCATTGGTTATTGTGTAGTGAGCCGTCTGAAATTTGTAAGGAATGTTGGCGGGCAAGTCGAATAGTTAGTTCATAAGTACAACAGCACAAAGACGCAACGCGAAAACCAGGAACAGCACAGGCTAGAGTGCTGATGCTGCATTCTCGTGTTGCCCTTATCGCGCAAGCAACTAGCAGCGATTTTGATATGCTCGAGCGAGTTGTCACTTGAGGAGCGTTAAACAGACCTATTTTAACATTGAGCACAGCGTTGCTAATTGAATACCTTAGGGCAATTTCATTTTTTGTTGATAAATCTCATTTTCTTCATGAGAAGTGAATGCGAGCCACTCATTTACATTTTGCTCCGTTCGGAACTGACAATTATGGCGTGAAACCTATATACGTTCATAAGAAAACTGCCTCCTTCAACACTTGGCGCGGACAGAGCTTCGCTTTATTACAGCTCTCAAAGGTGGGAGCTGCCCATATGCACATAAAACCAAAGTAAACAGGAAAGTTACCGTTTATTCTTACATACTATTTTACAGAAAACTAATCTTTTTCACATGATACGAAGTATCGCGGTGACCTATCATGAGATAGGCTTATAGGATCTTCAAGTCACTCTCGCATCGCGATCATAGCACTGTCTCAGTTTCTTACATGTGTTATCGCATTAGTGATAGGCGTTGTGTGGATTCTATTGATTAAAATATGTTTTAGCCACTTCCAAGCCTGTGAGCAATTGAGCCGGGTCAGGGTGTCAAGTTCACTGTCATTATCATGTAGCAGTATCATTGTCACTATCACTATAATGCAACAGTTGGCTGAGGGCAAGGATGTGGGTAGCAGTTAAGTCAAGAGTGAGCGCAGATCTACTTTCTTTCTTCCTTTCGTTCTCTCTTTCTACACTGTCCTTTGCATAATCACTATCATGTTGTAGCAGTGTGGGTAGTGGACCAACGATAACAGCGGGTATACCTTTCCCTCCTGCGCCGCTGTTAACTGCAGACGCCACACCGTACGGTTTTACCTCTACGCAAACAGCTTCGCTGTTAGAAAAGAAACACCCGCTGGTTACGGCTCCTATAATAAAGCAACTGTCGTAATGAACTCGCGCAACAGAAACTAACATAATGACGAGAATAAAGCCGCGATTATCACGAGGTTCCTATAACGGTCTGTCTCGGAGGTAAATATCGATATGTTAAAGGATGGAATATTAGTTGCCACGCTATGTTAAAAAAACAGGAAGTGAAGAAACGGCAAGAACACTTTGGTTTAGGCGAGTGGGTTCACAATTACAAAGTAAAAAAAAAAAAACATGCGTAATAGGAAGATACGCAACGGATACAGCAGGGCTGGCTATGATCCAGCACCAGTTCAGCGTCAGTGCTGTTGCATGTGTTTGTTTCGTAGCTGTATTTTCTTTCGGCTTTTGTGCACTTTGTCATTTGAGGAGGAAGCTTATTTCACGAAGTTTGGTAGCCAAGGCGACTTCTCTTAGAAAAGTGTTCGAACTTAGAACCTTTGTTGTCGTCGCGAATTCGATAACTTGTTCGCACGGGAGACCTTCATTACCAGAACAAAGCACGAGTTACACACTAAATGAGTTTGCTTATAAATAATAGGCAATCATAAAAGGCTAACGGGACGATGAATTCGTCCTGGTCTGGGGTTCGATCTCCGGACCAGGTCGCAAATCTCCCGACCAGGACCTGATCAGCTCTTGGCAGAGCGAGCGGCCTGGCCAGGTTGGACCCGTGTTCGAACCCCGCACCAGGATTAATCTTTCGGCAACTATGAAGCTTTCATTTCCGAGAAATCCGTATGGATTTACTAGTAGTAGTCTTTGCTAAAAACGAGTGGATGGTAATTTTCCCCTTCATAAACGTTACTCCACCTTGCGGGTTCCCGCAGGAATCATTTGCCATGATATACAAGCCCATTTTGAGTAAAATAAAAGTACTACTGGCATTACTCGGCGTCTCTATTCGTAATGAACAAAAAGCAGAAGTTGGCGCTAAGCCGCGTAAAGCTTAGGTACAGCGAAGCTGGTCGATCTTCAAGTCAACGGCCCAAGCTATCTAGCAGCAACAAAGTTAAAACTTTGTACCATTCTAGGAAGGAGCTGTGAGCATCCTAGTTAAAGACTTGCCACAACTGAGGTAGGGCCTAAGCAGCTGAGTTAAAGCTTTGTAGCAGCCGAAGAAAAACACAGTAACAACCTGTAGCAGCAACAGCAAGCGTCAGCTTGCACCCTTTAATATTTGAAGATCGACCAGCTTCGCTGCGCTTATGATTTTCGCGACTTAGCGCAGAGTTCTGGGTTATATTTTTTCCTTCGACGCTTGCAGGTACCAAGATTCAAGAACAAGTAGCCCTGAAGAATCTTTAGGCGGGTAATTGTTTTTTTTCTGTCTATATATAGCTTATACACCAGCGACCATCATAATTGTTAGACTACTTCGAAGTTACTTGGCACACAAAGTTAAGCAACACACACGGATCGAAGGAGATGCAAGGAGCGTATAACCAGTGTCGGGCTTTCAACAAGAAAAACCGTTTCGAATACCATGCACAGCTTCTTAACGCTGCATTTCCTGCATTTTAACGCAGACGCGACGATGGTCAAATGTAGTTGTCCCGGGACGCGAATATTTGAACAATCAGGCTTGTCGTTACGGCTCTTGTCTGAAAATAAAAGTTGTCATTAGAGGCTTTACCGGGCGTAAAATAGAAATTACAGGAGGCTCTTTCCCTATTGGCAAAATGGGGGTAAGAGAAGCTTGACATATGCGTGCTTTTTTGTTTCTCTGTGCTTCTGCGTGCTTCTTTGTCGGTTGTTGCCTTTCTTGTCGTCTGTCTTTCCGTCTTTATTCATTCTTTCATTCTGTGGTTCCTTCAGTCTTTCTTGCTTTCTATGGGCGAGCGTGCACATGTTTCGGGCCGGATACTTCGTTACGCTATAATACCCACTTTAAGGGCGGGAATGATGAATAGACAGTGGCTGAATCGATAAGCATAGCGGTCTCACAATCCGGTGGTCGACCTTTCGATTCCACAGCCCGATGAGCAGTTTTAGGCGGAAGTACCTTATGCGCTCAGACGTCGGCGTCTCCTGACGCCGACAGTCATGGTAAACCAGGCTACGGTCAAAAGAACCAGCACATAGTTGACAATTAGGAAAAGAACCACCCGCTAGGATTCGAACACACAACTACACGAGATGCAGCAGAACGAGCTGGGAGCTCTACCTCTTTGACCACATGCGGAACAAACGCCTCTTTGACCACATGCGGAACAAACGGGCCTTATATCTTCACTACACCACTTTGCAATTGGCGTCTAAGATGTCCGGTCAAGGCGAAAGTGTTTATTAAGCAAAATTAGTCTTAGATTTACATCGCGTCCCTTCTGCTACACTCCTGGTTCGACGCGGTGGTACCGCCATCTAGAAACGATAGAGCGAAGCAGATTGTCGTGCTAGTGTGCATGCCATGGTGGGCATATCCTGGAGGCAGAGGCAGTTCAGTTATGCGCTCGGGCTGTCGTGTCAGAAGGGATGGGCTGTCGGCGTCTAACGTCGTCGCCGTCATGGCCACGGTAAAGCCAGTAAAATTACTCCTAAATTAACATCGCCTCCCTTCCACCGCACTCTTGCTTCGACGTGGTGGCACCGCCATCTAGGAACGAGAGAACGAATCAGATTGTTGTGCTAATGTGTGCGTCACGGTGGGCCGATTGTGGGAGCAGTGCAGTTAGACACTGTATGTGAAATGTCTTGTCTGAAGCAATTTTAACCATTTTCTGGCAATGAGCTCGGGCTGTCCGCATCTAACATCGTCTTCTTCGTGGTCACGATAAGGCAAGCCCATTAGCAGTGATCGACGTGTTCCTGTGGGAAACACCGGCCCATCACCGCATGCTTCGCACCTCCCCAGGTTCCACGTTGGTGAAGCTGTCCTGAGTTCTTTTATTTTCAATCTAACTGATTACCCGAAGCGAAAGAGAAGAAAGGAGTGCGCGCGCAGATTGTTTTCATGACGATTATAATGTTATTGTACGCCATATCGCCTGCTCGACAAGTCAGACAATACTAGCTTTGCATGAATACTATGAATACTTTTGACCACATAAGCAACTATTACAGGCGTCTGCTACTAAATGCGGAGCATTTCTCGGCATACTTCAGAACGAATCTATCTATCTATCTATCTATCTATCTATCTATCTATCTATCTATCTATCTATCTATCTATCTATCTATCTATCTATCTATCTATCTATCTATCTATCTATCTATCTATCCATCCATCCATCCATCCATCCGCCTGCATCTCCATGCTATCCTGCTCGTTTCGTTTGCCTGGTAAAGACCAAAATTTCGAAGGTAGGGTACGAATCTATGACAAACACAAATGATTGATTTTAACATCACTAATATGATATACTCGGCGTGTACGCCACAATTGACAATATTGCTTTCACATGCGGCTCATAACCGCCGTGCTACGCCTATGGCGTGCAGGTATGTGCCACAAGTGTTCGAATTTGATGCTGCCCATGCTGATTCGAGGCAAGCTATAATGGACACATAACATATCGTTACAACACACTTACAGGGAAGTGGTGGAAGTGAAGTAGTTAAGACTGACAACTTATATGCCGAGAACTCGACTTCCGTTTAGGTCGCTATTTAATATTCACTGTTAAAAGAGAAAACAAACGTCAATGCTCTAGCATTGAAATTCGGGCCGGAAGTTCGGTCTCGTGACATTAGAAGGCCAATTTTTTTTTATACGATAATGTTGACGATACAGCTTTTTCTTGTTTTTGTTGTAGAGGAAGCGTCAAGACCGCGTAAAGTGTCATTTTCTTTTCTCTCTCCAAGTGCAGTTCTTACATTAAAGTGGTGCTGAGGAACGGTCATCAGTGTGCGTGCCAGATCCACGAAGGAAACACCGAAGTCCTTGAACGGTGTAAGAACTGCGGCTTTTATTTGACAAAATGGGTGAGACTTGTCTGCAAGGACATTCTGTGCGAAGGATGCTTCAGAGAATCACGGGTGTATATGTGTCCTGTGCATTCTATAAGGACGGAAACATACCAGGTAAAACCATTTCTTGTGATCTCGCTAGCTGCCAGCGACATCGGGCTATTGGAGTTGCTGTGCTATGACCCTGAAAAATTGTTCGAAAGGAAAGTCGGCAAATTAAGAAGACCCTTACCAAGAGGTAGGAACTGTTGTAGCTACTGGTTGTAAATGATGGGTAAGATATAATGAGGATTAAGTTGAGCAAAAGTTTCAGTCGTCCCCGTCACTAGTTCATTAAAGCCTACAGGAAAGGGCCTCCTGCTCTCTGAAATTACCGAAATGTATTTCAACTTCCAATGCTTCGGAATCTGTAATAAGGGTTATGAGCATGCAAAAGCGATTGTTAGGATGGGCAATTTGGTCGACGAGTGATCTATATGGGTGTCTCTTCTGAGCGGAAGGTGGTCGACTGTGGGGCTCTGTAACACCGTTCGAACATAGTCAGAAAACAGAGACTCCCGTGAACATGTGCGCTAGCTAATTATTGCACTGCACATTTTAGAGAATTTGTAATTTGGGTTCAAATAGAGCTGAAAACCGCCTGCTCTTCTTTCAACAAGCAACGCCACGGAGGGCACCGGTTATGTCGCCCGAGGCAGAAATAGCATTTGTGATTTCATGATTGCAGAAGCATCCGCAATAACGTTTCCTTCACTTCATCACTAGTAACTATTTCAGATCATGACATATTTGTGACTTTGTTATCCCCTTTTTTGTAAACCTTGCTGTATTTTTCATCTTGATAGCCATACTTGTATAAATAATACACTGAACGATTACCTGTTATATCTTGCCTTGTAATAGCTATTATTGTGTATTTAGAAACGTTATTTTTTTCTAATATGTATACTTCTGCTGTAAATTCATGTTATACTGTGCCTATCATTAACTATATTATTGCAATGTATTGCCTCTTTGTACTTTGTTGTTTTTAATGTTTCATCACTCCCCTCTGTAATGTCTGCTATAGCCTTGAGGGTATCATATATAAATAAAAAAATCACTAATACTCACAAAGTAGTTTCGAGTTCAGTGGGTAGAGAACATGTTTCTGAAGGAACACACACACACAAGAAAATCTGGCAAGGCAGTCGGTGCTCCTTGTGACATCATTTGTTGAAAGACGAGCAGGTGCTTTCTAGCCGTATTTGAAACAAAATTTCGAATTACTGGGTGCGTGCAGTGTAATATAATATTCGGCTAATGCGATCACAGGAGTCTCCCAAGGAGGTGTTCAGAATGAAAAGTAAACGATTCATAGTACCTTGTACGCTTATTGTGGGAGAGCTGTGTAGAGCTGTCCTTAAGAGGCCGCAACCTTTTGCGCTTTAGTCATTGTAATTGAGAAAAAACGCAAGCGATTTGCAGCAATCATGTACCCTAATACGGGAGGATCATTGCAGCCGTCCCAAAGGAATGGCATCAAAGAACCCAAAGCTCTCATTGCCGTCGAATGTCCGACGTTTAAAGACCTTCTTTGGAGCCTCCGCAACTGATTGGCGTTATTCTCCGAGTGTGTTAAAAAAGTCTTGCAAGGCCCCTTTAATTTGGCCTGGTGTCCGTAGACCACTTAAGGAAAAGTTACATCTCAGAACTTACATCTCAGCGTGCACAGTAATATTTGTTCTTGTTCTTGTACCTTATTGTTGTTGTCTTTCCTCCCTGCTTTTCTCCCACCAAGTTTCCAAAACACCCTTCAGTGGTCCCCGTCGCAGACAAGCTTACCTCTCTTGCGGTGCGCTTTAAAGGGTACCTGAAATGGTTTGTTGACACCATGCCACTGACTAGGCTACGTCGTTATGAAGCCATTCAGACTAAATATAAACGCACCTTGCACCAAGGTAGCTACCGACTTATTTCTGTCACTTTCACCTTACCACTGCTGTTCCTCTGTCAACTCGCTTATCTGTGGGGTGCATACAATCGGCGGCTGTGCCTTCCACACCGGCAGCTGTGCTGTGTCCTCAGTAGCGACCTCAAGCCACGGTGTCCCTACTGAGGCCTAGCCACCGTCCTCACTAGGGATGCCGCTGCACTTCAGAGGCTGAAACTACCGAGGCCGCCGGCCTCAGTAGTGCTAGCCTCTGTAGCGCCGCCTGGTAGATGACGATACGTTGGCTGGCCCTTCAATGCCCATGACGTCAGAGAAAAAAGCCAGTCGCTGCATTGCGTGCTCATTGCATGGCTCGTGAGCAGTGAAAAGCTGATGTAGATGTGCCGAAGATATGTTTTTCAGCACTTCTAGCATGGTTACTGGAAGCGCGAGGTCGCCGAGAATTGTGGGTGCGCAGTGACATGGCTCGGAAAACAGAGTGCCCGCTAGGTGTGAAGTGAATCGTGCCATTTGATTTCTGCATGCTGAGTGTTGTAATGCAGCCAAAATTCATCGATGGGATAGTTACGTGTGCCATACAACATTCACTGAAGTGAATTATGATGTTTCTCATATAACTAAGTTACCTTTTCACGTAAGCCCTCGTATGTTCCCAAATGCTCAATGTTAAATTTGGGCATGCATAAGCCCGGCAATTATTTCCTGACATGTCATTTGTACGTTTATTTCAATCTCAGGTGCCGGGCACAAGGAAAATTGGCAAATGACCATTTTATTGAAGGGAACCAGTATTGCATTGTGCCTTCAGAGAGTTGGCCTCGCACGGTTCGCAGAAAAGCTGCCTTACTGTACCCTGCGCCATGGTCGGCGTTGGATATTTGTTAACCAAGTTGGCTGGTCACATGGTCTCGTTTTGACCAAGCAGATGTAAGCGCGCGTGTTTCAAGTCTAGTGGAAAATTCACCTTACAAACAATACGAATGCATTAGAATTTTTAACTTATCAAGAAATTAAGAAAAACAAAATTTGTCGGCATTGGTGCTTGAAACAAAGCCCCACTCTTGCCCTCCGGGGCCATGTGTCTTATCCACTACGCTAAACACTCAAGCTCATGAGGTATTAAATTAATGATTCTATGGTGTTGGTTCTGCTTACGGGAGTCTTTTTTTTTCCTTTCCTTTTTTTTTCATTTTTGGTCTGGGCACCTCCTTCTGGATGTCGTGTCTCTATACGTGTGCCTTTAAACAAGAGTCACGGCTTTACCATGCGAAGGATATCACTGTAGAACTGGCGCGCTTCTTTCTTTATTCTTTTTTCGTCTGTTGTAAGGACATCTTTAGTCTTTTGTGGAGGGTTATTCAAACTCTTCTTGGAGCTTGTGCATTAATATGTTTTCAAGGCAGACGAACTCGGTAATGCATAGTCACTAACTCTTGCTGAATAGTTGTGCAGTAGAACACTAAAAGAGATCTTGCTACTCGTACACGCTTTGCGAACGTTTGCAACGTCGTCATTTTTTTTAATTCGCAGGCAAAGGCAGGAAGTTTATGGCACAATCTCAAATGCAACAGCATCAGCATCAAATGTCCCACATGTGGAAGCATGCTGGGATTGAGGTCCATACAGGTGGGAATAACACATCTGTTTTCTTCTCACAATTGCCTTTCTTCTATAAATAATCGCCGGTAGGTCAGCATAGGTGCTTAGACCCAGAGCTGTGTCTTCTGAGCTTCTTGCCATCTGAGGTCCATGACACCAGGCACAAGATCCATCAGGGGAGCGAGCGATCTTTCCTGGTCCGAAGCCCAATGGTAACTCACGGCTCGGATGCCGCTCCTCGCGCTTAGCCCCAAACCGGCGGTGTGCGTCACGAGCATGGTGACAATGATCATGAGGATAGGCGGCAGAGGCGCGCAGCCAAATTCTCCATAATATATAGCGCTTTGATGAGTAGATCTAGTTGTGGAAGTTGCGTTTTTTTCCCATGTGAAGGACACACCGCTCACTTCTAACAAAGGAAACACTTGAAAATAAAACAATAGTGTAGAAATATACAACTTATGGAAGGATGCACGTAGAAAGTCTTACATTATAGATAGGACATCAGAGTAGACGTCTATGATAGTAAAGATCATTTAGCTGTCAGGAGAAGCAATGAAAAAAAAATCATATACAGCTCATATCAACATATGTGATGCTGGTATGACATGTATAGTACATATGCATAATACATATGCATAATAATAAATAAATGCGTAAATAATGGAAGGAACACCTCATGTACAGTTCATATCCACATTGGATATGTTGGCAGCACATGTAAGGCAACAAAAGGTTCCAGTACAACCAATGTGCGAGTGTCACTTACAGACACCTAAGTCAAGGAATATGGTCGCCTACAATTTTTGCTCTCAATACACTTATCCACTAGTGCCCGGAGGAAAAATCTACGGTTAAAAGAAAATCTTAGAGAGGTATTTGATGAGGTGTGTATAAGTAGACAGCGCATTCGTGAGCGCATTGTTCTTGAGTATATATGTTACGAAGAAAACATCCGGAGACGTGGCTATTGACACACGCACGCACACACATACACACAGCATCGATAATAATTTCGTGCTATATTCGTTTTGTCCTATTTTATTGGTGTCACTTTCTTCCAGCTTCAACCTGGAGAATTACATTTCTTCAGCTGGACAATAACAAAGGAAACAACGAAAGCTATCTGAGACACATACATACAAAGAACTTTATTGTGAGACCAGAGGGACTAGTTTAAGGAGGTCCCTAGGACCCCCTCAACCAGTCGGTGGCTCCACCCAGGTCGGCACCGGAAGATGAATATCCTCCGCGATGGCCCGGGCCCTCCGGACAGCCAGTAGTTGCAGACCCAGGTCCGGGCTGTGTAAACATCGCCGCAACGAGTCCTCGTCACTTAAGTCCGCCCCTACATTAGCGGGGCACTGCCAGAGCATGTGTGTTAGCGAGCAACTCTCGAGGCCACAACGAGGACACTCTTCTTGAAAATCCAGCGCTATCCTACGATACGTTCGCGATACGATAAATTCCCTGGGCTCTGTTGAGCCTAGCATTAGGAAGGGGAAAGCACCTCCTACTCAGCTTGTAGCTAGACGTAATCTCATGGAATGTTGTCAAAGGATCCTTTCTGAGGTCAGTGTTCTCCCCAGACGCCTCACCACCCCCCGCACGGTTCGTGCATTCACGTGCAAGGGTGGGAGCGCTGGCACTGGGATTAACCCCATCAATGCCCTCGACGTACGCTGGAAACCAAGAGATATGATGACCACCGGCCCACCTCGCCTGCCTGCGACCACTCCGAAGGAGCCGTGCCGCCTGCTGCGAAATCAAACCTCCAGAGAAGGCCCGGACGGCCGATCGTGAATCCGAGTAAACCACACAAGGCACCTCTGCAGCCTGAAGAGCTAACGAAATGGCGATCTCCTCTGCAACAGTGACCTGATCTGTGCAGACTGATGCCCGGGCCACCAGCTGCCCATTACCATCGACAACCGACACACCAAAGGCCCTCCGCGTACTGTACTCTGCAGCGTCCACAAAAAGGGCTGCTTTAGCATCGCTACCTACACTTCGAAGAATAGCCCGGACTCAAGCCTCGCGACGGCCTGCATGGTGCACCGGATGAATATTGCGCGGAATAGGATCCACCTGAATATCCTCCCGCTCGTCTCGTGTGAGCTGAACCCCGTCAGATACCTCCACCCTAGGAGCCGCAATGCCAGCCTCATCGAAGATCTTCAAACCAGCCTTAGTGCTGGACAGACGAGCCACCTGTGCCGCAAAGTGCGCCTCAATCAGCTCATCAACCGTGTTGTGCAATCCCAGCTCTAAAAGCCGCTCAGTGCTAGTCGTCTGTGGAATTCCCAGAATCCTCTTAAGCCCGACCCTGATGAGCGTATCAATCTTCTTCTTCTCTGTTCTAGTCCATTGCAAATATGGAACAGTATAATTTACATGACTGACAAAGAAAGCATCAAAAACTCTTAGTAGTAGATCCTCTCTCAAACCACCACGCTTACTCGTAATCCGAGAGATCAGGCGCAAGATGTTGCTTGCCTGACCCCCTAATCGCTTAATGGCTCCTCCGTTACAGCCTCGCGCGTCAATCCACAGACCCAGGATTCTCACAGAATCCACTCTCGGAACAACCGTCCCATCCCGAGACCACAGCCTCACCAGAACAGAATCCAAAGGCTCAAAGTTTCGCATGCCCTGTCGCGCCTTCCGAAAGAGTAAGAGTTCCGACTTCTTTGGAGAGAGCACGAGGCCCGTAGCCTCAAGAAAATGCTCCGTGACGTCCAGCGCCTCCTGCAGGGACTCTTCAAGCGTGGCCAGAGAGCCACCCTTACACCACACGGTAATGTCATCAGCGTAAATAGCATGCCCAATGCCAGTCACCCCCGCTAGCACTTCCGACAGCCTGTGGAGAGCAATATTAAAGAGTAAAGGGGACAAGACCGACCCTTGCGGCATGCCCCTGTCCCCCAACTCGTACTGCTCACTCAATACCGAGCCAAATCTAAGACGTGCTCTCCTCCCCGCGAGAAAAGATTGCGTGAACCTATAAAATTTACGTCCCAAACTCAGCAAAGAGATCTCCCTCAGAATGTGCTCATGAGCAACCGTATCAAATGCCTTAGCAATGTCCAACGCCAAGATTCCCTTGACATCACGCGTAAGATTATCCAGAACGGCCCGCTGAATGAGGAGAAGGGCATCCTGTGTGGATAGTGTTCGCCGGAACCCGACCAGATTGTGTCTGAAGAGTTCATGCTGCTCTACATACTCTGTGACCCGATTATGAATCGCATGCTCTGCAACCTTGTCCAGACACGACGTAAGTGAAATTGGACGCAGGTTGTCTACATGCGATCGTTTACCAGGCTTAGGAATGAGGACCACCTTTGCAGTACGCCACTCAATCGGCACCTGTCCAGTGGCCGACACATTATTAATCTCTTTCGTAATAATCTCAATAGCTTTATCGTCAAGGTTACGTTGGAGCCTATTTGTGATCCCGTCTGGACCTGCTGCGGATCTACCATTAAGGTTAAACAGAACATGCCTAATCTCTGACACCGTGAAAGGCACATCAAGCTCTTGCCTGTCCGCACCTCCATATTCGCTGAACAACCGATCCCCAGTTACATTTCCACTCCTAAGAGGCAGGTACTGGGTGGCAAGGTCATGGGCCATCTGCGCCTCCGTGATTCCCGTACTCAACTGCTTCCTAATGATCCGATCCGTCGCCAGACAAGCCGCCCCCTTCGATGCCTTGTCATTAAGGAGACTCTTGAGCAGCCCCTACCTGCTACCCCTACGCATTCGGCCATCCGTCTCATTACATTTTTCGATCCATTGTCAGTGATGTGATAGCTGCGCCAATTATGCCAAAGTGCGCCAAAAGGACAAATCCTGCTACATCCCGCTACATTTTTGCTATTCTGCGCCAAAGCTGCGCCAAACGCGTGTTTTCACATTCCGAAAACGAAACTAATATCTCGAGGTCGAAACGGTCCACGCGCCACACAATTGCGAGTGACATCAATCCTCACGTGACATCGATCTTCATCGCCAGTTGCACACTTCGCTCGTAAAAAGCAAGGAAAACGTGAGCGCGTGGGTGGTCAAGTCGAACTACCGGACAATGACGTGCTTGGAATGCTGCAGTTCCAGTGACTTTCTTGTTGTCCATTTATAAGTGCTGTCCCATAGGAGTTTGGCAGCTATAACACAACACTCACCATATAAATTAAATGATGCTGAAGTTCTAAAATTAGATATCTGGGCCAATATATGATGTTGCACAATTGCCTTTAATTAAATTAAGTTATGAGGTTTTACATGCCAAAACCATGATCTGATTATGAGGCACGCCGTGGTTGGCAACTCCAAAATAATTTGGACCACCTGGGGTTCTCTAATGTGCATCTAAGTACACGGGCTTCTTTGCATTTTGCCCACATCGAAATTCCCCTAACACCATCTTTACGGCACATCTCTTTGTTCCTAAAAGCTTTCTCCTTATTTTACTATTTTACTTCTCGTAAAGTCAGTTTCTCCACTTGGCAATGAGCCTTGAGCTGCTCCAAAAGCCTGCTTCCCTGCTCCAAAATGCCCTTTTGGCTGCTCCAAAAAGCTGCTACAAAACGGCTTCATCCAATCACATAACTGCATTGTTGCCGGCCAAGATCCTTGGCATAAGCCTCGATTTCCTTATTGAGCAAGGATATTTGCGCCCTAAGCCTCCTATTCAGCCTCTGCGTACGCCACCCTAGCAAAAATTCTAATAGAAAAACTAATAGCCGATGAGGTTATTGTCACCAATAGAATTGATTAGTATTAGACTAATAGCTTGTACAAGACTTATAGGAAAACATAATACGATTCTTCTAATAACCTAGACGTATGAGGCTTAATATACACTATAAAATTTTAACTCCCTTAAGGGTGTAAACGACCTATCCCATGGGCACGAAGTAAGCTCATGGGCGACACCCTTTTTGCGTGTAGAGCAAAAATGGAGCTTGCATGTGCTTTAAAATCGCACTGTGAGTGACACAGCATTTGATTTTAGCTGCATTTATGATCACTCATTACACTTGCAAGACACCGCAGGAACATCACACATGCAAATACACACTCCACCATTTGAAACCAATATATAGAACAGAGAACATTCGCATTATTTCACATCTTTATAGAGACAGTCCTGTATATATACTCCAGATTCCTGACCTACTGTGTAGTGCCAGTAGGGAAATTACTGTTATGTGCAATTATAAAATAAGGACACACAGGACATCTCCCAATCAAGGGTAGGATAACTGTTAGCTGTGCATCACACATTTCTGTTAATCTAAACCCACCAAATGTTCAATGCCAAATTGGCAAGAAATCATACATCTCTAGGTTTCTCATTTACACCCTTAAGGATGTAAATTTTTTACTGTGTAAACTAATACAAACTAATAAAGCTATTTAAAGGATTACTGAGTTTCAAATTTGGTGTTTTAATAGTTATCTAAAGCCCTAACCACCTTGCTTGAGAAAATATCCATTAGACAAATTTCAAAAAGTCTTATAGAGCATATTGATATAAACTAGCAAGGCTAATAGAACAATGTATTAGACTAATACAAACACGTATAAGACAAAGATTCCTATAAGACTAATACAATACTAATAGGACTAATAGAAAGCTTATTAGACTAATACAAATCTCTATTAGAATTTTTGCTAGGGCACCCATTAAGCAGCCCCTTTTTAGCCTCCAGCAAATGCGCCAATCTTGAATCCATTTTGGGAACTGCCAGCTGGGTTTCAATCTCCTTCGTAGCCCTTTCCACTGCCTGCTGCAGCCGAGCGAGAAGCCCTGCAAAATCATCGTCATCCGAGGCCTCTTCCTCTCTGATGCGCCTGAAGAGACCCCAGTCCACATATTCGTGCCTAAAAGGTGGCGGTGGCCGGACCTCAATAAGAGTCTCCAGAAGGTAGTGATCACTGCCTAGATCCTCCTTCAAGTTGCCCCACTCCCCGTCCGCATCCCTAAGGAATACCAAGTCAGGAGTGGTATCTCGCTTCACCGAATCTCCCCTTCTCGTTGGAAACCTAGGATCCGTGATCAGCGTGAGCCCCAACTCCGAGGCCCGATTAGCTATACCCGTACCCTTAACAGTACTACGACCGTGCCCCCATTCCATATTGGGAGCGTTAAAGTCTCCCACAACAACCAGGCCTTACCCCCAGCTTTCCGAATCGCAGCCGAGAGCAAAGTCCCAAAGTCCCTCTGCCTGTCTGAGGGAGAACTATATACATTCAGAACAAAAACACTGGCCAGACACTTAAGACCTGGAATAATCTCCACCAACTGGGCTTCAAGCCCCGACTTGTACTGTGGTATATCATGCGAGAGGAAAGGCAACCCTTTCGCAACCAGGATTGCTATGCCCCGTCCCTTGTCGCCATGGCTGGCGACAGCGCGATACCCAGGGAAGGTCAGATCCTCCCCCATCAATGTTTCCTGTAAAAGAATGACCTCCGGCTTATGTTTTGCCGATCGAACCAGCTGCACAAGAGCAGCCCTACGCTTGCTGAAACTGGCACAGTTCCATTGCCAGATCCTAAATCTACCCTCTTTACCTGCCATGGCTACGAAGCACACACCATCACATCAGCAGCTGCGCTGCCCTCCCTGCTAGGACCGGGATCGTGCAACTGCGATTCGGCTACTATCTCATGCCTTCCCTTAGCAAGAGCCTTTGGACGCTCCAGCACCGTGATCCTACCCTCCAAAGAGGACAGAACATCCATCATGCGAGATAACGTCGTCTCCATATGTGCCCACCTATCCTCTACGCCGCCAGCCGCAGAAGACGGGGCGGCTTCCAACTGAACTACCACGACTGCAGCCGTACTCTCCGATTGCCCCTCAGCTGGATCCAGGGCTCTGCGCTTGGCTTTACCCCAGAGGGGACCAGGTTCTTTCCGATCGCCCTGCGCCCTCTCCTTGAACGACTCAAAAGCCACCTTGAGTTCCGCCAAGTCTCTCCTCAACTGTTTATTCTCGGCCTCGAGAGCTAGCATACGACGGATTTACAACATGCTCTGACCTGCTCTTAACCGGTGACCGGCCTCTTCATTCAGGAGGCCCAGGCTTCGGCTGATTCTTGGCTTTATCCACCCACGTGGTATGCTTGTCAGGTTGCGAGCGACCCCTGCTGTGGGACCGCGCCGACGCCTCACGTTGCGAAGACCGCTGCCCAGCCGCATCTGTACGAGTTGCCGACCGGGAGCGCCCCCTGGACTGGGGGAGCACGAGCACCCTCTGGACCGATAGCGGAGTATGGAAGGCTTCCCCGCAGCTGCGGTCTCTGCCGATGATTCACCACCTTCAGCTCTGCCGGCACCGTCCCGTGCCGCGATCTGCTGTTTTCTTGCGCGTTGTCGACGACGCCGCCTCCGACGCCGCACCACATATGGCACCTGAAAGCGCTCCTTGCATTCCTTGCAGCCCGTAAGATGTGGGCCACCGCACAACCCACACGTGGGCACACACTCATGATGCTGAACTTCACCCGTCGGGCTCGAGACCACGCGTGTACTCTAAATCCGCGGCACTTCGCTTTCTCCTCCGCACTGCTAGGGCAGACGTCGGCCTGATGGCCGACTTGTCCGCAGGCATAACAAACGTCCACCTGGCGACGATAAAGGTAGCAGGGCGCAAGCGCTGTTCCGCACACCACTGTGTCCAGCACCTTCATGCCGTCAAAAAGCACCACCACGGCCGAAGTGGTCTTAATCCGCTTCACCTCCAAGACCGTTGGGTTCCGGCCGGTAACAACCATGCGCTTAAGCGCCTCATCATCAATCGACAGGTCAATGTTGCGAAGAACCCCCTTACAGGTGTTCTCCGGGGCTGCGACACACGCAGACACCTCAAACGACCCCATCCGAGTGTAGATCTTGCAGACCCGCGCATACTTCATCGCATTGAACTCGTGCGGGGTAGAGACGACAACGATATTCTGCACCTTGTTCGGGCACACCGTATCCTCCTTCGTCTGATCCTCGGTCAGGCCTGCCGCCATAGATAGCGCCTGAGCTAGGTGAACAATGTCCGCCTTTGCCACATGCAGCCCGCCTCGCGGACGGTCTACAACCTTAATATCATTCCTCGGGAGCCTCGACATCCGTGAAGCTCCTGCAGCCCACCTCAAGCCTTGTCGCACCGTTTCTTGCACCTTGCCAGAGCCAGCCGGCGCCTTCACTCTGCCACTCTGACCGCTGCCACCCGACGATCCTTTTCTCACATCACCTTTCCGGGAACGAAATGCCGCAGTCCACCCGGCATCTTCCAGCTCCTCAGGACTCGCTTCCATCCCTTCCACCTCTACCATTGCCGGCATAATGCTATCGCCTCCCTCCGTCACGAAGACGGTCGCGAAGTTAGGCCTAGGCCTCGCACATCGCCTACCCAGAAAAGTAGGCTTAGATCGTTAGGCCCAGCACCTCTCAACGTGGCCAAATGTTCAAAATTCCGGGATATGCTCAAAAATGCACCCACCGGCATAAATTTGATATCACCAGAAACCGTGCGTCTTGCTGCTACAGAAAATACACAAATTTCCAAGGTTCCGACGGGAAATCCGCAGAAAACTATTAAAAAAGCAGGAGCCAGCGTGAGCCCAACTGCACTGGCCGGCGCCCCATAGTGGACTCCCCCTATATGAGAACAGTAATTTTATTTCAAAGTGGGCGGGTGGCCTATTCTGCGTGGGGACTGCCGTGCTGAATCGTAATTGGAGTTACTGGCGAGAACAGATACAACTATGAAAGGCATGCAGCGCACATGCGAAGCCGAATAAATGTATTATAAATCGATGTGTCGTCACATGTGCTAAACAAGTGCAAATGTCTCAACCCTCCAAAAATATAAGGTCATTACATATGGAACGGTGTTTTGCTGCGTAAGCATGTCACTTGATTGCACCCTGTAGCCTTGGTAGGGTTGAACGGAATATAAATGGAGTACAGAGGCTCTGTGCTTCTTTTATTCAGGAATATTTATACACGCCTTCCATTGCTTCCTAGAGAGAATGAGGTGTTTTTGCATACAAACAGAAATGCAAAGCAAACAAGGGGGTATGCCACACAGAGATTCGCTGTAAAAAGTGTGAAAAGAACAGTGGTACATTGTTATACTGAGTGTATCCGTTCTACAAGGCTCGGGCATCCTCTGGATGACCCTGGATTCCTGCAGTGTATTTGTTTTAGATGGGGACCTTCCGGAAGCTCTGCCAACTTAGTGTATTCATTTCACAAGTCTCCGGCACCTGTGGCGCGTTGTGTCTTTCATTGGGACCTCACAGAAGCCCCACCCCCTGAACGTATTTATTTTACAAGTCCTGGATAGTCCTGGATGCCTGTGGTGCATTCGTTTCTCATGGAGAGCCCCTGCAAGCCCCATCCACTGCTCATATTTGTTTTTCAAGTGCCGGATGGTCCTGGACGCCGGCGGGGCATTAGTTTTTAAAGGTGACTTCCCGGAAGCCCTACCCCCTGGCAGTTAGGCTAGAAGACTTTTGAATCACATGATAATAACGTCATACCTGACAGCAAGGCATTTGCGGCCACCGGCAACTGTCCCGGGGTGTATTGATAAATCCAAAACACACACAGGCAGGCCAGGGGACTTTTTAATCACGTGATAATAACATAACGTCAGTCAGCGAGGCATCCGCTAGCCGACGGGGAATAGCACGGGACTTGGTAAATTGAATACGGTCACTGTGTAGTGGCTAAGCACATATTTACATAGGACGATAAGCCCCAGGATGGTGGAGGCGTTCTGCAGGCGTCAGTATTGCTGGACTGTCTGTCTCGAATTGTGCTGTCAACAGATGTAGTTACCTGTGCAGGCTGCCCCGTTAGAGGTACAATAATAAGCAAAGCGATTTTTCTTGTATCAACAAAACATGGTTTCACAATGCCATAAACAGCACTCTTGCCGCAAGAAAGTGCTCGGCAATCGAGAAAACATGCAAAAAGATAATACAGCTGCCAGTGCTGCCTTAAAGTTCCCACAGCAACTCGCGGTGGCATCATAGATTTTGAAGGTGCCTGGCAATTAAGACTCACATAATTAATAACCAGTACAAATTAATTGCATTATCTTTTCAAGTGGCTGGAGAATCAATGTAGTGAGTTTCATGAAATTCTATCAAAGCTAGCATGTGGCCAAAATACAAAGAATCAGTTTGAAATGAAGTGCTGAGGTATCGGTGTGAACTTCAAGAAAATCAAACTTTGGCATTTGTTTTCTCTTGTAATATTGAACCCATGATGGCGAAATGTACTAGAGTAGTTCATTATTAAAGAACGATGTATCATTATTAAGCAATACACTGTTTCACTTCAGCATCCCTTTAATGTGTGGGCTACACGCTACTACACCAGGTGATGCTTCAACAAATATGAACAGCAAACACTGCTTGCACTCACTGCATGATGGATTTCTTGCTATGAACGGGCTGCTTCGAAGGCGGATACCATGTCACTGGTTGTGTGCAAGTTCCGCATTGTGAGAGGGTATTCACAAAATGTTTGTCTACTTTTTGAAATCGTTGTATGGTGTGATAACAAGCTAGGAGGGACACTTTTCTTTATATCACCAGTTTCCTGTGAAACGTGCCCTGCCTCTATCATCTGAGTACCGATGCTGTTGGTAGGACTAATTTTACTGCTCGTTACGGTGGCCTGACTGACGTCAGCCATATTTTTTAACAACGCAGCAACCATTGCTCTCATGTTAGGAGAGGAACCTTTTTGTGTTAACAAGATATTTGGAGATGTTGGCACATAGATAAGGTGCCGGCTCCTCCTTGGCTCCTAGATGTGGTGAACGTTCCACATGAATGGGTGCAAGGCATTATGCAAAGCAATTCAATAATTCCATGAGAGGAACCTTACTCCATCTTGGAGGAGAAATTGTCACTCTCCATTAAAGGAGAAGTGTACCCCTCTCCTTTGTAAGATTCTAAGGTCTCAACATCTTATATACCTGAGAGAAGGGACAGAAAAAAAAATAGAAAAGGAGGGAAACTTCTTCACGTGGCATTTGTGAGCAACTTACTGCTTTGTTGTACTTTCATTTCAACCCTGGTAGCTGTGCGAAATCTCTGATACTAAAAAAGTATTTCTCACAGGAGCACATTGAAAAGTGCCATCCAGGATTTGGTACGAGGTCTACTGAACTACAATATGCAGGGCAGGTAAGCAAAGCACCTTATTTACTTCAAAATCATGTGCAAAATTCAGGAATGTGATGACGTTATAGTAATATCCTGGAAAGAGGAGGAAGAATTAGAAAGGCAGGGAAGGTTACAGAGTGTTTCCAGTTGGCTACTCTGCACTGGAAAGAAAATGCTGGCAGATAATGCACTGACATGTAGGACATTGAACGATCATGTAATTGAAGACATTTGCACAAGCACATTGCCATCAAGAGCAAACAAAAAATTTTAAATAATGTTGGATTTTTTGTACTGCTGGAATTGATGTCATGTGAAGCAATTAGCGAAGAATTTGCCTATTTGGCATGAGTAAGGGTCAGAATTTGTTAATATTTGTCAACACGAGTAAGCGTAGACATATTATTACATAATATTGTAATTGTTTGTATATTATGTTTTCCACCATTGTAGCAGCCTGCTAGGGCTTACGGTATTGTAAATAAACAAATAAACAAATAAATAAAATGGAGCACAAACATCATCACCAAAACTGCTGATGCAATAGATTTATTTAAAATATATAACGCTTAGGAAAAGCTGCTGTAGATTAGTGGTAGCATGCTTGCTTGGAACCTTGGTGTCCCCATTTCGGTTCCTACCTCATAAGGTGTAACAGGCTGACGCTTGTCTGTGTCTGTCCCCTTGCTCTGTTGACATTTCAGTTGCAAGCTAGAACAAATGCTGTGTACTTGTCTTGTTTACTCCCCACACAGCGTATTATTAGGGCATCTTGAAAGTCTATGTCGGTTGTTCCTTGATTGAAGCGCCCGTAACCGACCCACAGGTCGAAACTTAGTTAAGGTGTTGCCGTTGTGAGTTGACAACGAACATGCAGTCACGATAATTTTTCAAACCGCCGTATTAATAGAGGAGCTACAAGTGTTTTATGATCGAAAACTGGTCCCCGCTCATTTTGCTCTTTCCATCGCTATGCGCCATCTGGCCGGTGCCATCTTGTCCTCGCCGACTACTCCTCCAAGCATCCCGTGACAGCCTATTGCCAGTGAGCTTTATTGATTTGTGCTGGCTTGGCGTACTGCGAAGGGCGCACCTAAGGACCTTGCCAATGCAGTGGAACCTTATGTTGGCTGGCTGTGTCGAACAACCTAACAGGAAGACTCTTCTGTCTGCATTTCTGTTCTTTGCACCCCCCTGGTTGCGTATGGCACAGTGAGCAATGTGATGAGGAAGAGGCAGCGTGCATAATTTTTTCCAGACCTTGCCGGCATTCGTTCGGCCAGTGAGAACGCCAGGCACTGGTGACATCATCAAGACTGCCTGCTGTCATCAGGACAAGCTGGGGAGCATAGCAAATGCTAAGAGAGTCAAACAGGCTCATCTTGTCCCTATTCCGCAGCGGCCGCCTTTGGCATCCATGATCGCGATGGTCCCACAGTGGCTCATAACATAGATCAGGCAAAGAAACAAACACGCGTCATGAGCACCTATTTTGTACCTCGCCGGCCCAGTCGTAAGGCGACTATCGTACTCTTAGCGGCTGTCCCAAAATACGGGAGTCGGCCCATGGCCTCGGTGATCGCATTTTCGATGCAGGTGAAACTGCCTGCTGTGTGCTTTAGGTTCATGTTAAACAGACCCCAGTGATGGAAATTTCTGACGCCCTCCATTACGGCGTGGCTCATAATGATATTGTTGTTTTGGCATTTCAAAGGCAAGCAATTTACATTAATGCCTGACTAACTCAAACATGGTTTGCATAACATCGAATCCAGTGCTTCGTAAATAAATACGTGTGATTCAGAATTGAATTCGATTGAGGAGTAATTTTTGCTGCAAGGTCCATGCTTATAGTAACAAAAATTGTAGATTGGAACTCCCCGACACGCTGTGCTCCTTCAACACAACCAAACCGGGCCTCTTCCCGGAACAGCAAATGGTTCACTAAGTGATTGAAGTATTTTCTTCAATCACTTAGTGAACCATTTGCGCCTGATGAAGGAAGACATGTTTCTTTATACCTTGCACATTTCGTGAAAAGTAAAACCGAACAATATAATATGAATGGAAGTGATATGTCAATGCTTAAACTTCCAAGCTGCGCATATGCCTCATGTTCCCCTCTCATAGTGTAGGCCCATGCGCCATCTTGAAGCGCCGACGCATGGACAGGCAAATATGTTAAACCCTAGCCTTGCCATGCTTTGCTGTAAGGCACAGTAAATTGAAGTGTGATTAAACTTGGTAAGTATTAATAAGGAAACCTGCCATCATTATGAAAGTGTTCCCTGTGCAAGCATGGGCAACAAACACACGGTCATGTTTCGGTTAACCAAAGCTCAATCTTTGTGTCTCATTTCCAGCAGTAAGCCTCAAGCAACAATGCTTTCTGCTTGCACACTTATTTTGAGACAGGTCATTGTTTGAGGAAACATAATGAGCGGTTAGATAGCATATGGTAAAAAAATTTTACTGTCGCAAATTTTTAGGGGTGTGGGAATAGTGAATCTTAGGACCATGTTTATTACAAATAGAATACTGATGAAGCCAAACCATTTGAATGGTTTGCAAATAGTAACGCAAAACTTTTCGTAAGGGTCCTAACACTCCATCACATTTTATTCCAAACAAATATTCATAGAAATTGATAAAGGAACATTCCGATTAGATAGAATCAACAAAAACAGTTATGTGAAGTGAGGTAGGCTTGCATGCAGCAATAACTAGAGCCATTGAGATAATAATTAACGGTATGCGGTGCTTGACCGTACATTAGCCTAACGCATCCCTGTCATATGTCCGAGGCCTATTTGGCATGGTGATCTTCTTTAATTTTTCATGACTAGGCTGCAAGGTTTCCACGTGTGACACCCTCCCCTAGCTTTATTCCTTCATCCATGCATGGTAGTATGTTAGCGAGGGTTCGAGCATGGTGAAGAACTCTACCAGTATCATAACGATGACTGACAAAACTCTCTCTTCTGCTACACTGAAATTTTTAACAAGAACTTATACCCCTGGGGATCAGTAGCCTTCATAGTCTCATGAAAGGTGGACTGCGTGCTTAATGGTTGTTTATGATTAAAAATATGACCTCTCATAATTTGGTCGCTGCCTTCCTTTGAAGTTTTCTTGTCACTGCTGACTATCCGTCAATATGTGAAAAATATTCGGTGTTTAGAATATGCTATGCGATTCTGGTACCCAGATAAATAGAACACTATTTGATTTGTTCTTTGGAACCTTTAAATAACTGCATACCCATACGAAAATTTTTTTACTAGAACAAGAAAATAAAATCATCCAACATTTATTCGCATGAATTATATCCCAGTCTTTCTAGTGATGTGACAAATGATGCATGAAAAGGTCAAGCCCTATTGTGCTCCACTAAACATAAGCATGCGTAGAACAGTGAAAACTCGAATGAGGCATTCTTGAAAGAACATAGGAATGCATTATCAAGGTAAGCTGATAACACTTATTTTGCATTGTATGTTGTGATTGTACTTATTAATTGTGGTAGTATCAGTTGCTGATGCACTTAGTAATTTTTTTATTCTTGTGAACGTTATTTCCTTATTTCCTATTTCCCTGTTGCTATTACTACAGGACAAGACAGAATCGAGCAGCAGCAGGGAATCCCTCAAATGCAATGCCCAAAGTTCTGGTGACTGTGATTCGGCATTATCTAACGTGGGTCAATCCAGGCTTCCTCGACAAGTCTCTGGTACTGAAATGGTACTGACAATTGTGAATTTCTAGCTAGTCTTTACTTGGTTCATATTTATGAAAAAAAGAATTAATTTTGCTAGGTCCACGCTTTTTGTTTAGTTCCACTGTTCTTGCACGAAGTATTTATGTAAAAAAAGCAAGAAAAAAATGTGCTAGAAAGTGACGAACATTGCCAATGATGACTTCTCCAAATACACAGTTTGGTAACAAAGTCACCGTAAATGACTGAGATGTGCCAGAAAAAATAACATATAGATGTTAGACTATACATAAATGTATTAGGAAGTGTTCCTAAGGCGATATTGCATTTATTAACATTTAGATATGTCGTAAATGATACACAAGGGCACCAGTAAGATGTAATGCTCCACTGAGTAAAATACAGCGCAATGACATCATTATTTAGCTTTGAAATAGTGAGATGTTCCTGCCACATAAATGGTACATTATTATGGAAGGTTTCTATTTCAGTATAATGAAAATTATCACCTGAAATATTAGGCCAGCTTTACGCAAGGCATTAAAAAGCGAGAGCCTAGGCTCAGAGTAGGTTCCTGTCTGAAAAGAAGGTCCAAGTAAGATAAGCCTAAAATGTTTTCACAATGTATTCCATAATTCTGTGTACCATAATCTTGTTAAGTAAGTTGTTGAAGTATTGTAGTCACGTTTCTTGCCGAGTTTCATATGTTGTCTTTGTTTTATAAATGCAGGACATAAGAGAACCGGGCATGAACAAGGTGAACCACAATTATAACCTTCGCAGTTCCCAAGCCAACGATCCAGAACCGCCGATCCCAGAAAAATCTGAGCCTCAACCTGTGCACAATGTTAAACTAGTAATAACCTTTGAATTACTCGAACAGTAATAGTTATAGATTGACATTTAGTCACGAAATGCTTACATTTACGGCATATATTCACTTATCTCATCTGAGCAACAAAAGTGAACCTGTGTTATTTTGTACACATGCTGCTAAAGGGCCATGATTCATTTCTGTAAAACAGATGTGAAGAGGGAAAGGGGGGGGGGTCATACGCTTCTATATGCATAGTCACACCCAGTAGTTCACAGACCGATGTGTGCCGCAGATACTTTTTTTTCACAGCCTAAGGTATGTCGGCTGAAATGGAGGGGTCCCTCCTGAGCGTGCACGTTAGTCCAATATAATGTATTGCCCCAAATCCCAACTGTTGAGTAGTGATAAATATTGTTGGTGCACGTGTCTGTGTGTGTGCTAGCGTTCATATGTTCATTTAAAGTTAGAAACAGTGGCAGGCTTTATCCCTCCCCAACCCCTCCTTAACTAACCACTGCTTAAATGTAACACCAAGTTTTAGAAAAGGGCCAGTGCTATCATTGGCTCGTGACACACTCATATAAGAGTATAAAAGCGCCTAAGCATCACAAGCGGAGGATATCGCTCTTTTTTTCTTGCACATCTACTGTGTGGAAAATTATGGTAGCGTCAATCAATGAGGGGCTTTCTAGGCACTTTATTTTCCTGAATTTTATTTTTTGGATGCGAAAAATACAGGACCAAACAGAGCGGCGCTGCAACGAGGCTCCTGTGGGCCGTACCCACAGCAGTCCCTGTGAAAGGGGCCTAGAAACCAACCCAAAACTGTCCGAGCCTGTTCATTGTGCAGAGGGAGTTAATACGGTATGGAATCTCATGTTATGTATGCGGAACTCAGATTCAAATTTTCTCCTGAATATGATATCGCTTGTCTTTTTCTAGCCACACAGTAGTGCAGACGTGTGCGGTCAATATAACTTATGTAGCAGTGAAACAATGCAGAAAGGCAATGACGTGGGTTGTCAGAAATGGCTGATCACCAAAACCTTGCATGCTTTCTTCTTCGTAGTCCTTCTTCATGATGCTTCTCCAGCGCTGCGATACGAAACCACTCTCTACATACTTCAACAATGACTTCTTGAGAGCTGCGCATTTCTTCAACCATTTCTGCACTAACCAACAGCTGCAAAAATATTATCAGCATTAACGTAAACATACTAATTATGATATGTCTCTAAGGTGAATGATCACTAATGTTACACATTTGATAATGGCTCTGGAGGCTTCATGACTGTCCATCTGCAATATAAGGAATTAAATAAATTTATTGGAAGAGTCGACAACTCTCCACAGCTTAGAAATTGGGCATTTCCTCTGAAGTTCTTATTTCATTGTTCTAAGATTTCCAGTTGGAACATTTTTGCATTTTCACTTATAAAGATAACAAGAGGGTCCTGTTAGGTTAAAATGAGGCCCTATTATAAGGTTAAGAAAAGAGAAGAGATATCTTAAGGTATGAAGAGTGCTGGAGTAAGATGAGTACATTGTGTTTTTCCTTGGCGAATGTACATCAGCCACACGCTTTAAAGACTGGTAAAACCTATGAGATATGTGTTCAAGAATTAAAGAAAAGATGTGTTTACTAATAAGTTTTCTCAATCTTTACTCGAAACACAGGTTAAAACAGGACCTTGGAACATGAAGGCGCTTGGTGATCACAGCCACCATAGCCCTAAAAGCAGAGACCCCGAATATGGGAATCCTGAGAAACTTAAGTCATCCGAATGCATCGCCAGTGCTGAAAAGGTAACATCAATGAAAAAAAACGACGTTTTACCCGAGAACTAAACTGCTGAAGGTCACGCAACAATAGCCACTTCAAAGAGTTCTCGATGGTGAAATTGCATGTGCTTGCACTCACACATGAGAAAAAAAAAGCCATTTGCATGCCTCTTTTTTTGTTGCAAGAATAGCTATTTCTTGTGGCTTCGCCTTTTGTTTAGATACATTGCATGTGAACTGTTGCGTTTATCCGTGCACAAGGTTCAAATATCGCACAAACAGTATAAAAGTGCTTGAAAAATGACATACGCCTATGATGAAAAAATGCTTTTGCAGAGAGGCCAGCATAAGGGAAAAAGGCTGAATTCGGGGAAGTATGAAAAACAACATATGGCCCAGCTTAGAATAAAATGTATCAGGAAGCTTGTGTAAGAAGACATTGATTTTGGGGATTTTTGGCTGGGTTTGGCGGGCATACCGGGTGTTTCAGGAATTCTGTTGCAGAACAGCGATTTCGGTACAAGGCTCTAGCACTATATCAGTGACGATGAGACATTGACATGGCGGAAGATTTCTATTTCTACACTATGACTGCTGGCCAATCAACATACACACTTGTGCTTACACTAAGGCATTTTCCGGAATTATGGGATTCGATCATGGATCCTCCAGTTCACAGCTGAAGAGGTTGACATGACACCCGCCCAATATGTAATAGACATGCATCGCCTGGTCATCAGGACGTCTTTCACCATGTTGTGTGCCACATTGGTGATCAGGCACGAAGTGCACTCTTTACTTTTTATAATGAGTGCTGGCAGGATGGAAAAGTTGCTGAGGTTTGAAAGGTCAGCCACTTGGTACCACTTAAGCTGGGTAACTCTTCCTTAGAGATCACTTCATACCGACTGATACTGCTGCCGAGTTGCCTCGGGAAGGTGATGAAGTGAGTGAAACTCGCTCGCTTTGACTGGTACCTTGAACATACAAGATAAGCCCAGCTGCCATAACTGATCATCATGATAGATAATGTTATTAACGACGTTATCGATCTGGTGACCTATGTTCAGCATCAAGAAAGCGTGTAATGGATGAGCCATTGCAGTGTGTCTAGATATAAAAGGAGCCTATGACAATATTCTTCATGAGACCATACCTGAAGCATTGGAAGCGGTTGGCCTGAGTGTTCAAGTGTATCATTAGACACACAATTGCTTGCACAGGCACCGTCTACTTGTTAACGCTGAGGCCTTCCCAACCACGCAGTATTACCCTCACCATGGAGTTTATGCAACACAATTTACTAGTCCCATGCTCTTCATCCTTGTACTTATTGGTCTCATGAAATGATTACCGAACCTGGTCATGGTATCAATGTATGTTCATGGCATCTGCATCTGTACATCGGGTGTGACACAGCCTCAGGTGCACTCAAGGCTTCGAAAAATCGGTGATGTTATTCAGCACCTTGTAGAACAGGGTCTGCAATGTCCGGACGAAAAAAACATGCATTGATTGCATTGAGTCAAATGCCAATGAGGTTGTCTGATGCATGTATCGACAGCCAAACTAGATCTTATGTTAGGATGCACCGTTTGCTAGGCGTAATCATCGGTTGCCACCTTTTCTGGAGTCTTCCTGTGCCCCACTTAAAGCAGCATCTGATGGAAGTTTTTAAGCTGACCAAATTTCTAGGAGGAAAACCTGGGGTACAAAAGTGCATGCACTGTTGCATTTATACAGGACTCTCTTGGGTATTTGAGATACATCTTGCCTGTGCTGACAAATATCAGCAGAACTAATAACTGCACACCTGAAAGCATCCTGGTGCATACACTTAGAATTTGTCTTGGATTGCCACAATGCTAATCAACAACTGAAACAATTGCAAATGCTAATTACTACCCAGCCAAGACTCGTGTTGTTATGGAAGCACTCATAGTCCATGTAAGGCAGTTTGCTCGGACCATTGCTCATCACTTAGCTTCGCCACCAGAAGATCGGGCATAAGCGTCCTTTTGTCAGAGAGTCATGTTTTATCGTGCATGCTTTCCATCAGGCTACACAGCTGCAGCGAGAGCTTCAGTTCTCCCATGGTGCTTGGCCCTACCACAAGTTTGACAGTACCAGGGATACAGACAACAGTACAATTTTCATCTACATCGCTCAAGCAGCTTTTTCTACTATTGCTGTATGAGAGATACTACAACCAACATAGGCACCTGTACAGCAATACTTCAACAACCATGAGCGGGTTTGCAGGGCTGGTGATCTTTTCTGCAAAAGCCATTATCTTCAAGACTAGGCTGTCTCACCAGACTATACATCAACTGCTGCGGAACTTGCTGCTATACGTGGAGCACTTCACATTATTTCTGATGAGCCACCCAAAAAAGGGAGTTTGTCAGCGACTCCAATTCAGCTTCATTGTTTGGTTTTAACCTTATGACACGTGCAGACCCCCCAAGCAGCTAGTTCTAGAAAGCAGACTGTTGTTGCACCATCTCACTGAGAAAGGATATGACATCATGTTGCAGTGGATTCCAAGCCACTGTGGCCAAAAGGGCAAGGAACATGTCAATGCAACTGCGCTATCTGCAGATGAGGAGGGCTTTCAAGGTCCCATGCCACTGTCAAGAACAGATGCACCCAGAAGAATTCGTGCCCTTGCAAATGCAAAAAGAAGAACATTGTGGAACACACCAAGTTTGAAACACGTGTCTGTATCAACTGGACCCGACTCTCAGAGTTCGACTTCCATCTGGACTCTCTTGACTCGAGAAAACAGTTCTTTGCTGGCTGTGGCTTAGTTGCGCTTTTACTAAATATTTTGCTTTCAGAATAGGCATCGACAATAGTTCTGCTTGAAGTCACTGGGGCAGCAAAGAAACTATAGAACATGCTGATGGTGATGATGATGATGAAGTTTATTATATTTGGTATTTGTGGAGGCCAAGTTGCAGCATAGTACACACATGCACTGAGGTCTGGAGACGATGTAAATACAGTAACGACAATGCGTCATATCTGTGCACATAGCACATTAACATCTTAACAAAAGAACACTTATTCCTTTAGTGTGAGTGCTAAACCTGCAAATACGAAGAGGAATACTGTATCATCTATGTCATTGTAGAGATCATACAAAGTACTTGCAAGGTGGTTTAACTAATAGCCTCAAAAGCTTGGCAATAGTTTTACAGGCCACAGATGCATGTTCGTGCCATGCACACTACGCTTACTGCTCTTTTATTGATGCCTCCAAGTATGTATGCAAAAATGTTTCAACAATATTTTTATTGAATTAACTAGGAACAAAGTCCTACAGCACTGGCTTGAAATGCATTCATGCTGGAAGATAAAAATCTCTCATCAAAAGCAGCAGTTAATGCACCTTTAATATGCAGTATACATTAAAAATGTGCTTCACAACTTATGATATTTATCGTTGATGAATTTTGCAAGCACTATTTTTTCGTGGGAATATATTTGTTCTGATAAACAAAGGGAAAAACAGGACTTGGCTCCAGCGACACATTCTGCGACTACGTCCGTTGTTCTCATGGTGGAGATCCAGAATTCTCAAACCAGAAAGAACCTAATTCTTCTCAACGTGGCGTCCATGCTGGAATGGTACTGCTCCTTATGTTCTTCAAAGCTTAAAAGGACCCTGCAGAACCTTTGCAAGTAACCCATGAGTAACATCACTTAAAGAGCTTCCTGCCTCATGAGTCGCCTGCGACAAAAATTGTTTCAAATCCGTGTGGCATTAGGAAAGCTGCTAGGTCAAGCTCGACGGGAATTACCGAGCGCGTTCACCCTCCTTTCATCCAAAGAAGTACGCGGGAGGCTACACAGCCTGGGGTAAAAAAGGGAGAAGGCGCTCTAGAGCGCATCACGGCCTCGAACATTTTTGCTTCCCTATTTCTTTGACCGCATATATTCGCGCTTCCAAATTGACGTCAAACTCGGCGCCAGAGAACTTGTGGGGACGTTGATCCGCCAGACGGCACCCACAGCAACTGCACCTGGCGCCAATGGCAGTTCTTCCAGGCATTTCATAGTCCATGTCCATTTGTGATGTGTTTTGTTGAATGAGAGATGGACACTTTCCAGGTGTATTTTGAAGCTAAAGTAGGAATTCCTTGCTGCTTGCAGTGCTGTAATATACAGCCGACATGTTCACAGGAGCCTCGACGATTGCTCGGTGGCATTTTCTTGCTATGTTAAAAAAGTGTTGCAGCTCCCCTTTAACTAGGGCAAGCTTCATACATTCTTTGGAATTTAACATTAAACTTTTTCCTTTTCGACGGCACTGCTTTCCTTTGCCCAGGTCTATTACACTGATTATTTCTTGTCGCAAGGGAAGCTATTGTGTATCCAAGAACCTTCTCAATTGCTTTGAAGTTTTGTAGCCGTGTCATACGCATGACGTTAGGGTTTGCGTTCATCCTGGAGCTTATGCGAGTGCCAGATACAGCCCTCGAGTATAGGAGAAATTCCTACTCCTTTTGACCTGACGCTCAGATCATCGTCAAGCGATGACCTGGCTCTCCGCTGTCGATGCAGCTTCAACGTTTCGTTTAATTTGGGCAAGGTTTGCCTAAAATTTAAGAAAAATGAAACCTTTGCTGGCTTTAATATTTCGTAAGCGCACAGGCCATTTATGTACACTCACACGTCGATTATATCTACGATGTCCTACTTATGCATTTATGCATAGCTTCGTGCCATAAGTGCGTGCATTCTCTTGCGGTTCGAAGCTGTGCAAAAAAGCTTGGCTATGCGAGACACTGTGCACCAGACAATTTGAAGCACACTGTCTTTGCTTTTTTTTTGCTTCTGCTTGAATACGCGTGACCACCAGCAGCAGTTTTGCCAGTGTAGCAGTCGGCCTAGGTCATGTGTGCAAAAATATAGACAGGCGTGCATGTAAACGCAGCACATTGGGCATTGCATAGATAGGCACAGTCTTGGAGGCCGGAACTAATGATGATGACAGCTTTGACGCCGGAAATCTTTTACATTTAAAATGAAAGCATCTGTGCTGACGTGCACATGTACTGTCTGTACCAGAGTTGACTAGGGTGTTTGAGCGGATGGATGTGCACGCTGGCACTCTTGGTGATCAGAACTAATGGTGGTGATAGCTCTGACGCTGCACACTTTATGTGAGCCAGCCCACAAATGGAACATCATGGCAGGTGTGGGGTTACACACCTTTTTACTAGATCACATGAACCTGGCTAGCAATGGGATATGCATGTTGTCAATGCAGCATTGGCCTGTGAATATTATGCAACACATGGCGGAGTAAACATTAGATTGGCTGCTCTGCAGAAGTATGATATCTCTACACTGAGAAAAAACGGCCGGTTAGGATTAAACCAAGGTGCCAGAGCAGCCTTCCTCAGTCACAAATTTAGCTCTGAGATGGAAAAGACAACCAAGGAAAAAAAAATAAATGTGTATCATATCTTCATTGTCTTTCCAGGAACATGTGGAAACCTGCTACAATGGCATTGTTGCGTGCAGGAAGTGCAAGGTGCGAGTACATTTCAGCGATTTCGAACAGCACACACAGCTGTGCAAGGTTGAAGACAGCAAGAAAAGCACACCGACATCGGAGTAAGTCGCTGAATTTACAGAGTCGTCAATAACTACTTGACATCATAACGAAGTATTGTGGTGTAGAAAGTGAACTACAATTAACCATGAAAAGTCATGAGCACGGCACACGAATTCCTGGTAATTGTGTATGAGCGAAGATTCCGTTTTATCAACTGTATTTCGTTGCTCAGTGCTTCTGGTTAAGCTATTCATAGGTTATAACATAGTATCGACATGTTCCAGAGCAAACCCAGGTGCCACCAAGTCGTTCCTGGGAATTTGCAAGGTTTATTGATTGTTGATCGATGATCGATTAGCTATTGACCTACTATCACATACATGCACCATAGGTGCTTAGACACTGCAAAGTGCTTGCCAGCATTTTCTAAAATTTATCAATTATTTGTTATTGATTAGCTATCGACCAACTATCAATCTGCTATCATATGGTATCAGCATAAACAGGGACTAACCTAAGCACCACCAAGTCATTCCAGACATCTTCCAAGATTTATCGAATATTTATTGATTATCAATTAGCTATTGATCAGCTTTCAACCGACTAATAATTAGCTAGCATTTAGCTGTCACATGATATGTACATTCTCTAGCGCATACAGGCCCTGCGAAGTAATTCCCGGCATTTTCGAGGATTTATAGATTATTAATCAATTATTGATTTGAAATTGTCTGCTATCATTTGCTATCAACCAGGATAAGCTTTAGTATGTTGACAGCTGTGGAATGCTTGCAACTAGGAGACTGCGTGGAGTATTCTGCATTGATGGCCATTACTCCTCGAGCTTTAACAGCTTAGGTGATAAATATTTTCCAGCAGGTAATTCGTGAGCAATAAGATCCATAATAGATCTTACTCGAGGCTTACCTGGAAAAGTGCTCCAAGGCATTTTAAAAGTGACAAGCTATCACCTATGACCTGCATAAGCAAGGAAGTTCTGTACCACAGACTAGTACTTCAAGCAGGCAAGTCTACCTAATTGACTTTAGCATAGTGATTACTACGGGAAGGCATTAAAAAAACCGCACATGATGCGCAATACAATGAACTTTTGTAACACAAACATCGTGAGGATGTATGTTTATGGCTACAGCGAGATTTAAATTTAATCACAAGTAAGTCTACGCAATTGCAGGCTTGATGATTACAGTGCCTTTCTGTTTGTGCTTGAATTATGCACTGAACGATTAAATCTAGCCGCCTTTTGCAGACTGCGTGGCAGACGGGGACACAAAGAAAGAACAAAGAAATTGTAGCTACAGTCCATGCTGTGAAGGTGGTTGGACAGCGAAGCTGTAACAATACCCACGACAATTACCCATTGTACTGCCACTTGAATTTCACACGTATTTTAATGGCATACATACACTCGGCGTCTTATGCAAGAGCTGCTGGCTTTTGCCTAGGATGCTGCTGAGCAAGTCAGTTTTGTTCTTTTCATCGAGCTTTATACAGTCGAACCCGGGTATGTCGAACTTGCCAAAAAGCGTTTATTAGTTCGATATATGGCATAATTCAATATAGGCCCGCTATAGGATTTGATGACGCAAAGGCACATACCAATAAGAAAAGTACTTTATTAATATGGTGGCTTACTTGGGTTCCCTACTTTGGAACAAAATTGTCCTGGATTTTCTTCTGTTTTAACGACTTCGCTGCCTGCGACAGCACGCACACCTCCACATTGTCCAACGAGTCGGAGTAGCTGAGGCCGCAACCTTCCATATTCACGCAATAGCGCCGGACCAACGCAAGTGCACTAATCACTTCGGAGGACGTAGGCAACGTGCCATCGTCAATTTCCTTATTGCTGTCGCTTTGGCTCGTGGTTGGCACGACGTCTGCAACGTAGTCCTCATCTTGTAGCTGGCCCATGATGGCAACATCATCGTCCGCACTGACGAACTCGTTGAATGTCGATCCGTCGATAGCAACCGGGAACTCTGCCAGCTCGTTCCAAACTTCAGCAGAAACACCTGCGCTGTCTTCAGTGCAGTCATCGTAATTTGGGGTGTCATCACCAGGCATGCGGAAGCCGGCATGCCTAAAGCAGTTCTGGATTGTCTCCTTCGTGACATCTGCATACGATCTACTCAGCATAGAAAGAGCTCCGAGCAAGTCAATCTTAAGCTCCCTGCCGACACGAAGGTTCTGCAGCAGCCTCTCCACCAGGCGCTTCCGATAGCCGGCTTTCAGTGCGAGTATAACGCCTTCATCCAGTGGTTGCAGGACAGACGTAGTGTTTGGGGGCAAAAAATGCAGCTCGATGTTGCTGAAGGTCGTACTGCAGTGGTGCGATGAACAATTGTCCACGAGCAGGCCCACCTTGCGAATTTCGCCTACCAAATCATCGTTCCACGACGATAGCCACCTGCTGAAAAGCTCCCCGGTAATCCACGCTTTTGAGTTTGCTCGGTAACTGGAAGCGACAGCACATTTCGAAAACATGCGGTGCCATGCTTTTCCTGATAACTAGAGGTCGAAGCTTTTTCGATCCGTCTAAATTAGCTGCTAACAGCCCGGACACACGTGCATTTTTGCCTTGCTGCCGCAAGTTGTCGCCCCGATACACAAGTGTCTTGTTTGGCAACACTTGCCAAAATAGAGCGGTTTCATCTGCATTGAAGATATCTTGGGCTTGATATCTTGCTATGATATCTCGCAAGTTTTCCTCGAGCCATTTGTCTACACTGTCCAGGTCTACTGCTCTGCTTTCACCCATAACAGCTTTGCCAACGATGTCGTGCCGTTCTTTGAACAGTTGGTGCCAGCCGGAACCGCCTTGGAAATCGTTCCTGCCAAGCAAGATAGCAAGGTCGTTGGCTTTCTGCTCGATCATAGGGCCGGACACCGGGATGTTTCGTGACCGAATGCCCACAAACCATTTTTAAACGGCCGCTTCGACATCTTTGCACACAGCAGTGCGGACACATCGGGTGCCACAGGCACCTGGCCTTTTGTCCGACTTGGCCCCGATATCTGCCTTGTTCTTCAGGATAGTACTCAAGCTGCTCCTTAGAATCTTGTACGCGGCGGCAACGTCGGACTTTTTCTCACCGCGCTTTCCTCGATTTATGATTTTGAGTTTCGCGGCAAACGGCAAATTCTGCCTCTTTGCACAAGCCATGACGACAGCGCGCCAAGAAAGTTCACAGAGCGCCAACAGGCAACACAACCAGCACGGACCACGCTGAATGAGGACTCGAGGAAAAGAGGCAGCAGCAGGCACACAAGCATAAAGAAAGAAAAAATGGCGCTAACTTGTACCGCCTCCGCGCCTCGGAGAAAGCACGACGGCCTCTGATTGGCTGTAAGCGCTGCGAGCAGACCAGGATCATTTTTGCAGGGGGGTGTTCGCCCATGCACAGCCGGGTCTAAACCACTTTTTCTAGGGTGGCACCGGCAGTTTTCCCCGCCACCGCGAGGGAAGCCAACTTGCTAGGGCACTTTTGAGGCACATGGAGTTTGATATATCGGTTGTCGTTGCTACTGTCGTTTGATGTAACAGTAACTTTTGCTATATATTCTCAATGTAAATTCACCGTGTTTAGAAATTGTTCGATATACGGGATAATTTGATATAAACGGGTTCGATATAGTCGGGCTCGACAGTACTCATGCTGTTCTTTTGGCATCTTTACTTACTGTGGTCTATGCATGGCAGCCTCCAATGAAACGAATGAGCAGCTAGTAGACTGGTCTCTGCTGCAGGAACCGACCTAGCCACTGCTAGAGTGATGGACAAGAGGCACATTCAATGTGAGCGCAGAGAAAAGCGGCTGAGGAAAGTTTCTTTGGCTGTTAGATGTATACAACACTGTGAAAAGACAGAAAAGCTGAGTGCCTACCTTTTCAATGCAGAGTTAAATGGCACAGTATTTCATGGTGATACTGCTGAAGTACCATGAGAGGTGTCGTTCTCATACAGACTTTTTGTGGGACACTCATTTTGTCAGAAGGCGTTATGTAGTGCACAGTCCTATGTGATCTTTATGCAAATGGGCTGCAGACGAATAAAGGCTCACAAGCTACCTTCATGAATGGCACCAAATCTGCCAAAACGAGACTCACGCTAACGAGAGGCAAATTTGATCGAGGGCTAGTTTCATTGTAGGGATATACAATAAACAATGAAAGAAGGTGCTTTGTGTTCAGATGATACTTTTGTTCACGGTGCAGTATGGTTATTTAATTTTGGTGTGACACTGTTCTGTGTTTTGCACAGACAGTACGGCGAATAGAATATGCAAAGGAAATTTTGAAAGTCTTCCTAAGTTTTTCGCTGCTTTGGCGTAGAGTCAAACAAGAAGAAGATGACAGGCGTGAAGAAAAGGAGCTGGACAATAATATCCAGGAACTCAAGGACAAAATCAAAGTGAGTTGCAAGATATGTGGCAGCCTACGCAGACAGCGATGCTCCAGTGTGCATGCTAAAATATTGCTGTTGTTGTCCAATGAGTACACATATCTTGACATTTATTTGTAGTTTATATAGGACAGAAAACCACGCAGTGCCAATAAGATGTTGTGAAGAGAATATTGAAAGTAGTGCTTTGACATCGGCTTTTGCAGGACAGGCATGTTGTCTTGATGTGCTTGTGAGTTCACCAGCAATGGTTGGTATTTGAACTAGATGCTGTGCACTTGACCTCGAATAATAGACTCCAAATAGAACACAAGATACTACTTGGTTGTTTTGATGAACAAATCGCAAGGTACGATTTAAAACAGGGAATGTCGCGGGAGCCAACGTTTCGACAAGCGGACTTGTCTTCGTCAGGCCGCCCTGACGAAGACAAGTCCGCTTGTCGAAACGTTGGCTCCCGCGACATTCCCTGTTTTAAATCGTACCTTGCGATTTGTTCGATTCAAGCATCCATCTTCCCCTGAGCTTCTCTTCTACTTGGTTGTTTTGTCATTTGTGCTCTGTTCCGCACTGACAACATTGCCTTAGGTGGATTAGGGATGTCTGGTGGTGCCGCTAAGATCAACTCATAATCAGAGCACACTACAAATCGTGTTTTGCATCGGAATGGCTGAGAATGCTCTCTGCAATGCCTGTCATAGCAAGGAGATGTTACAACATATTCTGTGCGACTGTCCTGAATATATGATCTTCAGAGACAATCCCTGGCATCCGCTCTAGCGCATTTTGATGATAGACCCATGTCTGTCGAAGCCATTCTTGGATGTCATAAACAGAAGACATTGCAGCTGAGGGCGAGGAAAGCACTACTGAGATTTTTAGAAAGAAACAGACTTAGGCAAGCGGCTGTGACAATGACGTTGCATACCATGCAAGAGCGGTGAACAGTACTGCCTGACTGCCTCTGTGTGTGTGTACTGTATTATGTACCATTTCTCTCTCTTTTCTATCTTTTAATCTCTTCCATTCCATAACCATGTGTAAAGTGGCAAACAACTGGTTAACCTACCTGTCTTTCCCTCTACACTATTCTTCTCTCTTTCAAACATGATTAGGTAGCTGATATGTCGGCCTGAAGAGACACCTAGTTGCCTGTACATGGATATATTATATTGATGAGAATTTACAAGCCAAAACCAGCTACGATTGAGAGGCATGCCCTGCAGTGTAGAGCTCAGGAGTATTTTAGACAACAGGCGGTTATTCAATGCTCACCTAAGTCTAAGTACATGGGTGCTTTTAACATTGTAATCCACAATCCAATTGAGTAAAATCCTAGCCATGACCGGGATTCAGTCCTGAGACTTCGAGTCTTCCAAACCAACACCTAGCCTCTAAGTGGCCACAGCGAGTCGGTATCTCCATATATTAAAAAGACAAGCTGGCTGCTAGGTGGGGTTACGCTAAATAGAGAATGGTATGTATATGCGTGAAGGATAAGACGTGACTGGAAAGTTTGTAGTCGAATGGTTAGAAAGAGATAGAGGGAAGAAAAAGGTATGACAGTGAGGTCGACCTGAGCCGTGCCCGATTAGCTCCCTTGCACTGGGAAAAGGGGCAAAAAGTTTGAGAGATGAGAGAGAGAAACTAAGTTTTCTAAGCTCAAGGAGTACGTAGGAGAATAGTCCTCCCGCAGTTTACGAAACTTTTCTTAACTTGAAATGTGCATGGGAATTGGGACATTCATTGTTGCCTGAAAGCTGTTCATGAATAGCTGAGACTTAGACATTAGGGAGGCTACTGTTTGTTCCGGACACATCAGTGTCAGCGAGTGTGCTTTACATTATCGTGAAATCCACATATAAACCTGCCATCACTTTCACGTACCAACTTCTTGAAGCATATACCAGCGTTATTTGGATTCTGCGGATAATTAGACTTGCAAAAGTGTCATTGAAGCCTTATCGTATGTCAAAACTACAAGTACCAGAATGGTTCAACGGCGATATTTAGAAAAAGATGTGTAATGTACGGTATCACAATTCCTGCGCAGAGGTAAAGATCACATGACTTTTTGTAGTGTCACCCTAAACAAACAGTACTAATGGCGTATTCTAATATTTTAGCCCTGTCATCTACCAAATTTTTTTTTACACTAAGGAATGTGAATTTGGCGGCTTCAGTCTTGAGTTAATCGCGAGTCTGGATATCCTAAGGAGCTGAGAGAAGCTCCTAGTTATAAGTGGGTAGTGCACATTGAATGAGATTGTCTTTAATGAATGTTTGATAACTACATTATTCTGTGTTTCTTTTTTTCAGGTTCTAGAAAAGAGACTTGAGGACATAGAAAAGCCTCTACTGAAGATCCTTGAACGACTTCGCCGAGGGTCTTAGAATGCTTCTTTCTTGAAAAATACGTTGGTATGGTGGGTGTGTGCCGGAATCCTTGAAAACTTGCCGCAAAAATGTTTATGATCGAATTACACTAAAACGAAATCAAGATACCTGCCTGAGATTGCTTATCTTGCTTTGAATATCGACGATCAGCCTTTCACCAGTGTGTTGTAATGCGTGAGCTGTAAAACTCCAACGCCGTATTTATGAGTGGTTTTGTAGAAGTGGTGTTATGGTATGCATCTCAGAACACTAAATACGAGTATTTTGTGCATTAAAATAGTACTGGTCAACTGTCTGGTTATGTTCTACAGGTTATGCAGCTTTGCTCTACAGATCAGCTGTTTGATTTTGATAGCAAGGTTTGTGCTTCAGATATTTCATTTTTGTCTATCTTTTATTGTTTTACGATGGGTAGCCATGCTGTGGTTGAAAGATGGTGTTACATAGGGATGTCCTCAATTCCAGGGAATGTGCTCATTTTAGGATCTACCATGTAAGAGCAAGAACATGGAAATACCATGGAGAGGCTTACATACGGTCTCAGAGATGTTGTGCCTATAGCATGCTTTAAGATGTGCCCGTGAGCACGGGGTTTGTTGGGGTATATTTCCACAGCGAATGGGACGGCGCCACCATTTGCGTGAGTCTCCTAAATCTTTTACACGATGTTGTCATAACGCATGTGCGATCCTCTTCTACAATAGGCCTGAGCCAAAGACATGTCTATTCACCTACGGCTTAACCTTTGATAAAGATTATTAAAGCAGCAATTCATTAATAATATATTATGAGTGAATCGGGTCTGAGGCTCTCAGAAACGAAAAAAAATCCAATTCATCCTGCGAAAACCATCTGAACAGTAAAGCTGCTCTTCTACTATTAATCATTACATAGCTGGCAAGGGTTTCAAATTAATTCATGACATATCAGTTACGCTAGTCATGCCGCCCTTCATCATTGTCTACTACCGTACCTGACCCTTCCTCAAGAGCTCATACACTGCTTAATGTTTCTTTTTTCTTCATATTTCACAAAATGAAATGCAGCTGCGGCGATGCAAACCGAACTTTTCGCTTTGAGCTAAACCTTTTCTGCGGTTATCGCGCACTTTCTTCATTATCAACATCATTATCATCATTGGCAGCAGCAGCAGCGGCCTGTCTACGCCTACAACAGAGCAGACATTTCTCCCATAGATTGGTCGAGTGCTGTTGTGGGTTGAAGGCAAGAGCGGTACTGCTTTTTCGTCCTGTATTACAATTAAGATCCTGCCGTACGGCACAGCGTCGACTTCGAGCAGCTGCCCCGCCGAAAGTGTCCTTGGAGCAAACGTTTCAATGACAGCGCATATATCCTCGTCAGGGCCCTAGAAAAGAGCGTCTCCTTGTGGGAAGTTGGACTCCAACATTTCTTTTAATAGACGACGCTGCGTCACTCCAACGCTCTAGTTTCCGGAGAACTTCGACCCCGGCCGTTTGCATTTCTTTTAACACGAAAGTCCACCAAGAAATCAGGGACGTACTTCCGTAACGGAAGTGGATCTCTGAAAAATCAACATACATACAGAATGAAAAAGTTCCACCCAGGCGGGCTCAAACCTACATTCACCCGGGACTTGACGAGATGAGCTGGAACCTCTACCGATACACCACCGCAACATTGCTCATACAGGGAACACAGGGGCCTTATATGTGCACTACAGCGCTTTAAAAGTTGCATTTATTCGTCATCCGGTTAAAGTAAAGGTGTTGAGTACAGTGAACTATAGTGTTTAACAAGTAAAGTCACTCTTGAATTAACATCGCCTACCTTATACTGCACTCTTCGTTCGCTTATGTTGGCCGCTGCGGTACCGCCACCTAGGAACGATAGATAGAGCGAAGCAGATAATTCGCGCCGGTAGTCAGCGCTTCGGTAGTCTTCGCGCTAGGTAACCTACATAGGCTCCCTACATCGCTACTCGACCGCCTCGGAAGTCAGGGGCGTGGCGGCATCGTGACAGTGCGTTCTTCGGGTGAAATACGAACGCGGCCGCTACAAATTGTGTCTTGCGTGGCCGGGTGTGTTGAGCTGCGACGCGCACTCCAGGAACGCGAAAACAGCTGTCGACAAACAAATGATGCGCCTTTCGCACAGCGGTGTGTGCGTTCGCAAAACGATCCGCTGACAAACACTTCAGTTTCGCTTGCGAGGTTTCATCGTTTGCGAACGCTCCTGGTTTCTGACAAGCTTGCACAGGGCGCTGGCTCGTTCAGTGCAGTGTCTCCGGAGAAATGTGAGGCACGGCCGGTCTGGAGCCGCGCGCTCACTCCCTCGAGCGCGCGCCTCCAGACCGGCCATGATAGAGGCTATAAAGTTCTTTCCAGCCTCTATAACGCCTGCACTGAGGTTCCCGCATTAATAAGCGTGACGCCGTAAATTTTAGACGGCGCCTATTAAGTCCTGCACAACGGTTTGTGGGCAAAGGAGATATACACGGCGTTCTAAGGATGCGAGAGACCTAACATGGCACGTGTCAGATTATTTGACTGGGCCAATTGACTTTGACCGTATCTATCTATCTATCTATCTATCTATCTATCTATCTATCTATCTATCTATCTATCTATCTATCTATCTATCTATCTATCTATCTATCTATCTATCTATCTATCTATCTAGCCGGAGCTCTCCTGGTCGTCTCGTTCATTTCGAGCGGACCAGTATTAGAATGTTAGGGAATCAGTAGAATGACTGAGCTCTACATCACAACAATGATATACTCATCAGCTTCGTCATGATTATAACGATAATACAACCATGTGTGGCTCATACCTGCAGTGATAGGCCCGGGTTTTGTGGGCTTTTGCCACAGCTGATAGTCAACCTTAACATATTTCAGCTTATTTTAATCAAGGACCAACTCAAAAGACATAAAAAATCATACGAATACATTTTGTGTGGCTTGAAGAAGAGAAATGCGTGCCGTTTCTTCTTTGAAATTACGCACAACAAGCAGACACAGACAAGCATCAGCGTACTACGCGTCAGGTGAGTAAAAATAGAACCAGGCCCGAGGCATGGAGTTGCCAGGTAGCATGCCACTACTCTTCCACGGCTACTCTTGGAGTGTTTGACGTGCTGTAAACAAACCTATTGGCCTCGGGATCGAACACAGTCGGCGCGTAGCGGCAAGTGGACGAAGCTCCCAAGTGTGGATAGCTGCTTGCGTTGTCTGCTAGCCACTGCGCTCTTACAAGCGCGCGTACGTCACGCATATCCTCCAATATGTTTTTCCCTGAGCCGGTGCAGTGTTGAACGCTTTCATGTATTCTTATGCAAGCGTAAAAAGTATTAGTTACAGTATTATTTGGCATTTTGCTGCAGTCCTTTCTCTTAAAACAACTGAGCGCCCGTCGTGAACGTGCTATGTCATCGTCGCACCTCCGGTTCGGTGCAGCTATTTTAGTTTGGATGCTGCTGTGCATTTCAAGTATACGGTAAAGTGCACTTTGCGTCCTTCTGAATAAGTCAAGCGGGAAACATCAACGTGTAAATGCAGTACTGCAGCGATATCGTCTCGCTATTATGTGCAATTGTGAGCATGACGGTAAATAGCAGACGTTTTTCGTTTGAAGAACGCATCTTCTTTTTTATGCGCATAAAAAATAAACCTTTTCTTGTGACGGTCACACAAGCAATCATTCAAAGAAAGCGATGCGTTTGAGTATTAAAATGTTTTCTTAATATAGGCATGTGTCAAATGTCGTGATAGTACTCAAACTGCGTATACAAGCTTGACTAACTAAGCCAGTTAACTGGCTTGCATGCATTTCGTGGAGCACGACATGCAAGGCATTTAAACGCAAGTATGCGTGTAAGTGATACAGCAGAGTACAAGAAGCGAGTTCAACTCAATGCGCAGTAACAGCCCTTTTTTGTTGTTGTAGCCAATAGCACACGAAAAATGAGCGAGAACTCAGTGCTAACTCTTGCAGTCGCATAACAGCAATGCCATCATTGTAGACAGTATAGAGAACTTGAGTATGGTGAAAGAAAAATAGACGGAGAAAACCTCCGCGGAAGGTGAAACTGTGAGGGTGGGTGATGTCAGTGTCCCGTTGAACGGCATATCACGCTTCCTTCAAGTGAAATAAAGACGTTTTGCGTGATTACTGCACTGACGTAAGGTTAAAGGGCGCATGTATTACCGTTTGACTGCAATTAATGATTTTATTTAGCTATCAACCGCCTCAAACCGCCTAGAACAGAGCGCCGCTGTGTAGATCTCAATGCGTGTCGGCGAACGCCTATCCACACTCACGCAGTGACAGTGCTACCATCTACATGTCGATCTCGAGGCCAATAGATACCGCATCAGAAGTTGTGCGTGCGCTCTGTTTGCGGAGAGACGCTGACTGCACTGGTAACACTTGGATGAATTCCCAACAGCTCGGGATACGGAAATTCGTCGCTGATTGCTTCACGTGACATCCATTCCCACAATGCGTCTGATCCGCAGAAATTTTTGCGGTAGCATATAAGGCAACGAGTGAGGCTTCAGACTGCACTGCCTCTATGCCTTACGTGCGAGTGCAAGGAAGTAATACGAGTTCCCTGAAATACGTGTAATGAAGTCGCCCCAGGGAATATTGGCTACAAGCAAAAAAGAAAACAAATGAAGAGAAAAGAAAGCACGGAGAGAGCCACGGCTCTGCTTTCTAACACGCATTTACCGCTTCGTCCTTTCAGAAGCGCTTAATTGTCGCTGTAGTTATCACATGGTACCAAATCTCATTAGCATGGCAGGTTCAAGTATACTTCAATGTTTAACAGACATTATTTCTAACGTTTCGGCTAGAGGTCCAGCCATTTCTAAAGACTAATCAAAGTCTAATGAGTCGGATGGTTCGCATACAACATGTGTGATCTGGCAGGACATGAGCTGCATATAACACTATAAGACCAGAATATTGGCTGGTACCAAAATCTCGTACTACGGATCTTAAATGTTGCGGTCACGGTTAGCTCGTCTACTAAACGGCCTGATTGTCGGTAATATTAATGTGTTGTCGTGTTCTTCCCACACTACTCTTGATCTCTTGTATAAAGTAACATTCCTTGATTTATGCTATGCAGTTTAGTGAGAAGTGTTCCTTTTTATGTTGCATATGTGTAATGTATACCAATTATAATATGTATATAACCTTCTTGAACAACTGTATTTGCGCTCTCCTGCCCTTGCATTGTTCTTTCTTTTTGTACGGGTTTTGGAGCTCTCAAGCGGTTATGAGCCGCTTCTTCTCCATTCGCCTTTGCAAGTCTTGGTGGTTTTGTGGAAAAATAAAGTATACATAATACAAAGCGTCGTAAACACGCCAACAAACGACGGCTAATGCAGGTGGTTAAAAGATGGGAGAAGAGGACAACAGCGATATACAGAAGGGAAACGATATATATGTATATATATTGTGAAGCTGTGATGATAACGCCGTTTTATCAAGCCTTGAGGCTACGCCGAACGGTTCGCACCAAAGCACAGATTGAACTCTAGATCACAACCCACAGCAGATAATGAAGAAACCTAGGTGATGATGATTATGTACAGATGAAGTAGAAGAGACTAACGAATGCCTACAATATATATATATATATATATATATATATATATATATATATATATATATATATATAGATGAGTAGTAGACCCTCGGAATTGGCAACAAAAATGCGGAAAGCGTTTATTCAACGTTTCAGCCGTAGACCGGCCTTCATCAGGAATGCCTATAGTTGTATTTCGACTTCTATTTATACCTATCTTAGAGAGATTTTCATAAAAGAGGAAGAAAGAAAAACATGAAAAAGAAAGAATAAGAAAAGAAAGAACAGGAAACATCTAGAACCTGAAAGAAACGGAGCAAAGAGTGGGGGAAAAAGCCGACGACGTGTGTCATATGCGGGCATCATGTCCCCCCCTTTCTTTTTTATTATTATTATTATTTGTGGTCCCCCTCTCTGCCCCCCCCTTTTCTTTCTTTCTTTTTTCTTTTTTTTTTCCCTCCCCTCCTTACGAAGTGGTTTCCGTGGCTCGACACAATAGTCAAGCCTACACTTCAGGCCTCCCACAAGTGTGTCAATGTCAAGAAAAAAAAAGACCAGTAAAAGGGAAGGAAAGAAGAAAGCGGGTGGGGGAGTACAATTGCAGTAACATCAGTGGCGGTGGCGCCTAGAAGTCTGCGCCCGGACCGGCGAAAACGTGCACTGACCTGCCTGCGCGTTTGGCGAAATCCAGGAGGAAAGAGAGAAAAAAAAAGGAGTGTTTCAGAGAAATAATTAGAATAAGGCATGTAAAAGATGAATGGTCAGGTAGTTAAAAAAAAAACAGGAAGGGAAAAATCATCAAACAGGTTTACATGATTCGCTTTGAAAAACGCGTCATATTTCAATGGGCAACCGCCAATGCTCAGGTGGCGCAGCGATCGGCGCCGCCGACAGCGCCAGCGTGTCAGTCCTGCGAAACATCGAGTAGGCGGGATCTACGGAGGCACGCGTTGACAGCGCTCGTGAAATAGATGGCGGTCGTGGTTTACCGCAGTTTTCAAGAGATAGAAGACATCGACGGCCTGTTTCCGAACACCCAATCATGTTTATGGTGTGAGAGAAGTGGATGGCGGCGAAATCTCGGCAAAATGCTTGCCGCAGCAAAGGAAGCATGCCTACAACAGCAGCGATGAGTTCATACGCTTGCATGAAACTGTCGCCTAATTATTCACTTTTACGGATGCTGCCGGATACGTTTTTTTTTTGTTAAGACATCGTTAGTTCAACAGAAATTCGCAAGAGCGACACTTATACCCGTGTTACATGGGGCGCATGCAGATGAAACGGCCGTTAGGCCGCTAATCGCGGCTATAGCTGCCAGCTGAGCTTAAGCCGACGTTCAGAAACGGGCAAAACGGCGGCGGTATCCCTTCCGAGTGCTGGCGATTTCTAGGTATCATCCGAAAAGCGATCTTTTCAGTCGATGTGGCATGAGAAGCTGTAATATGACCTCGGTACGCCCAAGTAGTCGAAACGCGTACTTTTTCACGAGGCGCGGTAAGTTCCCCACGTTCCGTCGGCTCGGACCGAAACCGAGACGTTTGCTGTATCCCAGGGCACAACAGAATTTCAAATATCGACTCTGATCTGTTTATATGACAGAAAACGATTCATATACGAGCAAAGCTAGTTATAAAGTTGGTCATTTCTGCAAAAGAGCTCCCGCTTCCGCACCGTTCGATAGACCGGACGCCGCGATGCGAGAGGTAAACAGCGGCACCAGCTGTTTCGCTCACGGAACCGGCTAGCTTACTTTCGATCCTTCCTTTCACATCGAGGTGCTGAGAAAAGTAATCGCATGTGTTAAGGCATGGCATATGAATACTAATGTTAATCGTGCTGGCAAAATCAAGCGCTATGTGACGAGATCGCGCTTGATCGCGAACGGCGGCGGCACCGCCATACACCTTGACAGGCCTTGCTTTCGGAGCAGTCAGCCCAGACCAGTCAGTGGTGACGGCGGATTAATTATTGTGATGTGTTTGTCGCTCGCGAACACGATGGAACGATGCAGTTGATTCTTTCGTACATACACTAACGAAGATTACGAAGTCTTGAGAGTGTGCATGCCGATGTGCTGTATGTGGGCGGAGCCTCTATCAACCGCCAACACGATAGCCCGTGCAAGTCCGGCGGACTACAATTGCTTATTAACCATAGATAAAACTGTTAACCGCTGTTGTTCTAACTGTGTTTAACGTTGCCCGTGTAACTAGGGTACAAATACCTAGTTACACGGGCAGCGACGAGCTGCCGCGTCGGACAGCGACGATCAACTTCAGCCGCCGGCCGGGTTTTCTCCTACGGCTGTGAAGGGAAGCAGTACCTTTTTAATCCGTCCTATTCTCTTAATGCAGCAGTATCTGCGATTGTTCTTTCTAGCACTCTTCAAGGGAGGGCCGTCAAGAGTTCTAGGTGAATTTATTTTTTAAAAAATTGACAAAAAGGCGTGCAGGAGTGCAGTCCAGTCAAAGGGGAAATGTTGACGCGGGGGCCGAAGGCCTACTCGGTGGTTCCCACCGGCGCCACTTGGTGGCGCGACCTGTACAGCCAAACAGCATTGGAGGGTGCCCATAGTCCGGTTCCCGCTGTACATACGGTGCCACAGGTTAAACGCTTGCCAATGATTTTATTATTGCGATGGTTCCCGGGTTCTCATTTATACCTTTCTCGATGGTTTTGAACCGGTATATTAGATACGACTCTCGTTGCTCACGTTCTCGCTTTGACTTGAAGCCCGTTTCTAATAGTGTCACTGTTAGTTTATCGAATGAATGGTTTGGGAGGTTTAGATGTTACGAGAGAGGTAGATTTGGAATAGATTTGGCATGGGCTTTGTGGTTATTGAAGCGGAGCCTGAATGAGGTTTCTGTTTGACCTATGTACTGCATTCTACATACAGTACACTCCAGCAGATCGATAACATTTGAGGAATCGCATGTTAAATTACCGCGAATTTTCACAGAGTACTGTGATTGGGAGCTGTGGGCAGTACTTGTCTGCTGCATTGCTTTACAGACAAGACACCTTGGTTTCAGGCATGGCCTGCATCCATTGTGTGGACGAGATGCATTTAATCGCGAGTTCACAAGGGTGTCCCTGAGGTTACGTGATCGTCTGTAGGTAACGGAAGGGGCGGATGGAAATGCACGCTTAAGTCGCTCGCTTTGTTCTATAATGTTGTAGTGGCGCGTTAGGATTTTGTTGACATTGGGGAAATTCGTGCTGTACGTTAAGCACGGGTTTGTACGTTGAGAGTCGCGTTGTGTGGGACGGTTCGAAATGAGGTCTTGTCGGTTCAGTGTTTTGGCCCTCTGGATGGCGTCGTCGATAACACGTGGCGGATACATTTGTTTGTGAACGACGGTTTTCAGATTCAGGGCGGCCGAGTCAAAATATTCATCTTTTGAGCAGATTCGTTTCAGCATTCCATACAGCCAAGCACACCGTTTCAAACGAATCTGCTCAAAAGATGAAGATTTTGACTCGGCCGCCCTGAATCTGAAAACCGTCCTTCACAAACAAAAGTATCCGCCACGTGTTATCGACGACGCCATCCAGAGGGCCAAAACACTGAACCGACAAGACCTCATTTCGAACCGTCCCACACAACGCGACTCTCAACGTACAAACCTGTGCTTAACGTACAGCACGAATTTCCCCAATGTCAACAAAATCCTAAGGCGCCACTACAACATTATAGAACAAAGCGAGCGACTTAAGCGTGCATTTCCATCCGCCCCTTCCGTTACCTACAGACGATCACGTAACCTCAGGGACACCCTTGTGAACTCGCGATTAAATGCATCTCGTCCACACAATGAATGCAGGCCATGCCTAAAACCAAGGTGTCTTGTCTGTAAAGCAATGCAGCAGACAAGTACTGCCCACAGCTCCCAATCACAGTACTCTGTGAAAATTCCCGGTAATTTAACATGCGATTCCTCGGATGTTGTCTATCTGCTGGAGTGTACTGTATGTAGAATGCAGTACATAGGTCAAACAGAGACCTCATTCAGGCTCCGCTTCAACAACCACAAAGCCCATGCCAAATCTATTCCAAATCTACCTCTCTCGAAACATCTAAACCTCCCAAACCATTCATTCGATAAACTAACAGTGACACTATTAGAAACGGGCTTCAAGTCAAAGCGAGAACGTGAGCAACGAGAGTCGTATCTAATATACCGGTTCAAAACCATCGAGAAAGGTATAAATGAGAACCCGGGAACCATCGCAATAATAAAATCATTGGCAAGCGTTTAACCTGTGGCACCGTATGTACAGCGGGAACCGGACTATTGAAATATGACGCGTTTTTCAAAGCGAATCATGTAAACCTGTTTGATGATTTTTCCCTTCTTGTTTTTTTTAACTACCTGACCATTCATCTTTTACATGCCTTATTCTAATTATTTCTCTGAAACATTCCTTTTTTTTTTTCTCTCTTTCCTCCTGGATTTGGCCAAACGCGCAGGCAGGTCAGTGCACGTTTTCGCCGGTCCGGGCGCAGACTTCTAGGCGCCACCGCCACTGACGTCACTGCAATTGTACTCCCCCACCCGCTTTCTTCTTTCCTTCCCTTTTACTGGTCTTTTTTTTTTCTTGACATTGACACACTTGTGGGGGGCCTGAAGTGTAGGCTTGACTATTGTGTCCAGCCACGGAAACCACTTCGTAAGGAGGGGAGGGAATTAAAAAAAAAAGAAAAAAGAAAAAAAAGGGGGGGGGGGGCAGAGAGGGGGACCACAAATAATTATAATAATAAAAAGGAAAGGGGGGGACATGATGCCCGCATATGACACACGTCGTCGGCTTTTTCCCCCACTCTTTGCTTCGTTTCTTTCAGGTTCTAGATCTTTCCTGTTCTTTCTTTTCTTATTCTTTCTTTTTTCATGTTTTTCTTTCTTCCTCTTTTATGAAAATCTCTCTCAGATAGGTATAAATAGAAGCGGAAATACAACTATAGGCATTCCTGATGAAGGCCGGTCTCCGGCTGAAACGTTGAATAAACGCTTTCCGCATTTTTGTTGCCAATTCCGAGGGTGTACTACTCATCTCTGCCTTCACGCCCCCGGCCTATTCACCGACTATATATATATATATATATATATATATATATATATATATATATATATATATATATATATATTTCACAAGATGCACATGTCGTATGTATAAGCTATGCCGACAGCTGTGTACTTTTGTTCATCGAGTCATCGGTTATGTCGGCGCGGCGATAACGGAAGCGAAGAAGCAGATAGAGCACAAAACGAAAAAATAAGGTAAGGAGGAAAGCGAGAAACCAGCACTATCAGTCTTTTGCGCACGACACCCGGAGTCACACCCCACGCGGTCGGCTGAGTTTTTATCGGCACCAGCTTCTCACTCAGCTAGCTGCAAGATGGTGAAAGGCGCCGAAGGGTTCGTTTTCTTTTCTTTCACTCTATTTGTTATTGAATCTTAATTAACACTTTGCTATGATAAGATCCGTATGTTTAATGCCAGATGTTGCGTGTTTGCTGACCATACACGTTTAAACTTGGATCTTGCAAATGAAAAGTCTGCGTCGAATTTGTTTGTCACTCCAATTTATAAGGGCTACCACTTGCTTGCTTTACGGAATGAGTGGTTTGGTGAGTGGCGACTATGCACATTCGGAAACGAGAGTAATTCTTTGATAGGCAGTTTATGGAAATTCACAGGGTGTGGTCGAACAGACTACTGTGGTAATCGGAACTATAAAAGCGACAACCCATGACAGTAGCGCGCAATGCATCGCCGCAATATGAGCAGCCACTGAGCGCATGCTTATTCACCTCGATAGTGCGGTGTGGTTTGAAAGAGATCACATATACATGGGATCCACATATACTCTCTTAAACGCATATGTGACGCATTTGCTTTCCTGGTCTGCGAAACAATGGAAATTCATTAGAACATCTTTGAAGTTTGCCTTATACTTCTGCTCTAAACATTCGACTGCCTTCAGAAATAAGCTCTATAGGTTGCAGCGAATAATTTGTTACATGTCAATTACAGAAAAAGTCGCCAAAAAGACTGTATACTTCTTAGGGCTGTCGGCGAAGCGAAGTTATCAAAAAATTAATGTAACGACAACGAGAAAGTTATGAAAGTCACCTTTGCTTCTTCTTGTTGCTCGTTTATTTATTGGGAGTTGATTTTAGAACTGTGCAACGGCGCGCCTTAAGAGCGTTATTTTGCTGCAACTGAGAACTTTCGATACCTTTATTTCTATATTTTATTCCTCATAAGTGGAGAATTGCAGCTTGGCGATCGGCAAGTTGTAACCCAAGAAAATATCTCCAGTACTTTTCTTTTTTGAGCCGCATTCAAGTTTCTAAATTTACCAGAATGGGTTTTTGTGTTGCTGCATAGTATATTTGATTAGTGTAACGTGAGAAAAAATGTCTCCAGTTATATATTTAATGGCTACTCTTCTGTCATGCGTTTCATTTACCCAACGCAGCTTTTTAAAGTTTTGGTTTTGGAATTCCATTGAAGCGTGGCAATGCCGCCGCTTGCCTGCATTTGAGCCCAAAAGGCTTGCCGAATTAACCGAAAACCAGGTCACTGTTGAAGCGTTCTTGATGACTATAAACTTAAGCTTATTGGAATGTAAAAGCTCGCCGTTTTGGAATAAAATATTACCATTGACCGAACATCAACGCCGCTCGCAATGTGCGGCATTTATATCCCGCTCGGAATAAGCGCGGACTATTTTTATTTTGCTTTTTTACAGAACATTTGTGAAAGTAGCTGTCTCAGAAAATAAGCAACTCCTGCTCGAACTTGTCGGGCCAAAACCGGACAACCTTGATATCTGTGAAAAGTGCCAATATTATGTCCAAACATGGATCAGCCCGAAGAGCGAACGCAAGCTGTGTTATGAATGCTTCAATGAGTCGAAAGCTCATATCGACCAACATAGCCATTGGAGCACAGCGAAAATGAAGGTAATGGGGATCGCGTTAGTCCTGAACTTCGTGAATCACTTAAAAGCGACACTTTTGTCTTATTTTCTGCCTTGCACGAAGGGTTGGCGTCTACAAAACTTATTTTCACCACAATGTTTGCAGGTTCATGTTTGCTTCATCTCCAGTTAAACTTATGGTACTTAATTTTACAAAGGCGACACTTTTTTCACTTCACGAAATGCAGAAACAGCACGTAAACTATGATCATAGAAGTGGCAATGCTGTCATCATGTCTTTGGGCTGATATTATTTAACGACTTAATTTAAAAGAGGGGGCGGATCACATTTATACTTGTCAAATTGGAGTTAGATCATATTACTGCATATTCTCGTAACTCTATCAGAGAAAAAGAGAAAGCGCCATCTTTAACTATTGTGTTCTGCTCAATTTGTCAGGTCAAGAAGGGAGATAGCACCCACAAGCTACGATACGCGAAAGTGTACTGCCCAGGATGCGCAAGCCAAAAGACGTGTACGAACATAGCAGTAAGCTTTTTCCTTTATTCTTAGCACTGGGTGTTGGATTCCTTCAAATATGTCAGTACAGTTTACGGCTGAAAATCATAGTTAATGCTATAATCCTCTAGCTTTTACTCTCAGAGGAATGATCCCAATTTCCAAGGTTTTATTAGAAAAATTAGGGCCGTAAAGATGGACACACCAATGTATAAGGAAGACATATTTTAGGCAAATCGAACAACCCTTGTAGCCAAAGGCGGCTATTTGAACGAATCACTGAACAAAATTCAATCCATCACGGTGCATTTCACTGGAATTCCGTTACAATCTGCATTCGGTTGTGATACATTGTGCTTGGCAATAATTTCTCATAAGATGTTTTTGCAAAATCCCTTTGGTAACTGTGTTGCCTTAATCCTACCTGCAAAGGTTGAAGGTGCGCTCAATCGTTCTCAAACATGCACGGAGGTAAAGGTATGCATAAAAGAGCCTTATGCACTATTAAAGACATTGTTTTGTTTTTAGGAATATAGGTGCTTTTAAATTTGTGATTGTTTATAACGCTGTTGCTTCTGTAGCACCATAATATTCATGTGCAGACACTTTGGCCAGCGAAATGGCAATGGTAATCGTGAGGATTTGCGCGGTCGTGCTCTCACTTGAGTCAGGCTGATAAACTGTTGTATGAAATTTAGCAATTGTTAATACCTTGTTGAAAGGCCCTCTAAAAGAATACGAAACTGAGGCTAAAGTCTTGTTTTACAGACTTCACGACGAAAAAGTAAAAAAAAAAGGTTTTATATCACCCTTTCTACAATGCCCTTGCACGGATTGACCTGAGTCCTCCATTACGTTGTCTCTCATAACCATATCGTGGTTTTGGGGCTTAAAACCGCAGAAATCAGTCTACGTGGGTTAACCATTTCCAACACCTGTCTGGCCGTGCACCCTGAGAGAAGACAAAACTTCATCATCGCCCTTACCTTAAAGGAGTGCTGACACGAATTTTTGACATTCTCGGATTGTTGCTGTAAATGAAAGCAGTGGCGTGGAGAACCCCAAAAAGAGTATCATAATGTCTCGCAATGCAATGCATATATTTTTAAAATGGCTTCCTTAAAAGGTCACTTTCGGTTTCGATTTTGAGGGGGCGGTTTCGTGGTGACGTGTCAACACAGTCGGAAGTGCATCTAAGTCATGTAGGGACAGAAATTCGTGATAGCGTCGCTGGAACTCTGTCGTCTGTGGTCAATTACACGTGGGAAACGCACACAACGACAATTTCACGGTCGTCCAGTGACTCCGACAGAGATTTCGGTGATTTTTAAGAGACTGTGTTCATGCATCACCGTAGTGTCCATTGCGCTGGGGCTGGCTTGCAGTGCTGGGCGATGAAAACATTGAAACCAAAATAAAACATTTTGTAAGTATTTCCTGGTTTCCGTGTGCGGAGGGCATTAAGGATACATGGCTAGAAAACGAAAAATGTATATCTTGCGCCGCCGCAAAATCGCGTCAGTACTCCTTTAAGTGGCATTTGCTTATGACTCACCTTTCCTTATTAAGTCACCTTTACTTGGCTGCATCGTCTGTTGGCTTCATTAGGTTATTTATAACAAATAAATGAGCCCTTGACCCATTCTGCTCTTTGGTTATTTCATAGCTTGGGCATCGTTCAGACTTGGTGCCTTTAGGTATATAACATGCGAGTGTTTATTGGGCAGCAGCCATCTTGTCATAAGATCATGCGGTACACGATGCCACCTGGCAAGAAGAGTGTTCCACACTCGCCGCCATGGCTACAAGTGGTGCTGTCGAACACACCAGGATTGTACACACGTAAATACTCAATCACAGCAGAACGCCTGCCTCCGTAGCTCAGTTGGTGGAACATCGGACGCGTTATCCGACTATCACAAGTTCGGTGCCTACCAAAGGTAGGACTTTTTCATCCACTTTCACTCCTTTCTTATTATTCTGCAACTACTGTACTACGGTTAAAAATCTAAAACAATTTCCCCTTCACTTTCTTTGGTCTCATTTCTTGTTGGCTTCATTAGTTTGTTTCTAAGAAATTAACGAGCCTTTGACTCATTACGTTCTTTCGTAGCCTTCACTCGGTGTATTTCAATGTACCCGGTGGTCTTTTGTGAAGGCGAACATGCAAGAGTTTGACCTCTGCTCTGCTGTGGCTGCTTGCGGCGCCAGTCAGTTGGAGCACGAGAAATCACTTCAGGTTTGGGCATCACATTGCAGCGGCACAAGAAACCACCTGTCGTTGAAGAGATTCCTCTATACGGTGTGCTCATAGGCCATACCCGGTTATTCTGTGCTCTGGTATGTAAAGCAAAAATCTCGTGCATTGCACCTTGATACAAGTTTGTTGCGCTGTGAGGGGATGCTGTATAGCGCAAAGGCCATGCGCCGTGCTGTACATGTTTCATGGTTGCGCAGCAGTGGTCACGTGAGAATCACTTAGAGTATTCTCTCGCATTAAAATGCAGTGCATTACACCCCTTCCATTTAGGAAATTAACTGAAGGTTGGAATTGATGAAGTAAAGTTCGTGACGTTATGACCCACCGCGTCACTCGAACGGCTACGGTTACACACTGCTTAGGAATACGACACGGAAAGTCGGGGCCACAGTGACAGCACCCTGATGGAGCAAGCCCGGGCTGCAATATGACTTCAAAAATAAAAAAAAAGAAAAGAAATACTGTCGCACACGAAGCTATACGGGAATTTAGTCAGAGCATCAGTTGGGAGCACTGTCCCTATAAGGCGCTCCCTATATTGCCATGGAAAATGCCAGATAAATAAAAAATGATGCCTCTCTTTATGTGAGGAATATGCAATACAGGTAGCATCAGAGGTGCATAATTCGTACTTTATGCTTATAATGGCTCTCTGCAGAAGCACGTCAGCGACAAGCACCCGGAACTGCTGGAAAATGCTGATGACACAATAGCTCCATCTCAGGTAAATATTCGTAAATTTTAGATGGTTGCACTACTCATGGATGAGCACACCTTCTGACAAAAGTGTAAAATTTTAATACGAAGTCCAGGAAAGATGGTTTGGTGAAATTTAATAAAAACTACCTTTTGCTTTCACCAGGCAGTGCTAGACTTTACTACGTTAATACGGGAAGTCATGTCTTTTTCTGTTAATAGTAATTATCACCGCGGACTGAATGTACCAAATTGAATGCGCCGGTAGACCCTTTCATTTATAAATGAAATGATAGAGGCCTTTATGAAACTTATACGCTCATCCTCTTTTGAAAGTGTCACACAGTTTGAATAAAGTAAAGAAGTGTGGCAGTTACTAGTTACATAACCGTACATGGCTCTTTGCATTGCAATTTTAACAGACTTGCAAATTTACATATTGAGTGGATTAAAATGGGCTAAATGAAGTCCTGGCCACTAATAAACAATAAAGGAGAAGAAAAAAAAACATTGAAACGACGTCTCTTCTTTGCATGACTCGTTTTTAGCAGTTAACATGTCAGGAAGCGAACAGCAACTCTGCTAAGCAGAATGTCTTTAAATAAATTGGTGTATATATGGCCATCTAACATATCCAACTGAAGGCACGGTCTTTATTGCACCCAGTATACCGAGCACGTAAGAGCAGATGCTGATGTAGGACGCATAGGTATTTGAATGCTGAGGTCTTTTCAAGGCCCTGGGTGAAGATTAAATAAAGATTAAATATGAATATAAGCTACCGCTTTTAGCAGCCAAGCTGCTTAAGCTAACCGTAAGAACTCTCGTGCCAATTTTAACAGCGAGACTCTTTAAGCTAGCATTGATTTGTCAGGCATCATGCGATAACACGTGACATTGTGTTACGTGATGTTGGCGGAAACATGTCACGTGACATCTAGTTACGTGATTATGGGGGACATGTCACGCGATATGGGATCGTGTGATTTTGGCGGGAACGTGTCATATGACCTTGCATTACGTGATCTTTTTTTTTGGGGGGGGGGGGGACAAGTAGCGTGACATTTCGTTGCGTGATTTTGGCGGGGCCATGTCACGTGACATTGCGTTGCGTGATTTTGGATGATCACGTGACATGTTTCGACCAAATTCACGTAACGCAATGTCACGTGGCATGTCCCGTCAAAAGATCACATGACTGTTAAGTGACCTGTTTCAGTAAAGTAACGGCCAGCTTCGCTGCGATCTGGCCTTGCGCGACCCAGCGGAACTTGCGCACCTTTTTTAAGCGGGCGTTAGATTCTTGTTGAAATGTCGTGTTTGCTCGCCCTTCTTTTGTATGGAGGACATAGTTGATGCTCATATAATTTTTACCAACATGACCATCCAAACACGTGTGCTGGCATACGGTCCGACAACAGCACTAATCCGAACGTATAGCACCACACCAGCCTATGGCAAAGCTGTGAGGATAGTAAGGCACTATTTCCAGTCAACACTGCATTCTACATGTGAGTCAGCATGCAGTCACTAAGGCATCACATCTTCTGCTGTAGTGGCTATATTCCAGGTTGGCCAACAATCTTTGTGCGCTCTAAGTTATCTCCTGTTTTCCTGCTGTTCACCAGCCCCACTCGAAAAAGAAAACAAAAGAATCTGCTGACATCAACAGCCCTAGCATTCAATAGAAAATGCACAGTTAAGAGAATGGTGGGCTACTGAAAGTGGCTGTACAGTTGCCTAATATGCGCTGCACTATGAGAGATACTGGAATCAATAACCAGGATCCCCACCAGCATCGCACTGTCAAAAGATGTCGTAAAACATCGATCACGCTGAAAAGCAGCAAGTTGCCTATTGAGCACCTGTGCTCTATTTCCTTTCTCAGTGCCTTGAATAAATGTTCATTCATACCCGCATTGTTCTCTGCGCGGAGCCTGAAAATGATGCGCATCAGTCGTGGAGACTCCTACGAACATGTGAGACAAATATTAGTGCATTGCGTGCACCAGGGAATTTGCAATTTTGTTTCAAATATATTTGAAAGTCACTTGCTCTCCTTCAACAATTGACCTCACAAGCAGCACCGACCATGTCACTTTACCTTTTTTCTTGTTCTAAAAAAAGACACAGATGTTTTGTTCATTTTCTTAAACTCAAAGCGAACAAATACAGCATTACCGAGGACACTTCTGCGATTACGGAATAACCAGTACTAGCTCTACTTCAAGCGATGGGATCAGTGTTGAAAGAAGTGCAGGCGGTTTTCAGCCGTACTTGAAACAGGATCGCCAATTCCCTGGTGCAGGCAGCACACAAATATTTACTTGACGTCTTGACTGGAGCCTCACTCACTGACTGATAGCATTTTCAGACTATGGTTAAGAAGCGTTGCAGGGCTTCTTTAAGGCGGGTGCAATGATTTTTTCCAGTGTCGATTGCTGACAACCGCTATCACATGGTCTTCATGTGGATATGAGATGGTGAAGTGGTCTAAGCGGTAGAGGCTGAAATTTTTGTCAATAATGTTCCTAGCGGAATCAAATACTTGCAACATGCTGACAGTGGTGAGCATAGTCGTCGGCCTGTGAATTTTCGAAAATAAAGCACAGGAGCAGCGAGTGCACTTGCAATAATTGCGGACGTAGCCTGGTTTGTAATGATCATCCACATGACAAACACAGGGCGCCCGTATACTGATGTCGCATGCACAATTTTATGTTTGTGCGTGGTTTTTTTTTTGTATGGTAATGAATGAACTACATGTACATGCATTCCTTTGTATTAAAGCGTAGTTTTCGCTACGTCGGTTTCCTTTAAACGTGCATGAATTAGCTGTGGTGTGCACTATCGTTAGAGGTTTCGCGAAATGACCAACTGGAAGAGATGTTCATGCAAACAGCAGAAAATCGATAAAAGGCATGTGAGGAGTTATGAACCCTCCTTTCTGATTAATTTCTCTCTTATCCCAAACCCAGGGAGACTCAAAGGCTCGCAGTCAGACTGGACCATGCAAAGCGAGAAAATGGGGCCTACCAACGTCGGAACTCAGCCAATCTGAACAGCAGATGTCCGCAGATACTTCGTGCGATGGTGAAATGGTGCGGGCATCTTTCCATGTTGAAACCGCGGCTTAGACACAAATTTAAACTTCTTGAGAAAGTCCCCAGGGGCATCGTGTCTGTAACGAATAGCTGTCTCAACAACTTCAAGTTTTAAGTCACTTCCATGCCTATGTAGTGTGAGATGCATATTAAATAGTGAGATGCATGCGAGATGCATGCGAGATGCGCGTGAGATGCTTGCTAGAATAGCAAGATGCTTGTTAAGTAAATTCCAGGTAAGTAAAAGTGACTGTCGTTGAGAATATTGTACAGCCTGCTCCAACAATCTCTTGTCAGTCAGTTCATGTCATCAGATCACATCAAACCTATGCTGTAGTTAAAATGAGAGGAACCTACTATAGCAGATATTAAAGCGGAAACATTGAATTGGCTCCTTCAGATTAAATGTTCCGATTCTTCATGTTTGAACAACGCCCCCCCCCCCCCCCCACCAACTAAAAATAAAAAAAAACTTTGCTATCCATGCGAATGGGATTCGCATGGATAGCGAATCCCATTCTTAACAGTCACCGTCGGTTCAACTGCCCCTCTGTAGACTTCTAGGTTTACATGCCCACATGTTCATTAACCCCAAATGTGAGCAGACAGAAATCCATAAAGGACTGCTGTCAAACTAAGTTTCTAGAGGAAGCTGATTAAGGAGAAGCTTTTTGTTGTCTGTTACAGCCTTCTATTGCATGTATGTCATGGAGAATTGTACTACCATTTGCAGTGATTAGTGACACGTTCCCACCCACAAAAATGCTGCATGACGTATGTTCTATTAAAAAATCTCCCCTTTTCTATCTATATATGTATATCTCGGAACTTGAAATCTAGAGGATATAAGCTGTGAACATAACCAATGCATAATGTAATGTTTTCAGATATTACTTGTATTCTCTCCTGGTGACGCTCTTTCTCGTAGAATTCTAATCTCGAACGACATGAGACATTGTCATAATTTTTACTTTCACATTGTCAACATACCACATTGTGCATCTGCCCTCATTTGTGCTATTGTTTTGGCATATCTGATCAGATGTATTGCTCATAAACTGAGCATTGTCTCATGTCTACATTGTGACCAGTTCTCTATGCGATGTGGAAGAAAGGGACATGGTGCATGGGATGAGGAAAAACAAACAATTACCATTATTTATTTATGTATGTATTTAGCATTCCCAAATCGGCATTGGAGCAGCGTATTACAGTATTTGCTTCGCAGCATTCACCAGTGGTCCCTATCAATGTCAGCTGGTAGATCGTGTTATCCTTGATTCAAATTTAACCACAGCTACCGGTTGTTCTTTGCAGATGACTGATGACGAGTCCTCTGACTTTGTTCCACAAACTTTAGATGAAGCATCACTTGACAGTGACTTAGGAACCTGCCAACACTGCATTACTGCATTGGAAAAGAAGGATATTGCAGTAAGTAATGACATACCCTTTCCAGAGCGAATGAAGCCGTGCATGTTGAAGCCGTGTGTGTTCTAGTCGTCAGTGGTCACATTCTCTCTGATGTTAGAGCAATGATCGATTAGGGCATAATAGAGTGGTAATATGCTGGCATATATGTGGGAAAGAGATTTTCTGATAGGAAAGGAAATTCGGTTAGGAGTCAACGGATTACTGTCATTCTCAAGAGATTATTGGAAATGGAAATTCGGTTCAGAGTGGACACTACCTCTCCACTGAGGACACCACAAGTGAAACTCTTACACTGGAGAGGGAGTGAAAGAAGAGAGTGGAAAAAAGGGGCTAATCACGAGATAATCCTGAGTGCCATGCTATGGTACCTCTCTCTATTAGAAAAATGAGTGGGTGCACAGTAACACTGGGAATGGCACCCACTACATCCTGAACACGGGGTCGACACTCTGGCCACTTGGCCAGCGATGACACCTCAACCGAAACACTCAAAAGGGAAGCAGGAGAAACGGGGAGTGAAAGAAGACAGTGGAAAGGACCCTGCTGGAACTGGAGATTACAAGTAGCACCAAATAGCAGGTCAGGGTACCTCTGTTGCCAGTAGGGGAATGGTTGTGTGCCCGGCATGGCTCTATAGGTTTAACCCAGTACCTTCCACATTGGAAGCTTATGCTCTAGCCACTATGGCCACTGCTACGGCGTAAGGCCAGATGGCAGAATTGACATAGTCGGGGAGAGAGAAATGCTGGTGGCAATGCAGCTCGCCATTTTGTCAGAAGGGCATTGACACTGACAGTAAGAGCAATGTATAGCACTATTTTCGATGTTCTTGGGCGGCGTTCCAACCATGTGCGAGTGTGAAATCTTGGCAAGGCTGAGCAAGCGAGGTAAGAATTTGTTTTGGGAAGAAAGGACAGTGTCTTGACAGCTTAATTGATTTGTGGGGTTTAGCCAGCTGTGATTATAAGAGACGCCATAGCGGAGGGTTCTGGAAATTTTGACACCTGGGGTTCTTTAATGTGCACTTATATGGCACAGCACTCGGGCCTCAACATTTTGCCTCGCATCAATGTCCAGCGCCGCGGCATGGATTCGATCCCGCGACCTTGGGACTTGCAGACGAGTGCCACAGCCACTAGACCACTATGGTAGGGCGCCCTGGCAGCTTCCGGGCGTCTCACAAAGACGCGCTTTGATTTTCGTGCAGTAAAGGAAGATAACCGATTTTTGACAACACTGTACTGGGGCCAGAACGCGTGTATCACAGATTATGTACGATGTTACTCTGAAGCCACGAAATATTCTTCTCATGACAACTTTGAATGTTACCGACAAAAACGATTTCAAACAAAATATTGGAGGACAGCTTATGAGGTGTGAGAATTGTGCGAATGGGGAAGCTGATGGTCTCGCCTAGCTTTATCGTGGTTGGCCTAGCTTTTGTGAGGATTTCGAGTGGCATCAGAAGAAACTGCGAAAGAACACTGACATTAAAGCACCTACACTGTTGTTTATTTTTTAATTGCCAGTCATCCGCTGCGTAGTTGCCCGGTGGTACAACTCGCAAGCCTGGATCGTTCTGACGGCGCCTCTGCATATGGCTTTTGCTCGCTTTCACAGGCTCGTAAATCCAGTAGCACATCCAGGATCTCTGCCAGGGTTGGGGGGGGGGGGGTTCAATTTTTCACGAATGGCCAGGCATGCGATTACAAAGTTGTTGCGTGTGTAAAAAAAGTAAATCTAATGCCAAATAATACTAACATCATTGATGATGATTATTTTATTAATTTTTCGGCGTTTTGCAGAGACATTAGTGCCGCATTCTTCTAGAACATAGGAGCAGTTACGGAGTGGGAAGGGGGTTAGGTCGGCCTCAAGGGGGGGGGGGGGTTACAACCCCCGAACCCCCCCCCCCCCCCCCGTCGGTGCGCCACTGCCTAAATCCTTATTTGGGCACGGCCGACATTTCGCCGACGCGGTACTCAGGGTTGGTCTGAAGTCGTCTCACACGCTCTCGAGTAGAGGCTTTCGCACCGTGCTTCCTCTTCTTCTGGAGTGACCCGCTTCTTCGGTCGCTCCATCCTCACGACGATGCGCTCGGCGCGAAGAGGGTAATTCTATCGCCGCGCCGGCGACACGGAGCTCTTATTGCGTGGATCGCTCCGGTGATGTCATTTCCGCGAGACCAGGGTGAGACTGCGCGGCAGGCATCGGCGTCGCCGCTTGTCGGAGGTAGGCAGAGATGTGGCGCTGCTATTGCGGCGTCTGATAAAACGCCTTTGTCTTTATGTAGTAGCGGGCTGATCAAAGAGCACAAGGGAAGAAAGAAGTGTGCGCGGAGATGCCACACATAGGGAATTTCATAGGAGTGCACATGCAGTCGTTTCATGACGACCTGATCAAGATGATACATGAGAAGGATCAGACGGATTTCGCCAGCATAAACAGCTTCACTCTTAGAATCTGCGGCCTTGAAAACTGAGGGAACGAATGAAGCGTTTTTGAGAAAATGAGAATGCACATTTCTTTACATTCTCACGATGCATTATCTGTGCTTGTCCAACATCGTAAGGGAGGGGGCAATGCACTGGGATACCGCGCTGCTTAGCTCAAACAGTGACGACCAACTTCAAGTGATTCAGCAACTTCAGCCGCTAAGGCTGAAGTAGAGCCCCTAGAACTTCGTTCTTTTAGGGGCTTTAGATCTGAGGGCCCCTGGCCGCCATCGAAGAGAGGGGAGACAAACCTCCTCTGAAAGTTGCCGCCGACAATAATGCAGCGAGAGACTGCAGCGAGAGACTGCAATGCTTTTCTTTATAAGTATTGGTGATATTACACTGTGTGTCTGCCTAAAAGCAGGCCACATTCTTGAAGTCCGCAGTAAGTGTAATATACGCAGAGAAATTCTAGTGAAAAGCAGGGGGCGTGGTAGTCAAAGAATTGTCGTGTATGCTAGCAGAAAGGGTAACATTTTCAATGGACAGGTCACGCTTTCGAAGTATTTGGAGCAGAGCTGACTATACCAAAAAAAAAACATTAATCAGCACCTTTTTGTAGCATGAATGCATCGACAACGCTTGCACATATTCTTCGAAAAAAAAATGCTTACTTGTTCACTAGATATTTGTCCAGCTAAAGAATTTAAACAAGGGACATCGACTTTCTGGTAAGGTCGCTTTGTCATCTTATGTAGCAAATAGGGATGCTCGCTCAGCTATGAGTGAAGCAGAATTATATTCATTGAGCATAGCAGATTAGTTACGCAGAAATCCATATAAGGTTGTGCATGAAAGAAAAAGAAAGAATTGACGGACACCTGTTCCTGGCAGTAAGATTGAATAGAAACACACAACAAAATTCTCACGGATTCCCCGATGGCTTTTTAGAGGAAAATCCGGAGAGAAATATGTATGGCTTTCCACTGTAGCAGCGTGATAGTGCACGTCGAGGCCAATTTCCCTCGTTCATGAACTAAACTTAACCAAAAGGCAGTTATTTCGAGCACAGTGAAGACAAGGACAAAAAAATCCACGCATATCCGCAGAGTGAATGGTGATGAGTGGGCGAAGCTCCGGATGTTCATCGTGAATAAGTGAAAACCGTGAATCTTCCGTGAATCTTCCCCAGTACATCATCAAAGACGTGACAAACACTGTGTGTCGCCATCTAGCGCTCTCCTATCACACTAGAGCACGCAGCGAGCGCCTCCGCGCCATCTATTGATCAATTCACGTACTAGCTAAGCAGCACCGCAGCGCCCGGACGGACGGACGGACGGACTCCCATACTACGTGTTCCCACACATCTAAATGGAGCGAGCACCGCAGCGCCATCACGCCCTCTAGTGAGCACTTCACGAACTAGAGGTGGCTACTACAAACAGGATGGACAGACCCACAGCATAAGGAGCTTCGCCCGTAAAAAAAGAGAGACATACTAGACAGGTCTTTTGTCCCTGTATTTACTGCGCTCAAACTGCCTTTCTACATGCACCACAACCCCAGCTGTCTACATTTGTAAACATAGCCAGTTTCAGCTGAACGGACTTCATAATGTTCGAATACGAATACTGAAGGTGTTATATTGACGAATATTCTAAACATTCGAGTACTGGCACACCCACAGGGATAGCTGTTATATACGAGAACAACTGTGTTGGAATTTCTTGGTTTGTCGAAACTGTCCTTGAAATTCCAGGAGCACGAGAAAAACTGCCCAGAACGGGTCAGCGAGTGCCCATGGTGTCGAAAAGGAGTGGCATTCAAAGATTTGTTATTTCATATAGAGAATACTTGCCCCAAAAGAAGAAGAGAGACAGTGGAAACAACAAGGTATGTGCATGTTTTTTAGGCCATTGCACTCACGTTAAAGGCAACTAAAACCAAATAATAAGTCAACATGAACTGATGAAATAACATTTAAGAAAAGTTGTTTTAGGGGCGAAGCTCCTCTTAGTCTAAGCCTTGTCACGTGTCAGTCGTCAGGCGTAACCCGCGTGCCGGGAGGCACGCGCTCGCCCTCGGCGCGTGCTTCCAGGCGCGTGCCTCTCTCTCTCTCTCTCTCCCGGCGCGTGCCTCTGCTGTCTTGTGTGTGAGAGAGAGAGAGACAGAGAGAGAGCGAAAGGCGCGCGTTGGCTATTGTCCGCCGCGGTGGTGTAGTTGTTACGGTACTCGGCTGCCACCCAAAAACGCGGGTTCGATCCTGGCCGCGGCGGTCGCATTTTCGATGGAGGCGAAAATGCCAGAGGCCCGTGTACTGTGCGTTGTCAGTGCACGTTAAAGAACCCCAGGTGGTCTAAATTTCCGGAGCCCTCCACTACGGCCTTTCTCTCCTATCTCTTTCACTCCCTTTCCCCTACCCCTACCCTCACGGACGCTTGGCTGTGCTCCCTACATGGGCTGCAGAAATTAGCGTCCCTTCCTAACTGAACCACAATCAATCAATCAATCAATCAATCAATCAATCAATCAATCATCAATCAATCAATCAATCAATCAATCAATCAAAAGCTCTTTCTTAGAGGAACGCTACCAGCTCGCAAAGAAGGAGAACGCGCCCGCACCCGCGAGAGACAACGTTGGCGCAGGCAGCGTCTCCTAGCGAGTTTCTTGATTGAGAAATACCGACTGCTCGCGTTGGAGAAGCGTTCACCGGCAACCCATATATATATATATATATATATATATATATATATATATATATATATATATATATATATATATAGGCACTGGATCTTGACTTGCAATGAAGTGCCGGTGGGAGATTTCACTTGTGCATAGTTGAACCATGAGGATTCGTAGCGTGCGTGTTAAATAAATTAATCCGGAACTCGGCACGATCTACGATGAACCTCCCGAGCTGCGCCCACTCATCATCATTCACTCCGTGGATATGCTGTAATTTTTTTGTTTCGTGTCATGCTAATGTCCATATTGAATGAGAACCATGTTTTTCTGGCGCTTCACCATGCCGTTAGACCTATTCAAACAGCTTGCCTTGAATGGCCTTGTGACATAGATTCGTTGCTTTCACTTTCTAATGGCCAGTGACCAGCCAGCTGCGCGAGCGACAGGAGTACAGTGGCTAGCAGGAGTAAACAGGATAGAAGGAGGGTTTAGCTGCTGTCGTAAGCAGACACACAGCAGCCTGGACAAACCTGTTTTATATGATTCACTACTGCATACGCAGCTATCTTGACAGCTACGGTATCCTTGTCGTCCCTTGGCCCGCCCAGGTAACTAGAGCCTGTTGTAGGATTTGCCCACTTCTGATGCTTGCCATGAATATACCCACTTTCTGTGCCGCATTGGACCTTGCGTAGAAGTGCATGCACATGACTATCAGCACTTGTGATGAATGATGATAATTTTCTGTCTGTTCTGCACGGGAAAGCGAAAGGCATAGCAGCTACTGCTGTATACTTAAATAAACAGGGAATATAGACACAGCGAGTTTTTAGACAACTGGTATTGTTATCACCAGTGCATCTGGTTGTTGTTTAAAGGCATAGGTGCGAGAGAAGTGTCTGGGCAAATGCCATACGTTTCATAGAAGTGCGCGCGCCGTTATTTCCTGATGATGATAGCACTCTTTTAGTGGTTCACGGATTGAAGTCTGGGGTAAAGAGCTCCGCTGCTAAACGCATGAGGTGCACCCCGTCAGTGATGCCGCGCATGCGCAGGTTATACCCCCATGAAGAAAGTGCATTGCCAGACATTCATAAATGATCACAAGCTGACGACAACAGAAACTAGAAATAGAAAGGTAACGACAATAGAAACTGAGACTTTAGCTCCAAAACAGTTATCTGATTGCGGGTCACAATGTGGTGGAGCATTTCACTGCTGTTCTTAGCATTTATTTATAGAACATGTAGAACATTTTAAAGTTACAGTGAAAGTTACGGTGCCAATATAGTCACAGCATTGGCTTGCCAGCCTCACTATGCATAGTCACAAGTTTGAACCACTGAACATAAGTTAAATATTACAGACTACATGAAGTGAGAAAATTATATACTGTGGTAGCACTGGTTATGGCATCCAATAATGCAAAGTACACTAACCCTGGCATTTACTATTCTACTTATTGAAAGAGAGAGAAAGAAAGGAAACGGCAAGGAGGCTAACGAGATGCGCGTTCAGTTTTCAGCCCGAAAGGACTGTGAATGGGCGCTTTTTGAAGATATAAATGAGTATTGAATATGTAGCAAGTCATTGACAAAAGAGTCTTGCCAAACATGGTTTGGCAAGACTCATTCAAGGCAAGTCACCTGGCAAGTCAATATGGCAAATCATACCCGTGTTCCTTTTAAAGCGAGTTGTCTGAACAATGAGGGTACATGGCAAAATATGAGGCGGTGATACCACAAAACACGTCATTGTTCCCAGAATTATCGCAGTTATAGTACATAAATACCTTAAAAGGAGATCGGAATTGTCGGGACGAGTTAACAATATGAGACGAAAGATTCTATGATGCCCATGTTGGTGTGCAAACATGACTTCCAGAACTAAGAACGACAAAGTTAAAAAAGCACTGTTTGTTGAGTTCAGGATAACACCAGGGTCATTTTAATGTTTTTCCTAGAACACAGCCTGAAAGAGCGCACAGGGACAATAAGACAAAAGCGAAAATGACTGGGGATGTCCAAGAATTGAAAGAAAAAATAAAGGTAAGTTGAACAGGTGGTTTGCAGTTCAGCTATCCATAACTGAACACTATGCAAAACCTTTTCTACGTGCTTCAGATATGAGATGACCATGGAGATGCTTAACTGGTCATCCGTTATTAATATAATCTAAAAAAAGTTTAGCGCAACATGTGACCGGCCATAAGCGTATCAGCGAAGTAAACAATGAGAAAATGTAAATAACCGTAAAACCAGCCATATTGGCCGTTAGTATTGTTCGAAGTTTTAACTAGAGGAAAGTGTTATGGTATTTGAAACCGCTGAAAGTATTATTGCATTGTATTGTATTTGGCAATATATAACCAGGGTAAGAATTTGGGCGCTTTGGGTGCACTTTCACCACCTTAATGGTCATGCGCAAGTGTGAGTCACGAGTATTCTTGTTACGAGTGTTTCTAGGCCATCTCGCAACCATAGCAATAAGAAACACAAAGGCAAAAAACAGTGAAACAATAAGGAATACTACAGATCAGTACAAAGCCAGAAAAATCATATACCCTATCGTGTTTTGCTAAAAGGAAATGTTGATTTCAGGAGCTAGAGCGCAGGATGGACCAGCTAGAACCGCCATTAAAGAGGATTATCGAAAGGCTTTCCGGACAACAGTAGGAAATCACCAGCTCTGTGTTATTGTCACTTTATTTACCCGAACAACATGAACAGCATCATCGCGTGTTTCTGTTGCATGTTTGCTATTGGTACAATGTGATTAAATATACCTTTGTTTTGTACATAGCCTTAATTCTTGCTTATAATATGAGTTTTCGACTTTTAGATATGCAATGAAGCTGTAATCTGTCTTGAGTAAATAATGATGAACAGTTTAGATGGCTACATCAATGTCACGCAACTGTTGCTGTAGCATAAGTTTAACATAATTAGAGCAATAGTTAACAATAACAAAAATAGGAGTGGCGTGATAGTTGCCCACACAATGAGTATTCAGCACAGCCGTTCATAATCATATTATAGTTTTGGCGTCTGTTGGCAGCACACTTTTAAAGCTGCTCCTTTCATTGATGAAAGTGGTTTTTTGTTGAAGCCAACATAATAATACACCTTGTCTTAGGAATGCAAGGGTGCTTAAGTTCTATTAGTCGTCGCCTTTGTGCATAAAAGTGAGTAAATGAAGAAGTGATAGCCAAACCGTCGTGCTTTTCACGTCATTTCGAGTGCGCCTATTTATGTATTAGTAATAATAACATAGTATGTATAAGAAAATAATTTTTGAGAAAACAAGCTTTGGTGTTTTTCTTCTGCCTTAAATATTTCATTTTCGTTGTTACATTCTTCGTCAATCACCATGAGCGTGCGTGCTACAAATACGCAACTTGACATGAACATGCGGGTCGTTCTACAATAGCCACTGTAATATGGTCAGGTAATATGGTCATACGACAGGTCATTAGCCTTGTAGTCGTCAGCGATATCGCTGGGAAAAGCGCTCACTAAATATCTGTAGTTTTCAAAAAGCCAATGCAGGAGCTATCTATCTACCGCTGTGGGTTCGCGTCAGGACTGTACCAACCAAGACGAAAACAACAGTAACAATGAAGGCATGCACTACGATCTAGCAAGTCAATGTAAAGCCACTGCACTGGTGTAAAAGAACAAAAGGAAAATGCCAGTTCAATAGCGTACGCGACATGTGTCGCACAGCTAAGATGTGAAGCTTGGGACACACGCTGTCGAGAAGTCAGTGCCCGAACCAAAGAAACACTCGCGTTAGCAGAAGCAAGAACAAAGGAACATCACTGTGTGGGTGGGTAACGTGGTGGGCTAGACGCTTGGATGCGGAGAGGGCAGACCCTGACTACGTCCACCGCGGTGTTGTAGCGGTTATGATACTCTGATGCCACCCAAAAAACACGGGCTCGCATTTTCGATGGAGGCGGAAATGCCAAGAGGCCCGTGTACGGCTCGTTTTAGGTGGTCAAAATTTCCGGAGCCCTCCACTACGGCGATTCAAAAGCGGCAATAAAATGTTTTGAGAAAGGATATATAGCCGCGAGTGCCTCTAAACTAATAGGCAAAGAAAACGTTCCAGGAACGGAAATTTGATGGTTTCCTGCGCATATGGGGTAGGTGGATTAAGCTCGAGTGAACCTCAACGAGGTCACAAATGACCTGGCACGATGACTTCCGTGCCGTGCCGGTCAAAGCCGAGTCACCAACCACGACCATTATGGGGAGACAAAAGATTCTTTATTAACATGTAATGATATTACTAAACATTGTTTTATGGAGCGTAGGATAGTCCCTATTGCCACACCAAAAGCTGAACAGGGCTCAAGCAGTTACACTGAGATTACTTCAAACAGGGACGTATCCGACACCATATATTGTGAACAAAATTCACCCAGAATTACAATTAGAAGTAAAATGCAGTACATGTAACGACATCATTGGTATATCAGACACATGCTGGCGGGGTGCCCTGCGACTCTCACCAACCCTAATGAAGAATGAGAAACGTGGACTAGACTCGGAAGGAGCAAGTCACAGCAGGATCAAAAACGGGCAGTCCAGAAGATCCACAATGAAGCCACCAAGCTTGGTCTGGTGGTGCCAACGTGGACGCGGCCCACCTCGGCCTGGGAAGGTCGAGCTTCAGGACAAATATTCAATAAAGTTTCTCTCTCTCTCTCTCTCTCCACTACGGCTGTACCCTCCTTTCTATCTCTTTCATCCAGTTTCCCACTGCCCCACGGACGCTTAGCCGTGCTCCCGACATGGGCTGCAGAAATTAGCGTCCTTTCCTTAACCGAACCACAATCATCATCACCCTACCATATTGATTTATTTATTCGGCATGAAATCTGAGGCTTTCATGTGGAGGCGTGGTGTGTCCGACGTTAGATTTGACACGCAAACACTTACACATCATTGGTCAAAGGGAGATCGCGAGACACGCCAGCTCCGCCAATGGAAATCCTGCGGAATGCTACTACTACACAAAGCTGGCAGCGACACTGGACCCACAAGGAGAGCATTACTGTAAAGCGTCCACGAGTGTCACCCAAGGAGGTTTCATTACACTTTAATTGTATTAAATATATTGCATTAAATAATAGTACAAGAAATATACTAAGCTTAAGCACAAGTATTAAACATAACCTCCTTGGTATCACGCCAGGAGGGTACGAGCAATGGAATGGGATATTTCCCCCCCACGCTGCAATCGACGCACAACGTATCGCGCGTGTCGGCGCGACGACCGCTTTCGAATAAAAAAAGAAAGAAAAATAACAAAGAAGGTAGCACAAACAAATTCGCCGCAACGCCGTTATCGGTCTTCTGCACACGGCACCGGGTCGTAGTTTCCTTCACACAAGATAGTGCGCGTACACACGCCTGCTGCGAGCGGTTGCAATATGGCGATGGAACTCGTTAAAAGAGGAGGCAGGTTCGTATATTCCTTACATATTGCGCTGCCTTGCGTGTGTAAGCTTGAATTCATGCTGTGGTGGGTCCTCTAAGAAAATGTTATATGTGGCATCTATACGGTATACTCGTTGCTTAATACTGAATGGGTTAGAAGTTTTAGAAGTTCTAGTTGCGTTATGGATTAGTACAATGCACTGCGGAGCAAGTTGGCGAATTTAAATTACGTATTCCTATATTCCTAAGGGAAAATAACGTAGAAACAATTCACCACGCAGCAGAGATAAGTGCGTTCAATCATCCGGTGTCGTTGCACACTGATGTCACCGTTTCTCAATATGCGCATATGAGTACATAGCCATAGGAGTAAATCGCACACGACCATGGCGCTCTACTCGCATTTTGAATTAAACCCAATTTTGTTCGGGGTTTCCGCAGACATTGCGTGCTTGATTTCCCTTAAGGTGTGTGCTCGATTAGTTGACAAGTACAAAATAATGATATATATTATTATACTGCGCGAATACTTCGTGTCGCCTTTATGGTGGTTTCGAGATCAATATTGACTGAAATAAATGTCGCGGCGCAAAAAGTGGACGTACCATCTAGCACAGTATATATATATATATATATATGTGTGTGTGTGTGTGTGTGTGTGTGTGTGTGTGTGTGCGTGCGTGTGTGTGTGTGTGTGTGTGTGTGTGTGTATTCCCGTCCTGAAGAAGGCCAGACTCGGGACGTATCAAAGGCAATATATACATCATTCTTTGTTCGTCCACTTCCATTCTTCAGATATGTACATGTGTATATAGATGGATACGTTATTACATAAGCGAGGGACATTTTATTGGTGAGTCAGAAAAAGGTCAAAGGTTTGCAGCGCCATCTAATGAACGTTTCTAAAGGCACTGAGGTTCTCTTTTCGGTCCCGTCATTCTTTGCCTAAAGGAAAACGCCAAATGCGGTGATCGTGAAAATCGCCACTACCACCACTGGCTCTGTGCGCGATGTGATTCGAGTATTGTCTATATAAGGTTCATAATCTGCCGGACTTCACGGATAATTTTTTTTCTAGTTTATTGCCTCGCAGTATTCTGTAGATGAGAGGCCCGAGAATCATATGTTAGGACTTCAAATAACTTCAAAATATATAACTTCAAATAACACTTCAAATTTGTTAACATTGCGGTACTTTTGAAGTTTAGCTCCCTCCCACGCTTAACGTGTTAGTCCGGAGATTCTTTGTTGTCACTTGTATGTGTGTATGCACTTAGGCGTGTAAAAATGATATGGTCGCAAAAGCTGGCGTCCATGTCGCTTTTCCTATACATATATTTCTGCATATTCTACGTTTATTACACAAGTGTGGTGCTAGGAATGAGCTACAGCTAAGAATGGCTTTTTGTTTCCATTGACAGATCGTATCTAGGAGTCAGGATAAATGACAACGCTCCGGTGGAGTGCCTGGTGCTTCAGCCTTACTACACAGAAATAATGAGCTGCAGAACATGCAGTTCTGTTCCAGAATATTTTGTGAAACTAACACGCGAGCACAGTGAGTGTGCGCCTTGCTGCGAAATCATCGCTTCACGTGCTCGTAAGAGCGACGGTTCTGGTGAACGTCACTTGGAGGTACGTGAACATTTGTCAGCGTTCCTTTGTTTTTTTTTACAGCGGTGTTTTTTAGTGGACGCTGTGTCGTTTTCGGCGTTGTAGTAGTTGTAGTCTGCATGATAGCCACAGCCTGAGCCTGCAGGTCACTTGATCTAGCCTTGACCAATTGGGTGTAAACGCGCGTGCTTGAAATGCAGCGGAGGATTCACCACGCATACCATGAACACCTTCGAATTTCAACCGAATAAAAAGAAAGATATCAGGAAGAAAACAAAAGCAACGGAAATATAGAAAGATAGTGAGTAAGAAACAAGTAAGATAGCTAGTAAGAAACGAAGAAAGAACGAGAGGCGTTAGGAGAGTAGCGAAATTGGTTGCTCGAGCCAAGCTCAAATCCAACGACGCGGATTGTCTTAACCCTCAGGGCTGCATGACCACGATTGCGAGATTGTTATTGAATGTTAACCATAAGCACGGTTCATATTTCCAATCCAAGAGAGAAGGAAAGAAAGAAAAGGAAGAAGAAAGCCAGAAACAAAGAAAATAATGAACGATGGAAAGAAAGACGCTAAGGAAGAAAGAAAATTTGTTGCTGGAAAATTTGCTCCCACCCTTGCAGGGTAGCAACAAACCGTGTCGTTGGTGTGCGAATACGAATGAGAGCTGAGAGAGATCGCTCACCTGTCAGACAAGGATGCCCGCCTTCGCTGCTCTTTTTTGTTCTTTATCTAGGACCTTTGTGCCTCAGTGTATTTATCCAGGATACGGTAGCAGGCTTCAGTTATGGTAATTCATCCATAAAAGTCTTTGCTTATGCGGATGACGTGGCGTTTGCATGTTCTGGTAAGAGGAGTGTAGAAAAAGCCATGCGTCTATAGCAATAATTTTGTTCAGCTACCACTGCTTCAGTTAACCTCGATAAGTCACGAGGATTCTGGGTTGGTAAGTGGGCAGCCATTCCAGCAAAGTACGCCAGTATTCGCTGGTACATTGGCGCTGTGCATTATCTAGGTGTCCCCCTTGACCAATTTCGCAACAGCAACCCACACTGGTTGGAAGGTGGCGTCAAACTTCGCCGCGGATCTGAGGCTTGGGGAGGAAGGAATGTTTCCATATTTGCGAGAATGGCGGTCTGCAAAGCAAAGTCTGTCAAGTTTATTTATGTGATTCAGGTTCGTTGTTCGAGGGAAAATATTCAATTTTTTTTTCACAGAATATTCGCCCGTTTAGTCTGGCGCTCTGGGTACGAGCCAATGAGGCAAGATAACTTCTTTCTGCCGTTTGAAAAGGGTGGTGTTCAACTTGAACATTTGTTTATATGGCAGTTAGTCACCCGTTTCCTGTGCTTTCGTGATGCTGCGCATCCGTTTATAAGAGCAGTGTTTCAACACCGCCTTTCATTGCACTTACCTATTTTTATTGTGTCTTCAGTTGTTGAAAATTGTTCGTTATATGGGTTTCGAAAGAAATTTTTAATGCGATAGCATTTCTTCAAGCAAGGTTTTCAACAAATTATTTATTTAGCTCAAATCGGAAAGAGTTGGTGCAGGACATTTTGGATGTGCGTTTCTCAATGCCCCTTTATCGAAGTATATTTGAAAATGGCGGGTCGCCTGATATTTTAACACGCTTCAAAAAATGTGTCTCCGGGATCAAAGACATTATTCTTTAAAATGCACACGGTACTTTGTGTGAAGACATGGCAAGAAACTAAAGGTGTTCTTTGTTCGTAGGATACCAATTGCAGATTGTGCTAAAAACCGGTAACTATTGATTATTGTTTCGTACACCAATGTGATGCTTTCTTCTTTCGGGATATTCTGAAGCGCTCTTTGAAAAGGGGCTTTGATATTACCCCTACAAATATTCAGTACCCTCGCATGACAAAATACAAAACCTTACCGTATCAATCTAGTCTTTCTCATTGCCCTGCATAGTTTCTGGAGAGCACGAATTGTATATCGGCATGCTCAACCACCTCGAAAAACAAAGAATATTTGCCAGGAACAAATAGTTCTAGTTCGGAGCATATAAAAGAGCTCTGGTGACAGTCTTCACTGGTTTTACATCTTTGATATGTGTTTGAATATGTCTGATTACTGATTTGCCAGATGCTTGTGTATAAAACGTCTTTCTTCCATGCAATGAAAAATATTGTCGATATTGTGACCGGTACAGCTTCCACCTCCTATGGTCGCATCACGAATGGTTGCAGGATTGAATCCTAAGGGGTGATACATAGCTTGTTACCGTAGCTTGTCTTACCATGACGACCACGATAGGACACGCCGACAGCCCGAGCGCATAAACCTAAAGAAGTGGGTTTCACTGAAATCCCAAAATCATTTATTGTATTTCCTGCGCCAGAAAGTAAAATGGGAAATAAAGTAAGAAATAAGTAAATCATGGAGGCTCGGGCGAATTTAAACAACAATGTGGAAAGCTGCCTAGACAAATTGATTTATATCTCTCGCTAAACTTGCTTTTGTGAGGTAACTGTCTTTGCCAGTGTGTGTTAAGTGTTCTGAGCTAGCTGAAAGAGGTGCTGCGCTGGACTTAAGGGGTGGGGAATAACTGTATCATCGTTGTTTTCGTTCTCTTGATTTTACAGGTGCGTGAACGACGTTACAACACAAGCCTAGATGGAGTTTATCTGAAGTGCCCATACTGCGATACAGCTAAAGCTTACAACGCTATGAAGGTGAGGAGACTCCTGGCACTCCTTCAATGCACGATCATATGCAAACGTTTACTGTAGCACAAATTTAGCGCACAGACGTAGAAGGAAGAGGACACACACAGAGTGCTAGCTTCCCACAATTCTTATTATCGGAAACTGCGTCACTTTTATAACCACTGTTTTGTAAAGCACCTGCCTTCCGACAGAGAAAATAAGGGGCACATGCTTGCAAAGAAATAGAAAAAAAAGTACAGCTGGAGAATACAATAGGCAAAATTCACATTTAACGCACGTTAAAGAACTGATTCTTTACTACAGGGTAAGAGAAGAGCTGCATGATTTACTAACAGATGCGTCACCGCGCTTTATTGTGTACGCTCCTTTAATGATAAGTTGCTTTAATACGGACTGGCTTCTCCCAATAATCACAGCATTTTTAAAGGGACACTCAAGTGAACAAGTAAATTAGTTTATGCTGGTAGGGACTTTGACAATTTTATATTCGTTCATTTCATTGTCATGGGTTAAATATAGAAGAAAATAAAGGCGGCAGTTCCATTTTTGAATTTCGCGCGGAAAGAGCTGCACATCAACGAAATGCATGGCGTCACGGATTTCAAAGTCCTTTTTTTTTAGCATTTCCTCTGCATTTCGTTGCATGGGATCTCATGAAACTTGCATGTTAACTCTCTTGCAGCATACGAACACATTGCATTTTTTAATTTCACCAGCGCATAATTATGTGGTCCATAGCAGGCGCCTTAAGTATCTATGACGTCCAGCGAGCTGTTGCAGGAACCCCAATGTTGTTGTTATGTGGGGTTTAACGTCCCAAAACTAGCTCTGATTATGAGAGATGCCATAGTGGAGGGCTCCGGAAATTTTGACCACCTGGGGTTCTTTAAGGTGCACTGACGTGGCACAGCTCACGGGCCTCAACATTTCGCCTCCATCAAAATGCAGCCGCCGCAGCCGGGATTTGATCCCGCGACCCTCGGATCAGAAGCCAAGTACCATAGCCACTAGACCGCCGTGGCCTGGCCCTTATACTCAATTTCAGAACATTAATGTTGCTCTGACCAGACTGTAATCACCGTATGCACAAGTGAAATCTCCCACCGGCACTTCATTGCAAGTCAAGATCCAGTGCCTGTGTATATACATATATATATATATATATATATATATATATATATATATATATATATATATATATATATATATATATATATATATATATGGGTGGCCGGTGAACGGTTCTCCAACGCGAGCAGTCGGTATTTCGCAATCAAGAAACTCGCTAGGAGACGCTGCCTGCGCCAACGTTGTCTCTCGCGGGTGAGATGATGATGATGATTGTGGTTCGATTCGGAAAGGACGCTATAATATAATTTCTGCAGCCGATGTAGGGAGCACGGCTAAGCGTCCGTGGGGGTGGGGGAAAGGGAGTGAAAGAGATAGAGAGGAGAGAAAGGCCGTAGTGGAGGGCTCCGGAAATTTAGACCACCTGGGGTTCTTTAACGTGCGCTGACAACGCACAGTACACGGGCCTCTGGCATTGTCGCCTCCATCGAAAATGCGACCGCAGCGGCCGGGATCGAACCCGCGTATAGCGGGTGAGGGCGCGTTCTCCTTCTTTGCGAGCTGGTAGAGCGTTCATCTAAGAAAGAGCGTTTCCATCAACGCGCGCCTTTCGCTCTCTCTCTCTCTGTCTCACAAGACAGCAGGTGGAAGAGTGGGAGGGAGAGAGGGGCACGCACCGAGGGCGAGCGCGTGCTCCCGGGAGATATTGACGGTTACGCCTGACGCCTGATGCAGGACAAGGTTAGACTAAGAGGAGCTTCGCCCCTTAAAATACTCTTGCTCTTCAGTGTTCCTTTTACACTAGGAACGCATGCACATTCTCTGAGTCGCTAGAAAACCATCCTGTTCATTGTCGCGAGTGTGGGTTCGTACCCAGTGTTAAAAATACTGATTATATCGGGAGAAGCAGATCCGAGTTAACGCCACTTATAATTTAATGTTCGTATATAAGAGTTCGGTGACGCAAATGTTAGTAAACCAACTCTCTTACTGTCTAGTAAAGAATGGCAGTTTTCGAGCTCGCGTGAAACACGGATTTTACTTACTGTGGTCTTCTGTTATGTTTTTTCAAGCATGTGTCCAGGTTTTTCTGTCAGTAGACACATCCTTTTCAGAAGAGCGGTTATAAAAATGGCGCAGTTTCCGAGAATAAAAACTGGCCGCGTATCTTCGTGCTTCACTGCAAATGCCGTCGAAAGAAAGTAGTGCTCTGCCGGCCGTACTACAGTGCGTGAGATGTGGACGCTATCTGGCAGCGCCGTCGGTAAACATGAGCTTGTGCAGAATCCCTGGGCAACTGCTAGGTGGCAGCACCAAATCGTCGGAAGAGGCCTTTTTCGTGTATAGCTTCGCATATTTAGCGCAGCCTAACAAACACCCAGGTCTTTAGAATTACGTATCTATGTATTTTTTTGGTAAATGAACACACCACCTAATGCTGACGTATTGATGTTGCGCCTCAGATATGCGTAATACTTGCTTTTTGATCGACAGTGTTCCCAAGTATGAACGCAGCTACCAGTTCAAGATGGCTGGGCGTTAGGCAAGTGCTTAGGCTTTGGCCGGGTGGCTGATTCATGTGACAGACAGACAGACAGACAGACAGACAGACAGACAGACAGACAGACAGACCAAAATTTCTGCTTTCAGGTATCCCAAGAAAGACTATCGTCTTTAAAATTACGCACAAGCACTGCATACAGGTGGTTAACAGGTGAAGCCCAAACTGTGGCCCCGGTGTTTAGCAGTGGGTTAATCCAACGTGGTTCGGCGCGAGCGCGGAGAAACGTTTGGGTGCCGCGTAGAGAATAACATAACTGGCCTCGTAGCCAATGGAGACGTTTTTCGAAACAAGGAGACAAAGTGATTTTCGTCCGCCTAGACATATAGAGCTAAAATTTGTAACACTCCTTAGCCAGCACTTAAGACACGCGATGACCAAAGTCAAGACTTTTGCGAGTTGAACCCGGGAACTGGTAGTTCGTTACACAGTTTTCGGCAGTTGAACCTCATGCGGATGTAACTTTCCATAGGCTAACAGTCATTGCCTAACAGTCATAGGCTAACAGATTGACTAACAGTCAATGACTTGTGGCTTATACCCCGAGACCCCTGGCTCATACTCGTATATCCATTGCGGATACGAGCCACGCGTGATTATGTCGTGAAGTAACTGGCAAGCTTCATTATATTGATTGCACTACCTTTCAGTCATGTTAGCCATACACTCATACCCTTATGTGGCAATTTTGGTGTAAGCCAAGCGATCGAGATGCGAGGTGTCGCCGGAAGTTCGTTGCCAGGAACGCACAATCGGCAAGCCGGCAATATGGGGCCCGCGTCCCGCAAATGCCAGAAAGGAAAGCGAGCACCTTCAGGGACTCCGAACCCGGGGGTAGGAGGGGGGGGGGGGGAGAGGTCGCACCTATAACATTTTTCCAGAGGGGGCAGCCAACACGTCAAACCCATTGTCCGCCGCGGTGGTGTAGTGGTTACGGTACTCGGCTGCCACCCGAAAAAACGCGGGTTCGATCCGGGCCGCGGCGGTCGCATTTTCGATGGAGGCGAAAATGCCAGAGGCCCGTGTACTGTGCGTTGTCAGTGCACGTTAAAGAACCCCAGGTGGTCTAAATTTCCGGAGCCCTCCCCTACGGCCTTTCTCTCCTCTCTATCTCTTTTCACTCCCTTTCCCCCACCCCCATGGACGCTTAGCCGTGCTCCCTACATGGGCTGCAGAAATTAGCGTCCTTTCCTACCCGAACCACAATCATCATCATCATCATCAAACGCACGCACGCACGCACACACACATACACACACACGCGCACACACACACAAATTTTTGAGAATTTTCAAGCTGGCAGCTGTGTGGTGCACTGCTTTCCAAATCACTGGACCACACAACCACGCGGGTTGCGCGGTATGCACAGGTTTTCAATGCTTCCGAAATTTGCAGCCATTTTAAACGTGTATACTAATGTAAAATAAATGAGGATGGAAATGTGTAGAATTCAATCGGCTGAAATAAATTAAAATGTTTATTGATGTTGCTAAAGCTATTGATAATGTAATAATATGTAACGATAATACATAAGAATCGACAAATATTCAGGACGAATGAATGGTAACTCACAAACACCCCCCCCCCCCCCCCCCTTTCACTACAAAAAACGTTCCGGCGTCCCTGCGCGCCTTCGGGTCATTCACTCCCGGTGGCCTCCCAGCGTCTGGAAAACTGGAATAAAAGAGGAATCGCAGTGGCTAATACATGTGTGTGTGTGTGTTGGAGCACAGCAACGCTGTTCGTCCATGACCACGGTAGTTAAACGGTGATGAACTTTTCCTTCAGGAACACCTCGAAAAAGTGCATGCCACTCTTCTGGAAAATAGAGAGCGGGAACGGCAGAGCAAAAATGTGGTAAGTAGATCACCTAGGCTTCAGGAATCAGGTTTCCTGGCCAGGAAACTTGAGTGGTAAAATAGACGCTGCTACAAATTCGTCGCTTGCACTCGATGCACTGGTACATAACGCGAGTTATGTTCGTTTGCCTACGCGGAGCCTTATTCAGTCCAGTCTTGGGCAACGGGAACGAGAAAACATTTTAGGGGCTAAGCACCTTAGAGCTAAGCATGCGGCGTACACCCGGCCAGTGCGTAGCCATCTAATTACAGTTGCGCCCGCTATGGGCGCAGCGTCTCGTCAGAGAGCGAACGGCGCGTGTTGACTATGGAAACGCTTTTTCTGCGTTGAGCGCTTTACCAGTTCGCAAGGAACGAGAACATGCCTTCGCCCGCGAGAGACAACGCTGACGCAGGCAGCGTCTGCTAGCGAGTTTATTCATTGAAAAAACCGACTGCTCTCGCTGCACAACCGTTCTCCGGCCACCCTTATACAGGTTGTCCCATTGAACTCGCACCATGGTTTACAAAAAAAAAAACAAAAAAAAACACCAAGAGCACTAGAGAAGTCGTGCCTGCTGCATATTAACAATAGTCATGCCTGCTGCATATTAACGATAGTCGTGTGTACTTACAGTGAGCGGTTTCTCATAACGATACATTAAGTAATTAACTGCTTTTAATCACTGAACTTTTATATATGGCATTAATCGCAAAAATCTCAATTACGAAGTTGTGGGGCGCCTGAAATGGCCCCCGAATCAAGCATTTTTGTCGTGCTAAGTTATGCGTCATCGCCTTTTCCAAAAGAAAAAAAAAGACGGCAGATCCAACGTGCAGTGGCAATCAAGGAAATGCGAAGCACGCGTCAGGAACGCAAAACGGATTTGCAACATATGAAGTTAACGAAACGACCGCAAGAGCACCAAGAATGCGGCATGTAAACCATGCCGCTCATGACATGCATGTTATCATTTTCATGGTATGACCTGTAATTTATGATTTTCATGCAGTTATTTTGTGCCATACCAATTTTCGTATACATCTCATTAACGAAACGGCCAGGAGAGCACCGAGACCGTCGCATGTAAATCATGTCGCTCATGACACGCATGTCTGATTTTCACGTTATGACCTGTCATTTATGTTCGTCATCCAGTCATGTTGTGCCATACCAATTTTCGTATACATCCCATAAACGAAACGGCCAGGAGAGCACAAAGTCGTAGGCGGCTAGATAGATAGATAGATAGATAGATAGATAGATAGATAGATAGATAGATAGATAGATAGATAGATAGATAGATAGATAGATACGCTCAAAGTCGCCGAAGTTCGCTAAGAAATGCTTCGCATTTAAAAAGCGCGCGAAACACTGGAAATATGAAATGAACGTGCGTCCACGCGCCACTGCTCGAGCGCTCCCAAGCGACTTGCGAAGAATACACGGCTTTTCTTGCAGCGGCGTATGCGTGCAGGAATTCATGCTATGTGATGGCCGCGGCCAGAGCACACGGCGATGGCGCGTTGGTAAGCATCCTTGGTGTATAAGCGTAGCGCAGTAGCAGGGAGTCGGGGGGGATACGCCAGGAAGCCCTGTACGATCACGCCATAAATGAGAGAAGCATTGCACATCAAACTGTGAGCTACAATCTGATATCCTGTGCGGTGCCATTGAATTTCGGAAGTTGCGCTGCAATAAGAGTGCAGAATAATTTAGGCCGCGTAGTGACGTTCAGGTGTTGGAATACTTCATTGGAACCGAATCGTCGAAGAAAAGTCTAATAAGCCGATTTTCCAAAAGAACCACAATTTTTTTCTAAACATAGCAGTGTTACTAGTAATAAGTTCTTTAATGTGAGCAAGAGAGGATAGGTGACTTAACTGGATTACGAAGTGGTTCACCAAGGTTGCTCTCCACTTCACTGCTTTTGTGCTAAGCAGGACGCAAAATTCAGACTACGATTGGCATGCGCACAGATGGGCGGGAGGCAGCGGCCCCCACCTCGTCCCCCCTAATTATGGGAGAGGGGGGCGTTTCCCCCTATTGGGGAAACGGCGCACACCTTCGAGGACTACTACGCCGACGACAAATGCGCACATGAGGTAGCCTCTCTGCGATTGCTGTCGGAACAAAAAAATAAAGTGCACCGTCACGATGATCTTTGGCATAAAAGAAAAGCACGTATGCAACTCCATACAACCAGATCTGACCGTATGTAACTACATATACGTTCTAGGAGGATGAAGATGGCACACCCTTGGCTTCAACGGGCACATGTGGTGACAGGGAGGCAGAGAAGAGTGCTAGCGCTCCAGAGTCACTACCATGTCTCTTCTGTGGAAAGTCATGGGACAAGCGAGAAATCCAGGTAACAAAGAACACTGTGAATTCCGTTAGGTCAGTTTACGTATGTTCAAGATATCACATTCGAAAGCCTCGACGACTCACGGCTGGATACAGAAAAGAAGGAACATATGGTTCTCGAAAATGTTTCTGCTTCCGAAGAAGTTTGCTTTGGGTGCAAGCTTCAGACCAAGCAAAACGGTTCCACTGATATATAGCTTTACGTGAAAAAAATTTCAGACAAGTAAGTGTCCAGTAGCGGCGAATAATTTCGCCATTACTGGCTCTTAGGCGCATTTCGACCAAAGCATAGTACACTTCATCGTATTAATATTTTTCCTAATAAATAACAAGGGAAATTAAACCGTGTGAGCATTTTTATAAGGCTTGACCACTGAGAAAAGCTTAAGAAAAGCACAAAACTGGTAAACGAACCAATACATATATGTGATAGAGGAATTTACAGCTGCCGACAAACCAAACTTAGGGAAACGAAACTCGGTTGGGGTTGAGTTATGTATATGCACTTTCTTTGAAGATAATTATTGTAATCTTGTCAACCATCAGGAAATTCCAAGGTTACTCTGGAAGGGCTTTGGCAAACTCTAAGTTTGAAGGCCGTTTTCTAAAAGAAGTGGCCAGCTTTCAAAAAAAAAAAAAAAAGGTTAAGGTAAGACTGCCGCGCAGGTTTCGCTACAGCAATTTGATTCACACATTCATTGCGAAGCATTTTTTTACTGTTTCATCTTAAGATTAATGTATTGGTGTTGCTTGACTTTCTAGTTTTTTCTTTCTTGTATTTATTTTAAACAAGTGAGTGAAGCAACTGATTGAGCATTGTTCCCTCTTGTTGCTTTTTTCTGTGCTTTGCACTTACACGCGTATCACGCTGCCAAGATCTTCTACAAGATCGCGGTATCTATAAATTGATAAAATAAATAAACAAAATAAATAATGAGAACAATGAGAGAGCAGGCAGCAAGATCTAGCTCACACTGCTGCGTTTTCTGATCTGGCCGGGAGAAGTGTGCCTAATAAGTTGGACGGGCTTAACACTTGGACATCATTAGCGGAATGCAAGGTGTTTCCATGAATTTACCTTGAGCGGCCAGATTGAGTTATCCATCATCATTATCAAGTATTGAAAATACATGCAAAGCAGCGAATACTTCATAAGAAAGCACCATGTGCGCTACAAGTACAAAATGTAAAACTGAAAACGAGATATGTGCCACTAAGCTCACCACTAATGAAGTACGGCAGTTATGAGAAGAAGATAGTGAGGAGAAAGATAACAGATTTCATACAAGATTGACACGTAACGAAATTACGAAATACAAGTGAACGTTACCGCGTTGCAATGTGTTAAATGGTACGTTAGCAAATAGGAATAAATGAATAAACAGTGAGAGCAAAATTTGTGGAGCTCAATATATTTACGTTGACGCAGGACCACATGACGGCTTGTTTGGAAGACGTCACCGAGTGCCCAGAGTGCGTGGAGGAAGTGAAACGGAAGGACTACGAAGAACACATAATGCAATGCTCCAAAACGGAAGCGGAGAAAAAGGCAGTTGATGCCCCAACGTAAGCAAGGCCTATTATGTGACTGGGAGTAGAAAGTAAGCTCGTGTTGCAATAGGCTGAGTACATGACGTCACCACCATCTTAGCAGCCCCATAGTCAGTACACGAGAAAATGTTAACGTTTGAAGAAACTATGTTCTTGTGCGAGCATCGCTTTATTATTTCGCAGCTTGCTTGGCTCATAAAGCTCGTGTAGCATATTTAATAATAATAATAATAATAATAATAATAATAATAATAATAATAATAATAATAATAATAATAATAATAATAATAATAATAATAACACCATTAATAAACTTATCTAGTGGGTATGGTACTTGGCTGCTGATCCGAGAGTCGCAGCATCGTATCCCGGCTGCGACGGCTGCATTTTGATGGAGGCGAAATACTGAGGCCTGTGTACTAACCCCAGGTGGTCGAAATTTCCGGAGCCCTCCACTACGGCGTCTCTCATAGTGAAAGGTGGTTTTGGGACGTAAAACCCCCAGAAATCATTCACCATCATCAACCGTTTTAAAACTTGCATGTATACCGCACAGAAGCAGGCAACCTTAATTATGTCTGCACAGGCAGTGCTTGATCTGTGAATCAATAATAGATATTTACTCATCTATAGAACGGCATATGTGTAGCTTCTTGCATTTTGGCATGTACACGTGCTACTGTAAGATGCTTTCTTTCCTTGATCTGTGATGTGTTTTTCTGTAGAAACCTATCTTCGGTGCTTGCGTTTAACGGTTACTGATTCAATGATTGTCAATCATACAGGGAAAGTAAAATGCACAGGAAGAGGTGCGTTTGTGAGCCGTAATGGGAGCTCCCTGTCGTAATCCCGTTACATCATTGTTTTCGTTGAAGCTGCATTAATAAACGCTAGTAATTGGGCCTGTAAAGAAATTTGGAAATCTGCCAGTAATAAAATATGCAGTGGGTTCGTAAGCTTTATAGCACTAGCACATAGCGACATAATGTTTCTTGCTCAGCAGCTGCGATCCGTCTCCGCATGGGGGTTGTTACGTGCGTAGAAATAATAATCACGCAAGAACCTCACGTTTAGAGTACTGCGAAGTAGATGGGATTACAGAGCATAACTATATTCCAGAAGACAATAATTAAATTATGATGGTGATTGACGAAAGTGATTTTAATAGAGATAAGTCCGTACCGCATTGGATATGAGGATATCATCAATGTTTCGAAAGAAAGAACGGGATGAAAGAATCGAATTATAATTTCAGGAGTTTTACGTCCCAGAGCAATGTTATCAGTTTCAGAGACGCCATAGTGGAGGGTTCTGGGAATTAGAACCACCTGGGTTTTTTCATCCTGCATGCGCTGAAGTCGCCCAGTACACGGGCCTCAACATTTTGTCTCCAGTACAATAGTTACTACTTATAATATAGCACCTACTGGCAATACATTTCACATACACTAACCTTTCTTATCGTACATTCTCTGCTCAGAGTTAGTCATGGAGATTTCTCTTTAATTATTGAATAAATATTTCTTGCAAATTTTACTTTTGAGAGGTAATTTCGGGCTGACTAGGGCACTCTCATACATACTGTAATAATTATTGAAATATATAACTGCAGATAACGACATTGATCCCTAAGTGGCGGAAATAGGCTTACTGGTTCTGTATGAAGTTTTGAGTAAAAGGTTATAATCGCTGAGGTTTTACGAGCCAAACCTAGGATGTGATTATTAGGCGCATGCCGTAATGGAGGGCTACAGAAATTTTGGCCACCTGGCGTTCTTTAACCTGCACCGGTAACCCGCCCTGTGCAGGTCTATATCATTTGCGTCTCCAACGCGGTGGTCGCGGCTGGAACCAAACGCGCGTCTTCCGCCTCATTAGCCAAAAATCGCGACCGCTAAGGCACCGCCGCGGGCGAAGTCCCATGTGCTCACAGCAATTGTGTTGTACGAGCTTCACCTAGTTCCCCCTTTTACCGCCAACCAGAATTCACATCCACTGTCCAGCCGCAATAAAGCATCAATACACTGCGCCACTTGCTTTGCTGTCGATCATACATTTTACATGCTAGAAGCCATGCATATATGATTGTATCAGGAACATGCCATGACACAGTAATTTATTTTTCAGGAGGGGTCGGCTACAACAGATCGTGATAACAGATCCCTTAAACCGTTTACTGAGGTGATAAGCCTCGTTTGATCATAGCTGAATACCTTCATCCTTCATAATTTGAAATCATGCAGTTTCGACTGTATAGCCTGTCGTGGAACAGTGACCGCTATTGTGTCTGCAATGAGCGCTGAGGACAAAGGAAATGTTCTTGTATAGCATTTAGGTCGAATGTAGCCAATGGGCTTCGCGAACACCAATAGGCTTCTTGTGCAAGTGGTCACTGATAACGAAGGGATGACTGTTCTGTAACATACACGCAAGGATAAAACCGTAAACCATAGGATAGTGCTTAACTCTTTTTAAGTTTCCTTTGTCTCACACAGCTGGCTCACATCAGTAACTGTTTGTGTGCTCTTGCTTAGGAACTCCCAAAATGTTGACGATGACAGTGAAACACGTCAGAAAGTTGAAGAAATTGAAACGCTCAAGCAAGCGATACAGGTGAGATTTCATGCCAAATTTTTATTTGGTGCACGTCAGTTGAAGGCCTGCACGGTTCTAATATAGGAGCCTCTTTTTCTAGTAATTCCGTCCGAAAAGTTTGATTAGGCACTGCTACTACTACTACTACTACAAAGCAGCAGCAGCAGTAGTAGTAGTAGTAGTAGTAGTAGTAGTAGTAGTAGTAGTAGTAGTAGTACTAGCAGCAGTAGCAAAACCAAACGAAATTGTCGTGTCATTGCGTTTTGACTATTATTCTCGCTACCTCCTTCTATGTCTAAAAGAGGCCCTGCAGCACTGGTCAAAGTAATCCTTGAGTGACACAGTTTAAGGGGCGTGTTGCCTCACGAATCATCCGTCGCAAGAATTTTTCAAGTCCGTTAGAGGTATTAGTGGAGTTAGAGCGTCTACTTCGAGGAGAATTCTGCCGCTCCAGCGTGTTCACTCTCTTTTGCGTCCCGACGAACGTGCTGGAAACCACACGGAGCGGGGTGTAAAAGAGGGCAACAAGTCACCCTAGTGCGCATGGTGACCTTCAATATTTTCTCTTCTCTTTCTTTTTATGAACGTATTCGCGCTTCTGCAGTAACGGCAAGCTCGCCACCAGAGTCACGGTGGTGAAGGGGCGCCGCCTCGCGGCATCCACGTTCATTGTGTCTGGGAATCAGCCAGTGGTAGTTCTACACATTTCGTAGTCCGCGCCCGTTTATGACGTGTTTTGTTGAGAGTAGAGCGGACGCTTTCGAAATGTATTTCGCAACCAAGCTGTCAATTCCCCGCTGCGTGAAGTGCATTGATATTCGGCTGACATTCGCAGGAGCCTGCACGTTTACTCGGCAGTGTTTTCTTGCTATGTTCTACCTTCTCCCCAGTACAGGGTAGGAAACCGGAGACTAATATCGGGTTAACCTCCCTGCCTTTCCTCTTCATCTCTCTCTCTCTCTTGCTATGTTCTAAATGTGTCGCAGGGATCATTTAGCCATCTACGTTGCTCCTCCTGAACTCATCAAAATGTGTCAACTTGGTTTTTGGCTCATGCGGTCACTGATAACGAAGGGATGACTGTTCTGTAACATACACGCAAGGATAAAACCGTAAACCATAGGATAGTGCTTAACTCTTTTTAAGTTTCCTTTGTCTCACACAGCTGGCTCACATCAGTAACTGTTTGTGTGCTCTTGCTTAGGAACTCCCAAAATGTTGACGATGACAGTGAAACACGTCAGAAAGTTGAAGAAATTGAAACGCTCAAGCAAGCGATACAGGTGAGATTTCATGCCAAATTTTTATTTGGTGCACGTCAGTTGAAGGCCTGCACGGTTCTAATATAGGAGCCTCTTTTTCTAGTAATTCCGTCCGACAAGTTTGATTAGGCACTGCTACTACTACTACTACTACAAAGCAGCAGCAGCAGCAGTAGTAGTAGTAGTAGTAGTAGTACTAGTAGTAGTAGCAAAACCAAACGAAATTGTCGTGTCATTGCGTTTTGACTATTCTTCTCGCTACCTCCTTCTATGTCTAAAAGAGGCCCTGCAGCACTGGTCAAAGTAATCCTCGAGTGACACAGTTTAAGGGGCGTGTTGCCTCACGAATCATCCGTCGCAAGAATTTTTCAAGTCCGTTAGAGGTATTAGTGGAGTTAGAGCGTCTACTTCGAGGAGAATTCTGCCGCTCCAGCGTGTTCACTCTCTTTTGCGTCCCGACGAACGTGCTGGAAACCACACGGAGCGGGGTGTAAAAGAGGGCAACAAGTCACCCTAGTGCGCATGGTGACCTTCAATATTTTCTCTTCTCTTTCTTTTTATGAACGTATTCGCGCTTCTGCAGTAACGGCAAGCTCGCCACCAGAGTCACGGTGGTGACGGGGCGCCGCCTCGCGGCATCCACGTTCACTGTGTCTGGGAATCAGCCAGTGGTAGTTCTACACATTTCGTAGTCCGCGCCCGTTTATGACGTGTTTTGTTGAGAGTAGAGCGGACGCTTTCGAAATGTATTTCGCAACCAAGCTGTCAATTCCCCGCTGCGTGAAGTGCATTGATATTCGGCTGACATTCGCAGGAGCCTGCACGTTTACTCGGCTGTGTTTTCTTGCTATGTTCTACCTTCTCCCCAGTACAGGGTAGGAAACCGGAGACTAATATCGGGTTAACCTCCCTGCCTTTCCTCTTCATCTCTCTCTCTCTCTTACTATGTTCTAATGTGTCGCAGGGATCATTTAGCCATCTACGTTGCTCCTCCTGAACTCATCAAAATGTGTCAGCTTGGTTTTTGGCTCATGCGGATCATACTAAACAGCACACCAACAACAACGATGTTCAATGCTGCACGCAGATGCTGAGAGACACGAATTTCTGCCATATATTTGCGTTTCATGGCGGCGGGACTAGTTTTATTGCCATTTGAAGAAATGTTAGAAGTTTGCCACATATATAGGCAGCGTAATGCATCAGGGACACCATCGTGTTTTCGTGTAATATAGTTCTTGCGAGTTATCCGTTTATTTAAAGTACAGCTAGAGTACAATCGCTACATAAAAAAGGGCGGGGACACAATGCACCAGTATGTGCATATTGAACAAAAAGACAAAGTGAAGTACATGCTACATGCAACAAATACGCATCCATATTGCAATAAGTGCAACAGTTACATCAATAATTGCTGAATACTACTAATATTTATCCCACAGAGAATGTAGACATACATGCATGGGTATAGGGTAGAAGACCACCGATGCATGTAAAGTCAAAAACATAGAGGTAGAGACACGCGAGGCAGCATAAAAAAATCTTTACAGCTGAAGTTAGAGATCTATACTTATTAAGTCGACAGGAAAGGTGTTCTCAAAGGATCTGTAGAGCACCTGTACACCGGGCCGACAATGACGGCGTGTGGTAACGAGCTGAATCTGTATTCTCAACCCCGTCGCATGCCAGAGAGGGCGCTGCGGAGCTACACAGGAAAGAAAAGGAGAAACATGTCCGGGTAATACTGAAAGATGCGTGCGTTGGCAAAGGCGCCACGGCTGCCAGCACGGGCAGGTGGAGGCACACAAAGGCCACAGGCGAAGAAGTTCTGGAACGGCCTGGGTGTGCGTTGGCACTGGCAACCGAAACAGCACGTGCAGGCGCTGGCAAACAAAAGCCACTCAGTCGTTCTGACGATCCGCTACACATCCTCCCTAGTAGGAGGTATAGCTGCAAGTTTAAACAAAAATGATTATATTTGCTTATTTTCAATAATCTCGATGTTTGATAATTTGAGACTACATATTTGCATTGCAGTATTGTCTAGGCAACATCGGAAGAAAAATTGGACAGTTGCTGCCCGAACTTCTTCATTTTGTACGGGATCTGTGCTGATAGTGCACGCTTTAGATTTTTCGCAAGCTAGCTCAGAGGTACATGCCTTTAGGATACCACGTGAGGATGCTTAAGAAATCCTCAGGAAACGTGGTTCAGGAAGTCTTCTTAACTTGTACGTAAATTTTGCTCTTCCAGATGCTAGAAGAAAGAATCCAAAGTTTGGAGAAGCCGTTGATGAGAGTTATCCGTAAACTACGGGAAGAGGCTGACCGACGAAAAAAGTGATGACTGATTTCGGTATCCAAGAATTTGTTACAACCTGGTGCCCCAATTGAGATGGTCACCGCTAGTTGTGGCTGACTGAAAATATCAAATCTATCATATCTCCACTGATGTCACAGCTTCAGCGTAAGGAGCCCAAAGCATGTAGCTACTTGAACGAACTTATTTCAATGCCATTAACTGCGGCGTCACTTGTGTGAAGCTTTTTTGCGTTTTTTTATGAAAGCAAAAATAAATGAAGTTCTCGCAATTTCCTGGTGACGGTTACCCGTTTTCGCTTATTTGCTGTAACATGGACGTAAGTAGTGAATGTTGCACTCCGATTTCCAAAGTGCTATCCTAAGGAAGTTCGTTAACATGTGATACACATAAGCTCTACGTGCACACAAAATGAAGTTCAGCCAGCATTCATCACAAATTGTAGCCTTGTCAAGGAAGCGTTGAAGGGCTTTCATTACATTGTGGTTGAAACTTGGCGGCAATGGACTTAATATTTCTGCACGCTAAAACGTCAGAGACTGCGTATAAGATGGAACACTTTTTGTGGTTTTCGGTCAGTGACACTTAAAATGCTAACCTGTATATTTTGAAGAATCTTACACTTAGAGTGACGTCTCGTTTACTTTCAACGGGATGGTGGCAGAGATGTCTTGGCTAATTTTTTTTGCATTTCTCAAAATTAAACATTCTAACATATAGTTTGATTCAATTGGGTCCTGTTTCTATGTGCGTGCAATAGTCAAATCGTTTACAGCAAATTACGGATAGATGTATGCATTTGTAACATCCGTTCTGCTAAATCATGTATAATTTTTGAATTTCGCTACTTCTGCTGCCCCTGCTAGGTAAGGCCTAGTCTGTTTCAAGTACTGTTTTTGCCTTACCTCGGGGGCAAACAACGTATGTGTTATGCGCAAAACTAAAACACCTCTGTGAACCTTGAATTAGGTGTGCTGTCATTCTCGCTGTAATGACAGTATCAGCCTTTGAACAAAGTGTTTTGTTTAGAATTTGCACCGTGCTCATTGCCTTTCCACGATGGCAGTCGACGCAATAAAATCAAAGCCGCTTTCTTAAAAATAGATGGTTGAACTAAAAGCTTCCCCTCATTGCAAACTTAATCAGAGTCCAAAGCCAACGACCGCGCAACGAACTCAACAAATGGTCAGAGAGCCAATGCGATGGATATGTGATTTGATGGCTTGTTTAGGATTGCGTTTTTTGCACGTTGTAGTTGAAGAATTACAATTTCGGCAAGTTGCATAGCCTGTAGTTCAGATCATGTATCCGTTGACTGCATGCACACATGCACACTTTTGCGGGTGATTCTAGACTTGCACAGCATTGTCAAGTGACCACTGTTGTAGACGGCCAGAGGCTCTGCCATCGTAACGTGCAAAAACCTGCTGGCGAACGTGAGATCAATGCGGGAATGGTGTTGTGCCGTAGGTCTCTGTAGCGTCTTCAGTTTCATACAGTAGCTACTCATCTAGCACGAGACACTCAGTCCATTTGTGTGCTGTTTAGCCACATCGATGTCACCATCTCGGCACACGACGATGCAGATTTCGTCTGTGTGGCGTGGCATTGCAGTTGCCATTGTTCTTTGCAATACAACTGTGAATGTGAACTGCGTAGTGCTCTAGGATACATATGTCGTACGCCTTTGTTCCATCGTGCGCACAAGAAACCACTGTGTAACTTGAATTTCGTGCTGTGCGTTTTCGGCGCTCGCGGACGAATCAGTGAAACATAGAAATTAAGCTTCCGTTCGAAAGATAGAGAGATATAAAGAGGAAAGGCAGGAAGGTTAACCATACATTATTCTCCGGTTTTCGCATTATGAATCGCGTAATGGAGAGAGTGGTGAGGGAGCCAGCGGCTCCGCCGGGATCGCTCTCGCGCTATTGGTTCTTTTCTTGAGGTCACGTATCGCCGTATCACCGCTGCGACCCAAGAGTGCAGTGACAGGTAGGCGATGTTATATTAGGAGACGTTTTGCTTGCCCAACACATTTACTTTAACCAGAGATCTGTTATATAATGTGCTGGGGTAACACCTACAACACTAACTTGGCATCCCTTCAAGTAATACAAAACGAGTCCATATAAGAATCGTTACGAACAGTTCACGCTTTTCTAACGGTAAATGCCTACTCCATGAAAAAAACATCCTAACCATTTCTGAGCTCATCAAATATAATTTAGGAATTCTGTTCTATAAACACATAAATAAACAACTACCTCCAATCTGCTTCTCATCGTCTGACCTGATTGCACATAGTAATACCAGATTCGCGCTTAACAATAATGTTACTTTGCCTAAGTACGAACTAATTATGGTAAACAGACGGCTGAATTTTCTTATATGTCGCCATGGAATTAGCTACCTGTTTGTATTAAAAATGCAAGGTACTTACATCAATTCAAGACAGAACTAAAATCACACATTATACATACTTACTAATTCTTTTTATGGCTTCATTTGTTTCAATTTGTTTAGTCTGTTTATTATATCACTTTGTATTTTGTCGTCCTGTTCTGTTGCAAATGTATTTAGCACTATTTTTGCTGCATTTTGTTTCATTGTGTATATTTTATTTATCACAGCTTTATCTTGTATTTTTTGTTCATTAGAGTTTGATGTTGTATTTTACCTGATTGTTGTATCTACAAAAGTGTTTAGTACTACTCATACTTACGAAGAGTGCTAGTATTGCTTTTTTGTATGCTACCATATTCTTCCGTTGAGAGGAGGTCCCGATACAGTCTTTGACCTTTGGACCTCCTTGTGTATACTACACACATGTAACGATTTTGTATTTGTACCAATAAAAAATAAAAAGCAAAAAAAGAAAAAGATGCAAATTGCAAAGCGTTGTAGTGAAGATGTAAGGCCCATCTGTTCATCTTGTCATTGTGTCGTAGGTGTGATGGTAGAGCTCTGAGTTCCCATCGTCGCATCCTGGGTGGTTGTGAGTTCAAATCTGGTACTTTTTCTTGTCAACATGTGTTGATTTTTTCACGTTCACTTCCGTTACGGAAGTCCGTCAGTGATTTCTTGGCCGGCCCCTGCATAAAACGCTTTCGCGTAAAAAAGAAAAACTGCTAAATTAGCGCGGAGAACGCAGTAACAGTGGAACCTTAAGCTGGGCTTTGCTGCGCGCTCTCTGATTCTTTTCTTTCAGTGTTATTCCCTGCTTGCTCCTCATTCGTGAAAACCTCCACGTCTCCAACATCCGCAACGCGTCCTGGCAAAGCAGAAGGTACACGGACAGCCTTTCCCGTTCCGCTTCTCATTTAGAGGCCGACAGTTATTTTCGGTGCCGTAGTTAAGTGCGAGCTTGCCGAAAGTGAAGGCAGCAAAATATTTACCGCTGTTTGCGACGCACATGCGCAGGAGCCATTATGCACCTGCAAAAACAGGTAACGCACAGTCGTGGCGGGACAACGGGGAAAGTCGCGCACGAACCGGGAAAAAGCAAAACAAAAAGGCGTCACTTTTCACGTACATGCGTGTGTATGTGTATATTCGTTTCAATCCTGATGCGGAACCGACGCGTATCGTGCTCATGCATCCGTAGATCTATGAAGTGTTTTTGTTTGTTTTTGCCTCCTGGGTTGCCCGAGAACAGCTGTACGGAAATTTACGCTTTCGGTGTTGTTAACTAGACAAAAAGAAAGATGCGCAGAATGCGCAAACCGTGTTCAACGCGCCAGTAATACGCAAGAACAGAACTAAATTTTTGTTGTTAACAGAAGGCGCTCTGTAGCTGTTTCGTAGAGTGTGTGCGCGATGCGTTCTAGCTAATGTGCACGCCCTAGCGTTGCTAATGTATAGACTACTAGGTACATCCTCGTTAAGTGCACTAAAGCGGAGTCCCACAATTCAACGTCAAGTCGAATACCCGCACGTCAGCACTGCCGCCAATGGATGTTGGATCAGCTCTTGTGATCGTCGAGTGCGACTACATCAGCACGCGCACACCTAACCATCCACTCATTTCTGGAAATCGGAAAACGAGAAGTTCTACAAGGTGCCCAAGCTCTAGCATTCTTTCCAACAACTCATACTCAAAGCTCAAGACCCCATGAAACAAGTAACGACAAGTCGATTCCAGGCCAGTTCTTGCGCGTCGCTACTGAAGCTGAATGTTTTTGACTGTGGTGCGTACTGGTGGATTGCTGACCTGTTTTCGCAAGAACGCTCCTCGAGAAAGTTCAAAGTCCGACGCCTAGGCATGCTATGCTCACGAAAGGCCACGTAAAGGTACGTTCAAGCATTGATTAATTTTGCTTACTTCTTTTTATTTATTTAACCGCGGTCCAGCTCTAGCGCTGTTGCTCTACCTGTCTGTTACTTATGTTTTCCCGTCTTTGCGCTGTTTCATATTATGCATCATTACAGACAAGCCCGAATCCCAGCCGCTTTATGCGGGTGGTTTGACGGACCTCTAGTGTTTATCCGGTGCCGTAGTTGTCCCAGCAAAGGCTGTTACTATCAGCTTTAGGGTTTACCACCCAACGACATCGACAGCTGCGGAACTAGCTGCATTGCGCGCTGCAGTTGGTTCGCTCAATCCGGGACCACCACGACAATGGTCGATGTTCACCGACTCGAAGGTTGCCTTTGATTGGCGGACATCAGCTCTATGTCACGGGCTATACGAACAGCTAGTACTCGAGATCAGATGTCTTCTCGAAACACCACGTCAGAAAGGGCACTACGTGACCACTACGTGACGTTTCAGTGGCTGCCAAGTCAATGCGTCATCACAGGGAACGACCACGCCGATAATGACGCTCGGTTAGCTCTTGAAGGAACTCGGGAAAGGACCATACCGCTTTGAAGGTCCGACGTGGCTGGCAGACTTGGAGTACTTGCACGCTCTCTCAACGGCGCCCACCAAACATCCAGACCAATCATCAACATTATGCCTGCGCTCTTTGGTGCATCTCTGTACGCCAACTAGGCTCCGCCGTAAGGAGACCACTCTGCTTTATCGCTTATGGCTAGGGATAGCATCCACAAAGTACTAGTCATTTCGCACTGGAATGGCCAACCACGCTTTACGTGATGCCCGTCGTGGCGAGTAGACGCTGCAGCAACACATTCTATGCGAACTTTCCCGATATAATATTCACCGACAATCCCTGGTATCCACAGTAGTGCACCTGGACAACAGAGCACTGTCTGCCGAAGCCACTCTTAGATGTCATCAGCAGAAGACGTTGCAGCTGAGGACGACGAAGGGCACTACTTGGGTTTTTAGACGAAGCAGACTTCGATAAGCGGCTGTGGCAGTGACGTCGCGGGCAACGCAAGAGTAACTGACGGTTACTATTTGACTGTGTCTGTGCTGTATTATGTGCTGTCTGTCTCTTCTTTCCTCCCCGTCTTTCTCTCTCCTCCGTCCCGCTCCCACGTGTAGGGTCGCAAAGTGGTTGTTTTTAACTGCATGGTTAACGCACGTCACTTCTTTTCCCTCTCCACTATTCCTCTATCTCTCTATACTCTGAGGAAAACTATTTGAGAGGGAGCGGGAAGGAAACCCAGCTACGTTAAGCGCGTGACTTTTGCTGGTGAGTGTTGATCTGGCGGGTGCTGTGCTGCTGTTGTGGGAGGAATACTGCGGTGGATTAGAAAGGGAGTTCGACAGCTTCAGAGACTCAATGTAGTAGTGGTTTATTGGGAAGGTAGAGACGCTAATTTCTGTCGCCCATACTGGGGACACGGCTAAGCGCCACTCAATGTTGCGTCGTCAAGAAGGTTAGGTTAGATCAAGTCGCTTTAGGCCAGATAGTGGGGAAGAATTTAAAAATCGAAGCGCTGGTACATGCAGTGAATGAATTTATTTCTCCAACCTTTCACTGCTCCTTACATAACCAATTTTAGAAGAGTACCAAACTACACACGCAGCAGACTAGATGCCTTTCCACCGCAGTGTTTTATAGTGGTTATTGGTACTTGACTGCTGACGTGGAAGACGCGGGTTCTATCCGACCGACATGATCGCATTTCCGATGTAGAGGCTAAAATGGTGGAGGCCCCCTCACTGTGCCTTACAAAGTGTGCGCGAAGTTCATTTCGGGGATTAAAATTAGGTTCGAAGTGAACAGGCAACTTCAGTACTGCGGCAGCGCCCCTACTGGACGTCTGCTGTTCTGTGTGCTGCGAGGCTTTCTTTTTGTGTCATGTTTCCACGCACTTCCGCGATGCATTGGTGCACGTTACGGATTCGGCTTAGCTTTTTACTTTTTTTCTTTCTTTCTCCCGGGGCTCACACGAATGTCACCGTTACGTAAAGTAGGAAGGAGTCACCTTCGCAATAGGAAGGGATGCTGAGACTGAGTGCTGTGGAGAAAGATTGGTAGTGAGCCACTGTGCAGGAATAGGGTTAATTAATCATTAACTATTATTAATTAATCAAATTATTAATTAATTTTAAAACGCTGTCTATCACAATAGCGATTGTAACAGAAGGGCAAAATGAGACAGAGGTTACATGGGTGCAAGTCACCGGTCATCCGGCAGCTACGGCAGTTGGCTGCTGATCCCAAGGCCGCGGGATCGAATCACGGCTGCGGCAGCTGCGTTTCAATGGAGGCAATATGTTGAGGCCCGAGCACTGTGCGATGTAAGTGCACGTTAAAGAATACCAGGTGGTCGAAATTTGCGGAGCCTCCCACTACGATGATTGATTGATGATTGATTGATTTGTAGGGTTTAACGTCCCAAAACCAGCTCTGATTATGAGAGACACCGTAGTTGAGGTCTCCGGAAAGTTCGACCACCTGGGGTTCTTTAACGTGCACTGACATCGCACAGCACACGGGCCTCAACATTTCGCCTCCACCGAAATGCAGCCGCCGCGGCCGGGATTCGATCCCGCGACCTTCGGATCTGCAGCCGACCGAGTGCCATAACCACTAGACCACCGTGGCGGGGCGTTGCACTACGATGTCTGTCATAATCATATCGTCGTTTTGGGATGTAAAACTCCAGAAATTATTCCAACGCAGGTTTAATAAAGAAAGAAAAACATACGACGAAGTGTCGCCCAATTTAAGTCTATAAGGCAGGCAATAAAACATCGGCGCATTACATGCGCAAGCACACACTGACAAAACAAGTCATGCAGACAAAAGACGCCAACTTGAAGGCTGTTAGACAGACAACAAACACAATGGCACTTTAGTTGCGAAAGGACAGGGAAAACAACGAAACCAAATGTCACCCGCCTTAGGCTGTAAGGTAAACAAGAAACTCAGGAGAACTTAATACAATTTAAAATAAAGAGAGACAGATTGCTGTTTTCAAATTGCCAGGCTCTCATACCGCGCTTTTAATGTGCTTCAAGGATCTGTCGAAATCCGTACAGCTTAAGGTTGCAGCATACAACACATTGATACTTCACTGAAGAAAAATAAAGTGCCTGCTATTGTTACACAAGAAACTTAACACTCTTTTAAAATTCCAACAAACTGGGCTTGCTAAGGGCCTCAAGCAACATGTCTCTTTGCTTGACTGTATGCATTTCATTTTGTCTCCATATTTGCCTTTCTGAGCGCCTCCTAAATATTTTTCAGCATCCCTACATGCGCGGGCTGGAACACACTCAGGGCATCGGATTTACCGCTCGAGAAAGCTACGGCTTTGAGGAAACCGAGCGCTGGACCTAACCGTGCCCTGAGAGATCGCATTGGCACATTCGCTATCTGACCCATGTAGTGACTGATAAGAAAGGTTCCGGTCTTTTTTTCCCAGAAATAGAAGATAAGCCCGCCTCAGATGTCCACGCGTTCTGCGAACTCCTAACGTCAATATCACTGTCAAAGCACAGTCGTCAGCGCTCCGAGTACAGTCACATCGCTTTAGACAAGCTTGCCTATCGTGTTGACCAGTTTACAATTTTAAAACAGCGCATGTAATGAGCGTGATGATGTTACTTAAAACCATAATCCCTACAGCATACGAAGCAGCCGCAAACATAGGCACTACAAGTCGTCCCAGGACGTACGCTTCCTGATAAATACGGGAGTAGAAAAATGCTCGCACCTGTCAAGATAGATGAATCCTAAGTTTCTGTCATATTTGTAATATGTGCAATATGGGTACTGCACGTCTCAAAAATATGTATCAATGCAGGTTTCCTTAGAGCTCATGCGATAAGTCTACTAAACCTTCACGTGCGTGCGGGTGCGTTTTTGACAAAGAATCAACCATTTAGTAAATGAATGAATGAATGAATGAATGAATGAATGAATGAATGAATGAATGAATTAATGAAATGAATCAGTAGATGAAAACTAATTTCGTATATTTTAGAAGCGGCGAACAAAAGCTGCCTCTCAGCAGGCTGGTAAGTCCGCTCTCCGATGACAAGGTGTTTAAAGCAAACAGCTATTATACAATGCACAAAAACACTTAACTAAATAAAGAACAAAACGGCATATGCTTTCCCTCTTCCTATAATCCTCGTCCCCCATTGAAATGAGGCCGCCTTAGCCGGCGATCTAACCTGCCCACCTATCGCAAGGCTACCCATTCCCTTGGATGTTGAACCACTGCGAGTTCTGGATTAACACAGACGCACGAGTTCTCCATCAGCTCGAAATGTGCTGTGCAGCACTGCGCCTAAATGGTTTCTACACGTTGACAAGCTGACGGGATCTGACTGGGAAAAAACATACTATGCCTCATCGGACGACAAACCCGGCGTCGTACATGGTGGATTGTACTAAAACTCACTTGACCATGTAATGACGTCATCGCACTTTGTCTGGTGATGACGTGAATGAGGACGTCTCGTGACATGAACGTCGAATGAGTGTGGACAACGATGATAATTTTGAAGACGACGACATAGTCGCCGCAACGTTAACACGTTGCCGAGGAAGGCAATGGTTCACCCGGCCGAAGACACGAAACATTGACTCTAGCTGCACACCAAATTTGTCATCCTTTTCAAAGATATGTCTGCGATCTTTATCTTCACAATATGCACTTCTGAACTCGCCGAACGGGACATCTTGTTTTTGTGTATGTTTTTATTATTTATTTTTATTTTATTTTATACACCTAATTGGAAAGGCATATTCGTCGCCAGGCAATGACGACACAAGTTCCTTTATTTATCTTTTGCTTTATTAGCAAAAGATATGCTTATAGCTACAAGCATCTATCTTACTCTAAATTAAACTCCCTCGTTTGAATTACGCTCTTAAGGCACTCAAGCCTCCCGGGGTTCATTTGACGCATCCAATATACTCAAGGCGACTTAAGTGACTTTGCAACCTTTACGAGATGGCCACATATGATATCCAAATTAGGTTTTTTTCTCTTTCTCTACTAAGCATCTCCTTTCTTTCAAACCTGGTATGCGGCGGGAACTTGAGAACCAGCTATGTACAGAAGGGATCAAACGCTTCAGATTCGTTACTACGGTATGCTTCAGTTGCGCTGAATGCAGTCCGAACATTTCATACTTTTGCGCAGTACACGAAGCCGTCTAAGCCGAGACTCTGCCTTACGTACGAGACATAATTACTACATAGAAAGAGGTGCGCGTCCTCGGACACAACAACCGCTTGTAAAGCAATCCCTGACCATTTACGAGGCCACCGTTATCTCCCGTATGCGAGGAGAGTACCAGGAGGTGTCCATTTAGGACATCCAAGCTTCGTGAGGTGCGAGGTAAGTGTGAATTCTGTGCGCACCTACGGTTACTCGCTCAAGAATGTAGACACCTTGCGAAAATTAGCAGAAGTCCTCATTTTGATGAATTTTCTAAAGAAGGTCCATCGGATATTCACTGACCGGCGAAAACCCTCGGGTTGCATTGGGAGAGCATGGAATTGCGATTCTGAAATTTCCTGCATGATAATTCTACCGTTTGCTTCTACATTTATTTACCATGCACGGAACTGAAAGCTTCCTGTGTTTCCTGTGTTTCCCTGTGTTTTTTATTTGTTCCATTGAATGTTCAAATCGGAACAGCTTTGCAATGGTTATGCTCTCTGTATCTGCCGTCGAAAACGTTTCGCCGCGTATGGTGATCAACAAAAGCTGGCACAACTGCGGCGTAGGTTAAGGAGGTGTACATGAAATGGCTAGTAGAACCTCAAACCACAAATACACTAACAATTTTGTATGGCATTGTTGCAGCCTTTGCAAACGGACAGACGTGTATAGCGTATGTAACCACAGTTATTTGCGAAAGTCCGAGACGACGCAACGGTGGAGATTGCGAAGGTGCTCGCATGTTCTGTTCTTGGCCACGTGGCACTCATCACGTCTCACTGCAAGCCGAGGTATACATTTTATAAATTAACAGTTTATTGCTTTTTATATGAGACCACTTTGTAATACCGTTAAGATGGCGTTGCTGGGAGCAGTATTGGTTTGAAAAACACAATGAAGAGGACCCTCAGTGAAACCACGTTGTGTTGCATATAATGATGTCAGGCAGGTGAGAGAGTTTCCGCGAAAGTCCACAAATAATAATTAATGCGAGAAGTTGACCGCCATGCCATTGTAGTATGAAGCAACAGCAAGAAAAGCCCCCATAAAACTGAAGCTTTAAACAGAAATATTCCAGATGAGGAGAAATTTCCCGTTGCTCGTAAAGACGATTAGCTCTCGCACTGCACTTTTCCCGATTAACTCAAGCAGTGGAGCTCAAAAACCTGAATTTATATGGTAGTGGGTTGGTATTCCAGGAATGGATAAATTTTTGCGTCAACGATAAACTTCTCTGAACAATGAGCATGAACGCTCCGGAAGATGCGCGCCGTAAACTGATGGGTAATGACCGTTCTTCGTCAGCCTTTTCCCACCTTTCGGGGCACCGCAAACGAGATGCGCAACGCAAGCATCAAGTAACCAACGAAAAGACAAAATAAGTGCCACGCTTAAGGATCTGGTAAACAAGTGCATAATTGGTACAGACAGATAATAGTCACGGCCACATAAATGCTTCCAGATATAGAGCAGCCAAGCATATGGCAATGAGTGCAAAGGGGAAAGGTGCGATGAGCAAACACGGAAAAGACGCAATGATAGCGCCTGACTGCTCTTCTGTATCGTAGAGTACCATGCTCATCTCGATACAGCCTCTTGGGATAGAGACGGGCTGGACATCTCCATCATTTTCAGGGACGGGCGACATGACGGAAGTGGTTGATCTGATCGGCCACTTCGGGCCCTGGCAAGCCTGTTTCGTGGCCTACGTCACCTACCGTGGAATACTAACGGGCCTCAACAACCTGGCGTACGTGTTTCTCGTGACTGACAACGACCACTGGTGCTCGCGTCGAAACCTGCCGGACGGCTTGCTCGCCAACCTGAGCGAGACGGAATGGAAGGAACGGTTCATACCGTACGACGCCGAGACCCAGTCGTACAGCCAGTGTTCCATGTACGGGTTGCTGCACAACTCGACGGCGATGACTGGCGGTGAGCTCGTTCCCGACAACACGTCGCTGAAGAGCTGCGAGGCATGGACGTACGATGAGCACGTGTTCGGACATACTGCAACGGATGAGGTGAGCTGGTGACCGAATGGCTGTGCGTGCATGACATGATTTTCCATTCTGTGTTTTTGAATGCCTGTAAGAAAAAAAAAACCTGCAGGCTTCATTAACGTTCTCCTAAGTGATGTTTCGGGGTTAGCCTGTGGGGCGTTGTGCGTCCGGCTGTGTTGACCATCCGATGGAAGCTTCGCTGTGAATCCGTCGAAAGTGGCGGGTTCGATTCCATCAAGGTTACGCCTTGAAGATGTTGCGTTCTTGAAGAACTTGGAGACGTTACGTTCTAAACGGCGTCATCATGACTTCTTTTAAAGCGGGTCTATGAGATTTTTTCACTGACTGAAAGCGGAAGCCCCTATATTTAGGCTGGGTCTCCGGTTTGAGTTAAAACCAACTTGAAATTCGATGTCTAAACTTTAGTATCTACTTGAATCCCCAAACGGCACCTTGCTCTATTTACAGATGATGTAAGCCGATTCAGAGCACTTTGTATTTTGGGAAGGGAACTGTTTCAATTCCAAAGGTTACAAAATCTGACCTCGAAACATAGGACATACTTGAGCCTCCAACGGTATCGTACTATTTGTATTTACATCGGAGATACTGTTGTTTTCGTGGTCACTTTGTTGGCGCTCCTGCATGTAATTGGTTTGCAAATAACTTCAGCTACTTATTACCGTGGGTGACAACATTTTTCGATGCAGCACTCGCCGACTGTACCATAACGACTAACTAGAAAGAAACTCCCCTATATAAGTGAATGCTGCCTGTAATTCTACTTTTTTTTTGCTTTCGTGTCGCTGTTCTCAGAGGCTCACCTCTGCGATGTGCACTTATGACTCGCGTCATAAAAGTCACGATGAATTAACAATATGACAAAGCACGCTCTCACTCGAGTGTAACGTTTCCTAACTGTTTTAACATAAATTCCAAAGGCAGCCAACGTCTTTATCGCGTGTCGATTTGAGTTATACGCAGCTGGCAATCTCTGTTCACGGGTAAGATAAGAGTGGTAGAGGAGATAGAGACTGTAACGAATTAAGAGCTAGATACACAAACTCTGTGTAAATGGTAGCGACATTGGTCTCGTAAAGAGTAGATGAGATTAAGATACATCGTTGGCATTTAAACAAGAAAAATAAAACACGACGCCAACAAGTCAACATTTAATTTGCTGTGCGCGCACAGAGAGAAGATAATAAAAACTACACGCTTACGAACATGCTCAGGTAATGAGCAACGCTCTATTATTGTTGACAGTTGAAATGTGGGATTGGGGTACTTTATCGAAGTATGGTTGAGAAACAAGGTGTGAAGGGGAAAGCTAGCGTCGTTGCGGCAGTGTAAATCTCGAAGGAATAACGCAAGCACTGCCTCGACTGTCTTTTATGGGAAAGATGATGATGGAAATCTTGCGCAATTAAGCCTGTGTTTTAGAACGTTTATAGGAATGTTTCAATTATGTGCAAAAACAAAAACAAAATCAAAAGCGAGTCATTCAGCCGTATAGTTAACTTGATGTGTGAAAGTGTATTTTCGCAAATGAGAGTCATCGCGCTGCAGTGTCGATGCATACCGTTTTCGTTCAACCTTGTTTTCAGTGGAATCTCGTGTGCGAAAATACGTGGAAGCGGTCGCTGATTCAGAGCACCTACATGGCTTGCTTGATGTTGGGCATACTCGTGATTGGCAATGTGTCAGACAGGTATGTGTTTTGATAATACCAGTAGGCTACGAAAGCTATACGTAAGCTTAACACGTTCCGCTCATCACAAGCTGCTGTCCGTTTCTTACAACGCGAAGCTTAATTCCTATCTCACGTTAACTTTGTGTTCTTAAATAATGGAGAGTTGATCTAAAAGAAACACATAGCAATATAATGTTTCAGTCAAGGCCTATATACTGCCACGGATGTGCAGTGTTAAATACTATATTATAATGGTGACATGGCGCACTGCTTTCGTGGGGCCGCCTTTCACACAGTGTTGGGAAACCTGCTGTCGGTCGTTGCAGGCCGCACTCGAAATTGCATGTAGCTTCGAAAATTATTCTGCTTGTTCTACAAACTTCGCATGCCCGACGAGCACATGCAGCGCATCCTCTATTTTTTTTTTTTTCAATGCCAGTGCACACACTCGCTCCTCAATGGGAACCGTTGGTCCAGCTCGGTTCAGGGAGTTGTTGTGCGACGCCACCTACAGGGTACGGCTGCTTGCGTCACACGTGCGTCGGAGAGCGCGTCGCTGTCGTTGCCTTGGAGACGCGGTAGACGCTACGTTCCCTTCCTGTACAACGCACGCGTCTCTCACATTTATTCCTTTTTCCTTGGTAGCTCTGTCTGTATGCGCTGCGCGGCGCTTTTTTTAAATGCGAAGCATTTCTTAGCGAACTTCGGCGAGTTTCAGCGTATCTATCTATCTATCTATCTATCTATCTATCTATCTATCTATCTATCTATCTATCTATCTATCTATCTATCTATCTATCTATCTATCTATCTATCTATCTATCTATCTATCTATCTATCTATACGCCCACGACTTTACGCTCTCGTGGCCGTTTTGTTAATGGAGTGTATATATACGAAAATTGGTATGCCACAACATGACTGCGTGATGAACATAAATGACGGTTCATAATATGAAAATCGTGACATGCATGCCATGAGAGGCATGATTTACAAGCTACAGTCTTGTGCTGTCGCTGCAGTTTCGTTAACTTCATATGAACAATAATCGGTGTAGCGAGACAACAATGCAGATCCATTTTACGTCCTTGATGCGTGCTTCGCATTTCCTTGATTCCCACTACACGTGAGATACAGCATTTTTTCCGTTTGCGATAATGTAGAGCAGCGCTAGAAGGATCGACATCCTTCTGGCATCGAGACATCCTACGGTAGCTTTACTCGCAGTTCGCAGCGGTTGTTCCGCTCACGACTGCTTATCGCTAAATATATAAAGCGTTGTACGTTGGAACGTTGGTGTTGCCAGGCGCCTCGTTGACGAACATCATTTTGCGCCGGTAGACGGTGTGGTCCAAATATCGGAAAATCTGTCTTCGCTGCAGCAGAAAAACGTTATCGGTTATCACACACGCTATCGGCTATCGCAGGCCCGCCACCAGCAAAGGTCGCGTCTCTTCAAGACCCAGTGGGACAGCCTAGCATGGCAATGAAGAAGGTTTCAAAGCGCCGCCTCGCGCATATAGGTACAACTCATCAAAAAAATGCTTTTTGCGGCAGCGGCCATGAGGCGCCACATAAGGAGTACTCTCCTCCCCCGACCCTGAAGCAGGCGCGAGCGCTAGCCGACGGGAAAGAGTAGGAGAGAGTCGTCGGAGAGGGTGGTGAATGGCCGGATCAAACGCGTCCTACTGGCATTGAAAAAAAAAAATAGAGGAGGCGCTGGTACGTGCGACTCTACGTTCCAGACCTCGTGGAGAGCATAAGTGATTAAGCTGGAATCTTCTACGACGCATGCATAAAAAGCCAACTCGTTCCACCGCTGATCAATTTTATCGACTAGCGACTGTGCCGGCCTCTGTCGTTATGCGGTTCGATTTGCTCGCTTTTCCGGGCGTGGTTCACTGAACGGTTTGCGCCCTTAATCATCACGACCACGCGACCTTATTATCCGGGCAACAAACACCACTTCTGAAATTTACTTAGATTCAGTAATACAGTAAACAATGAGAATTCCTTGTTTGGAGTACATTCACACAACATGCGTTCCAAGTAAGTACACGATTTACTTGGACGACTATCTTATGTATCACTTTAAACGTCATCAACACTACCAATTCAATACAATCATTTCAATGCAGCGTTTACTCCGTTTCCTTTTTTTTTGTTTTTCAGATTTGGAAGAAGAATAGTGGCAGTGTTAAGTACCTTTTGCTTGTGCGCTTCTTCGTTTGCGACGACCTTCAGTTCGAGCCTCAACGTATTTCTGGTAGCGAGAGTTGGCGTGGCCGTTGCCATCTCTGGACTCCAGGTGGCCTGCTTCAGTCTACGTAAGCGAATTTCAATTCTACCTGCGTCGCAGCCTGACGTCTATAATGTTACGCCGTCAAGTTTGAGGTCGCGGGTTCAAGTGCCGGTGACGCCGGCCCCATTTCAAGTGCGCCGAAATGCGACAGCTGCCATGTATTCAGATTTATGTACACTGTGGAGACCACCAGTTCATTCAGTCATTGCAAATGCTTCCACCTCTCTGCGCGATATTCTAAGAGCCGGTACAAGATCCCAACAAGACAAATGCAACATGGAATGGATTATCAGATATAATGACAAATAACTTCATCAATGAACAGACGGATGAGAAATGTTACGCATAGTCGTATTACAAAAGAATATTGCATCAAAAGAAAAGAAAAGAACACGTGTTGGGGAATAGAAATCAAACAAGCTAAATGTGACCCATTTTAGGTGTAGGTCAGAGACCATAGTTAACGAAAATTAATCGGAGTCAATCTCAAAAGACTCCTAGAGAGAGAGAGAGATAAGGAAGGGAAGGCAGGGATGTTAACCAGTCAGTCAGCAGTCCGGTTGGCTACGTCACACTGGGGGATGGGAGAAGAGAAAGAAAAGAGAAGGAAAGAGGAGGAGTGTCTAGGCTTTCTTGAAAGACTCCTAGGCTTACGAAGCACAGTGGCAGCGTAAGCCAAATTTTTTGCTACCTCTTTCAATCTTTCTTCAAGTGTTAATTTATTCCCTCCCCCACCATGGCTTGTAATGGCATAAGGATGTTGGGGCCTTTTGATCAGAAGCAATTATTGGGACTGCAGCACAAAAGGGACACCTGAAGCGTTAAAGGGAGTAGCGCCCTAGGGTCTCCTTTACGATTACAGGTTTTTAACGAAGTCGAAAATATGCGATGTGCAGAGAGATGAGATATACTGTAGAGCCAAAACCCAAAGGTAGAGGCACAAATGCTGAATTTTGACCATGTGATCAACACACTTAGATCCTTCTTGCAATTCAACACATGCTACGTGGTCCGAAGTTCACAGCTACCGTTCACAGCTACGCTCAGGCTACATGAAGCCGAAAGCCATTCCTTACCGTTACAAAGATCCATTGACGTGAGTTGCTACATTTTAAAGACGATAGTCTTTATTGGTTTACTTGAAAGCAGAAATTTCGGTCTGTCTTTCTGTTTGTCTGTCTGTCACAAAATTCAGCCACCCGGCCATAGGTTAAGCACTTGCCCAACGCCCAGCCATCTTGAACTGGTAACTGCGTTCATACTTGTGTACATTGTCGTTCAAAAAGCAAATATTACGCATATCTGAGGCGCAACATCATTACGTAAGTATTAGGTGGTGTGTTCCTTCACTAGAAAATACATAGATACGTAACTTTAATGATCCTAGTGTTTAAAGACCTTAGTGTTCCTTAGGATGCGCTCAAAATGCGAAGTTATGCACGAAAAAGGCCTCTGCCGACGATTTGGTGCTGCCACCTGGCAGTTGCCCAGGGATTCTGCACAAGCTTATGTTTCCCGACGGCGCTGCCAGATGGCATCCATATCTCACGCAGCGTAGTACGACGGGCAGAAGACTATCGTCTTTCGGCGACATTTGAAGTGAAGCACGCAGATACGCGTTCGATTTTTTTTCTTCCCAATGTAGTTGCAGAAACCATAGGGCCGAAATTTCGGATCGCACTGAATGTGTGCTACGGCTATGGCTGGATAACGGGAGTCCTTCTGCTGCCTGGCATCGTGTGGCTCGCTCAGGATTGGAGGAAGCTGCTCATCGTACAAGCAGCCTTCGCAGTTCCCCTCTTAGTTGCGCTTCCGTAAGTATACCGTATGTATATTTTTAGGAGAGGAGGACAAATAGCAGGAACTGGACTATGGGAGAGATAGAGAAAAATTTCAATAAGATGCTGGAGCTGTTTGCCTGGCAATGGGTCTGACATGCTACTCCGGGTTCTGGTTGATGCTAGTGACATATACACACTGATAACCGGACTAGGATACTCATAGACATGTCCTTTAATCTCGTTCAATGAGTCATGTCAAAATGATCACTAGGACAAAGAGGATACAGCTGTGCAGTTCAGGCACAAAAAATGAAATGAAGACACGATGCACCCGTGGCTGACCGTCGTACAAGGTTCAGTACGCGTGGTGGCGGCTTAAAGAACAAACATGACAACTGATCGATAGGTCTTTCTGACCCGCCTTCACCAACCCTGTAGCAATACGAAGTTAATTTGTCTGGTCGTCAACGCTCGTAGTGTACTGCCGATCTAAGCGTATAGGGCGCTCTTTCAATAATTGAAACAAACATTCATCGATGCCCACTACACGCAGTATATTTGAAGTCGTAGCTGTAACTCAGCTCGCTATACAGCGCAGTCGTACAGTGACGGCACAGAAAACGGTGCGGGTACCGACAGACGTACAACAAGACCGCACATGAGTGCACCGGCAACAGAGATCGCACGGTACGAATCACCGCCAGTTCTTGGCTAGGTTGATAGCTTTAGAACCACGTGCGCAAACGCATAGGCGAATGCCTTACGAGTCGTCAGGGTGAACGTTTGGTTGCTTCGCTCACAATACCGAAGCTTTGAAATGCTGCTTGGTATCCCCTGCCCTTATCAAATCGCTTCCAGAAGAAAAAATATAACTGTTAGCCAAAAAAAAAAGAAGAAAGAAATCTTGCGAGATCACATCCGTATAACCCATGTCGTTTCGAGGTGGTGTTAGCTTTTGCAGTGCGCATGAGGTACGAAAGTGATAAGATAAGAGAGTCAAAGAGGAGCACAGTTCAACGAAGCGACCGCTACCACCACCTGTGTGTAAGAGGACCGCTAAATAGCTCCACTGCTGTGAAACCTGAGAAAGTGCACAGCACAGGCAACCCAGAAATTGTCGTTGTGCGCTGGAGAACTTGCCATGGGAGGAGAAACGGCGTGCTCGGCTGGAGCTACTACCTGCGGTAGCACATACAGTAACTCTATGCTAGGCGAGGTGGCGGCGCCGCCTAGTGCGCGTCGTCGGTATTGGCCGGAAGCAAAGCATGCGACAGGAGCAGGCTACGGTCGTCCACAAGGCGAGCCCCTAAAGCGCTACCCCCTTAAAACTTGCTACCCTTGCTCGGAGACGAACACGAGGTCCAAAACTAACGCAAGTACCGACGCTGTCTCTTGCCGGAAACGCCCGCACTGCATTGTGAGCAATGACTGCGCGCCGGCGAACGACACAAGCGTTGCAATTAATGAGAAACACACGATTATATCTAATTGCGATTCTCCCACATCTGGCTAGGAACTGATCTACACGCTGCGCACAGTGCAATAATTGCGTGTACGGTCACGGTATGACAGTATAGTCCTACGCACTAACGATTCTCAGCAATGCCTAGACTTGGCTGGCATATGTTTAATACGCGTTTACAACATACAAAGCATGCGATATCACCCAGGAAAGAAGGCACTGTGGTCCTGCTGTCACAAAGATTAGCCTTATCAGTGTCGCGAGTCATAGTCTCGACAGCTCGTGCAGCGGCCCGCCATTAGGAAGCGTTATGTAGCTCATAACGTTCAGTAGCGCACATCATATCCGTGCAGAGCGCATTAAGAAGCACTTACCTTGGATTTCTGGCTTTGAGCTATGGTGCGGTGACGCCGACGAATCCTCACGAAGCGCGCGCCTGTAGGACAAACTCGTTGTGCTGCAACCGCTGGAATGATGAAGCACAGAGCAGAGAGACACTTCGACTCAAACGCCAGCAGATTGGCCCGATCCTGAGGTGGCCCTCCGGTATGCAAGTAGTTCGGCAGGATGTGTAGCGCTAAGGCACGAATATGTAGACTTGCGCAAGCATACAAAGAACACCCGAACGTATCGCCAAGATTAGACAAACCATCGCAACGTCACAGACCAAGGGCACGGTTGCTCCGCACGAAAAAAAAAAAAAAAAGCGGAGCGTTGACAATGCGCTGGCTATTTGAAACCTGACCGCCGAAATAAATTATTGGCGCCCACGAGGATCGCCACGCTGACCCTGTGCGATGGCCGAGAGCGATTCTTTTCATTGGTTGTTTCGTGCCCAAATTGGTTTACCTATTCTCAGTAACATTCCGTTTCACTCCTGGATAAAAAGAAGCGGTGTCTCTATTTAGGCTCCGTCATCTCGCATATTTCTGGACTATGAACAAAGTAACGGATTGGTCACATTTTACGCCATGTCGTGTGAGTTCTTAGTTCGGGCCATACTCGTATTTGTAGCGTCTGCGTTGGGGTAGCGTCTGTCATGCCGGAGCATCTGTTTTGGGGGGTGGCCCCAGCCCCGGGGCCATCCCTCTGGGTTCACCAGTGACCCTAGATGGCTGTTAATGGGTAAACATGAGGTAGTACCTTATCCAACAAGGCGGCGCTTCGCTGACTAAGGGCACACAGACATGGAATCTGAGGTTACAGAAAATTCTTACTGAGCCAATGTGAGTAAATGCGAAGAAGGCACTTCGGGATCGGTGACGTAGCGTTGAAATCCGTGAGCACAATTTCGCGGTGCCAAAGCAAAAATTAAACCTTCCACTTTCGCTTTCCCCTTGTAACAGTGAACCTATGGTAGCGAAATGAACTAAAATAATGTTTTGAAGAAGCGATTCATCACTCTGGCGTTACTGATTGTTTCGCTTCAGCCTCGGACGTTTTCAGAAAACCCTCTAGCAGGCATGCGTGGTATGTATTGATAAGTGTCGAAGTTTTTCGTGTGAAAATCAGAACACGACTGTTGCGCACGTCGCTGTCGAAGGCTCCGGAATGTTCGCCCACTTGGGGTTCTTCAATTTGCACTGAAGACGTGCAGCACATGAATCCCTAGTATTTTCGCCTCCCCCTAAAATGCGACTGTCACCGCGGCTGATATCGAACCCCCGTCCTTCGAATCAGTGTCTCAACCCCATAACCACTGTGCCACAGCAGCGCTTATCAGCTAAGGTAGCGCGAATATTTGAATACTACGAAAATTCTTTCGATATTACGCTTGTGACATTCGTATTTGATTCAAAAATGAGGTGTTCGAAATGTTCGTATAATCGAGGTGATTCGAATATTCAGAACGTGTGATCGAATGATCTTGCCGAAAATGGCTGATCCTCTGCACTCACGCATGGTACCGGCGGTGCGTTCGCCCGTGAGCATCGGCAGTGTAGAGAGACGCGATCACGGTCTACCACGAGCACGCTAATACGCGTCAGTTTTCGCCGCTAACATGCACTACCACGCCAAGCATCTTCTACTACGTACCGTGTGACGCAGATGATGATAGTATAAGCACGCAAGGTCCACTTCGCGTTTTCAACAGGCAGGAACTCTTGCGGCATGCATTGCTGCCGCCAGACGACGTGGAACGAACGATACTTCTTGTTGATATACTTCAGTATTTGTTATTTCATTTACGTTGTGATATATAATCAAAACAGTCGCTTTCATACCCTGAGGTCTTGAAGCGCATATAGTGACAGCAACAAAACGACAGAGGCAAAGCCTTAACAGGAGTTGTTGTTTGGCTAGTTGAATCATAGTGTCAGCTGAAACAAGTTTAAGCAAATGAAAAGGACGAAGCAGAGAAGAAACACACAGCACTCGAAATATTTTGAGAGTAGCGCTTGTTTTTTGTACTGTGTGTTTATTCTCTGCCTCATCCTGTTAATTTGCGGTAACTAGTGTTTCTTTGACTAAGGCAAAGTATGTCGTGTCTTTATGTTAGCATATACTCTGCAAAAACTCACAGTATATGGATCGGTACCAACTTTCCCAAGCTGCAACCCCAAAAATATAGTTACGATCTGACAAGCTAGTCCATCCAGGCAATATGTTCTTTACAATAGCAGATCTTCTAGCAATGAATTATCACTGTATTTTCTGAACGTAATTATGTGCTAAACGAAGCCTAATAAGGCAAGACATATTTTCCTTTGATTTTCCATATCGGATTTATATTCGAATCTGGTCATTCGCACCCATGAATTCTAATATTCGCATACCTCTTTTATTAATTATTTCGCAGGCACAAAATGTTTATCTATTACTCAGCTAAAAACAAAGAAAAAATTGCATTATTAGCGCGAGAAATAAGATGATGCATTTCCTGGTGAGAACACAACTTCTGCCATAAATTTCGCGAGCCTCCGTCATGCTACACCGGATCTATGATATTTATATTCCGCTTCATACATCAGGTGCAACGCTGCGAAGGCTACGCAAGTAGTCTTTAAAAAAAGGAAAGCGAAGGGGAGGTGTATCACTCCGACAAGCAAATGACAAACATAGAACACAAACTCTCATATTTCGAATGTTTCCCCAGAAATACGAGGTGTTTTTGTCAAACTGGTTAGAAACGTATCATCATTTGAGGCTGCCAGTGAGACATTTATTCCTTTTTGCTTACCGCAAGCGACGCACTATTTTTCGGTCGCGGAAGCACTCAGCGTAAACACGAGCACTAGCTTTGACAGCGTTGCACCTGATGTGCGAAACGGAGTGTAGTATTGTTTCAGGTCCAAAGTCGTCGCCGGACGAGGCACGCAAAAGCTCGCACACACAGCGTGGCCTACATTTTCGTGAACGCGCGAAAGCCCTCTCATAAAGATTATCGCTTGGACGGAAGTCACTGACAGCCTCTGCAAGACGCACTTGCCTGAGCTAGGAGTAACACCCAGTCGTCCAAACAGGAGCAGTTCCAGTTTTCTTCATCTTGCGGGAATATCAGTGGTCCAGCAAAAAGAAAAAAGAAAAGAAGGAAGCGAGAGAGAGAGTTGCTTGATTCAATTGATTTATGCGGTTTAACGTCCCAAAACCAGCTGTGACTATGAGAGACGCCGTAGTGGAGGGATCCGGAAATTTCGACCACATGGTGTGCCTTAGCCTGCGACATCGCACAGTACACGAACCTCAACATTTCGCCTCCATCGAAATGCAGCCGCTGGGATTCGATCCCGCTACCTTCGGATCAGGAGCTGGGTGCCATTGCCGCTATACCACCGTCGCGGGGCGGGCCCTGCACTACCGCGCGCTTCCTAATCACATCGTGGTTTTGGGCACGTATGATGTCAGCGATTAATCAGTGGCTTTATGAACGTTAGCTTCGGCGAGAGCAGTCTCAGGTCGCGCCGGATTTATAACGGTATATCTGAAGGCATAACACTATGTGCCGGAAGTGATAAGCAGAGTGACTGCAAAGGACGTGCTTTGCATGGGTGGCCTTTTTCGCCGTGGAATTACGCGCGCATAATTCGTAACAATGTGTCCACCACGCTTTCAATTTTCAGATGGCTGTACGAGTCCCCCAGGTGGCTTGTCAGCGTGGGAAAGCAAGCCGAAGCGGTCGATGCAATCCGAAAAATCGCGCGTTTTAATAAGAAGCAACTTCGTGACGTAGAAAAGGAAGTGGATGGCCTAATGAAGAGGAAGCAGAACGTGAGTGCAGTGACTTTCCTCGTATAGTTTCGGAATCGTGCGTCGTGGTGTAAGCGTCGTGCTTTGTCGTACAGTTTTGGAATCGTGCGTCATGGTGTAAGCGTCGTGCATTGTCGTATAGTTTCGGAATCGTGCGTCATTGTGTAAGCGTCGTGCTTTAGTGCAAGAAGTTTATCCTTGTCGATTTTTCTCGTCATGTCATAATCACAAGCCCGTGTGTACTGAGGTGTCAGTATCGAAATGCTACGAATGGATTTGAAGCTTTCTTTAGAGATCTGGCACCAACGGGCCCTTGTGACTGCGCTCTAAAGCGGCTTTTTCGCTTCTGGTGCTTGTGAACTTCAGAAACTGATGGAGCTTGTTAACATGAGGAAATGTTTTGAAACATTGACTGTGAAATGAATGTGAAAAATTGTTCTTTCAAAGAGTACTAAGCGTCACATAATTTATATTATTATTATTATTATTACTTGCAGTACTACTATAGTAGTAGTTCCATAATATTCACCAAGTGAAAAATGGTTCACTGTCACCCATTGAGTTTTAACACCTCGACATTTGTAGCAGTGAAACAAAATGCTATTCCTTTAGGACGAGCACCTTCCAAGGGCTAGCGACAGACTTGGGGTCACAAGTGTCAGGTGTCAGAGGAAAAGCAAAAAAGCATACATTGAGCGCTATTGAATCATGTAAAAAGTAAGCGTAATATTAGAGCATTGGTTCTCTTTTTGTATTCTTCGTTGTAAAAAACAGTACAAATTGTTAAGACAGTGAAAGACCGAAACATGTTAATTTTTTATGTTTTCAGGCCATGCAAGGTCACCAGAGCAATGTGTCAGTTCTAGGACTTTTCAAGACGCAATACTTAAGAAGGAACACAGTGGTGCTCGTCACCGCCTCGTGAGTATTATGTTGTTCATGCAAGCTTATTACGGTAGGTATAAGTGGGTTTAACGTGGTCATGTACGGAGGGTGAATAGCCACGTTTTTTTCCTTTGATGAATTGATTTGCTTGCCTTTAGCAATCGTAGTCAGGTTCTCCGCCTTTCGCCCATATATAGAGAACATAGAAAGCAGCATGAATACACAGCGCCTGACAATAATCAAGGCTAAGCTTACTATGTGGCAAGTGAGTGCCTGCCCTCGGTAAACGTTAATGTACTAATGACGAATACTGAACAACTCTTAAAGGAGGTAAGTCTCTAAAGAACACTGTAGACTGCGACGTTCCTCCACCTCACAGGCATTTTAAAACTGGCATTCTGCCGCAGGAAACCGCACCGCTAAAGTGCGGTGGTGGGGTAAGCATGCAGAAATTGCCTATAGCTAACTTACCACTCGGTGACACCACCAGCGATTACGTAATGTATTCAGGAAAAAAAAAGGAAAAATGACGCTTTCTCGAAAAATCCGCTGCCCTTCTCCAGTCGAAAGAATGATTAAGGAAACAAAGCTTGGTGTATGCGTGCCTCATTTCTTTCTTTCTTTCTTTCCTTCTTTCTTTCTTTCTTTCTTTCTTGTCTCTTTTCTTTCTTTCTTTCTTTCTTCTTGTCTTTCTGTTTCTTCTTTCCTACTCTATCTTTCTTTCCTTCCTTTCTTTCTTGTTCTCTCGTCTCCTTCTTTCTTCTTCTTTCTCTTTCTTTTCTTTCTTTCTTTCTCTCTTTCTTTCTTTCTTCCTTCCTTCCTTCCTTCCTTCCTTCCTTCCTTCCTTCCTTCCTTCTATTTCTTTCTTTCGAAGCTGCTGCTGTTTATGTGTTCCCCTTCGAAAGTCCTATCCGCAATGGTAGTCATGCTCACGTCTCGCAAGCCTGGGTGTCTAGTCTAGTGGTTAAGACACTTCCCTTAAAAGGACGGGGGGCCGTTCCTCAAGCCCCTGCACTGTGTACAAATCTTATCCACTCCAACGGGTTAATTTCTTCCGCCACTTGTTGAGGCCCGTGCACTGTGCGATGTCAGTGCACGTTAAAAAAATTACAGCATATCCACGGAGTGAATGATGATGAGTGGGCGAAGCTCGGGATGTGCATCGTAGATCGTGCCGAGTTCCGGATTAATTTAGTTAACGCGCATGCTACGAATCCTCACGGTTCAACTATGCACAATGCACAAGTGAAATCTCCCACCGGCACTTCATTGCAAGTCAACATCCAGTGTATATATATATATATATATATATATATATATATATATATATATATATATATATATATATATACACTTCATTGTCTGTTTGCTCATTAAGTTGTTTCTATATATATATATTCCCGTAGCCCCCATTACGGCGTCTGTCGCAATCACATTATGGTTTCGAGACGTAAAAACCCAGAAATCAAGCAAATCAGCTTCATGGAAGGCTTCGGTGGTTCGACTTTTCTGGAATTAAAATGATTTAAACCATCAGTATGCTGACGCTGGATAGGCACGGCTCGTTCTCTGTTTGATGCCTTTATAGATGCAGAGGACCTTCCTAGTCCTCCATATGTTCCGGCTGCTGAAAATTTCTGGATATCCCTAGGCACACCGCAATGCAATGTAAGGGCACGCATATAAGCCACAAGTGAAGGCGACGTTTGCGTTGAACACTCACGGTGGCTTAGCTGATGAGGGCGATAAATTGTGAGCAGTGGGTATAAAAATATATAAATAAAAGTACATCTTAGCATTTCTTAAAAAGCCCAGAAACACTAGATACTGGTGTGTTACAGGTATATAGAATGCTTTATGCATATACCGGGTGTTCAAAGTTAAGCTTTATGATTTTTTTAAAATTAGGCGCTCGAAGGCACGTGAGAACCACTTGCGCAAATAAGTTGAGCGGCCTGGGGGACAGAAAGTTAGATGATAATTATCGCTGTCAGCAGCCCAATTAACTAAAATTTAATAATTAACTTTTTACTGGCTGCGGTAAGTTGGCATGTTTATATTGAAAAAATGTAGGCAGTGGAGTTTGTACACAGTTTCAGTTGGAATATTTTTTCTAGCACGCCTGTGCTCCGAGATATCCGGCTCCAAAGTTTACTTGTCTTTCGCATGATTACGCATGCAAGAGGGTGAGGGTCCGCGCAAAGCTCCTCCCTAAAGTGACGCATCTGTTGTGTGCGCTGTTTAGTGTGTGAAGAGGGTGGAAGCGTAGGCATACGTGATAACAGTCACCCTTGCCCTCTCGGCCGGCAAAATCAAAATGTGACAGCGCACTGGCATCCAGATTCTCCGCTCGCACCATTATCTCGGCATAGTATCTGCCACTATCGTTAGAGGCTCTGCAGTTGCGTGTTACGACACTGGTTGCAAGGGTTCTTCGATTTTTGATTTCGACGGCCGAGAGGGCAAGGGTAACTGTTATCACCTATGCCTACGCTTCCACCCTCTTCACACATTAAACAGCGCACACAACAGATGCGTCACTTTAGGGAGGAGCTTTGCGCGGACCCTCACCCTCTTGCATGCGTAATCATGCGAAAGACAAGTAATCTTTGGAGCCGGATATCTCGGAGCACAGGCGTGCTAGAAAAAATATTCCAACTGAAACTGTGTGCAAACTCCACTGCCTACATTTTTTCAATATAAACACGCCAACTTACCGCAGCCAGTAAAAAGTTAATTATTAAATTTTAGTTAATTGGGCTGCTGACAGCGATAATTATCATCTAACTTTCTTTCCCCCTGGCCGCTTAACTTATTTGCACAAGTGGTTCTCACGTGCCTTCGAGCGCCTAATTTAAAAAAAAATCATAAAGCTTAACTTTGAACACCCGGTATAAAGTACATATAGAAAATATTCAGGATTGCAGCGGGTATTGCTAAAACTACTCTGTCAGGCATAATTTGGTAAGGCATTTCATCATACTTCAAACACATGGGTTATCATAATAGGTTTTATCGCCAATTCTATGAAACGTGTTGGCAATGAACACATCAAGAACAAACATCGCCTTCTCTTTTAACACTCATCCTGAGGCTAGCTTGGGCATATTCACCTGTGTGGGAGAGAAATAGTATACTGATATTGTAGCGGCAAGCTTATGTACACATTTCTGTAATATTTCAATGTTAGGGGAGTCAGACCGTTAGAGAAAATCTTGTTACGCTTGTGCAAGCAGCGCAGTTTGTTTCTATCTGAACAAAGCACACTGAACGTAAAGGCAACATAACTGCAAATGAGCTCAATAATGTCAAACCGTTCAAAATACACGTCAAGTCAAGCAAAAAGTTATGGGTTGACACGAATGCAGTTGATGGGTGCCTCTGACAGAAATTTGGCCACTTTCAGCTTTCTGTCGTACATAGTGTACTACGGCTATGCGAGAACGGCCACGACGCTTGGAGGAAATCCGTACCTGAACTTTGGCATCGCCGCCGGCCTGGAGTGTGCCGGCTACACCGTGTCCCTAGTGACGACCAAATACCTCAAGCGAATTCCCACCATGGTCTCGAGCTACGCGTTCTTCAGCCTCACTCTACTCATCACTGCATTCACGCCAAAAGGTGAGTGCTTTGAATGACGAGTGTCGTTCTGAGAATTGAGATACAGTGCGCTTAAACAGACACTTAAGTGAAAAAGTGAATGTTTAGAATAACAACTTATATTTCGAGAACTGCATTGTCGTTAATATGGCCAGTTTAGGTTAAAAAATAGGAGATAGAATGAATGTCAAAATTTTAGTTTTGAAATTTGCGTCGGAACTTCGGCCTCCAGACGTGAGAAGGCGAATTTCCTTTTCTTTTGTTATTCCCACGAGCCCCGCTCCATAAAATGTTCTGAAACTCACTGTGTTAAGTCTCTGGCTTCCTTAGAATATAGTTCATATTTTTCTTACCGATAAATAGCTATGTAGGCCTTAGCAGACGCCGTCAAAGACCTGCGACATCACGCGTAGTAGTGCTGGAACTTCAAATCAAAGCAACGTCGCCGCATCCCCCCACCCCGCGCGTTTTCTTTTTGAGCATTTTCTAGCTTGCTGTAGGCCTTCTTCTCCAAGCAAGATTGATGTTTGTGGTATTGCGAACAGGTGACCTACTAATGCGAGAAAAAAATCTTTTTTCACTTAGTGTCCCTTTAAGAAACAGCAGTGCCTCATACTGAGTTATCCAACTGAAGAAGACCACAACGACAAAGGTGGCAGATAACACTCAGGAGAGAATCCAGCTAGTCCAAGTGCAAAGAGTAACACTCCCGTGAAAGTATAAGAAAGTACCTGGCTTAACACTTCTGTCAGCAGCTCAACTCGCCTGTGGTCGTATTGCCTCTCACTAGGAAGAAAAAGGAAATAGTGATTTCGTGCACTGTGTAGGTGAACATGAATTTCTCCCCCTTAATCTTTGTGGACGTTCATACAGGTGTTTTACAGGGTATTGTGTAGCGTTTTCCTCACTGTCCTGCATTTATGTTGTGCTGTTTACTTTACCACTAATAGGAGGCATTAAATAGCTAGGCAGTTGAAGAAATGCTGTGCCCTGTACAACATTTGACGATATTTACAGCTACCAGTGTCTGAGCCTTACGTGCACTTAAGCAGAACCTCGATATTGGCATAAAAGAATGACCGCTAATTATATGTGTAGGCTGAAGGCATGCACGTAAGGGCCTGCTTAATCCACTGCAGGTAGTATCACTTTCATCTATTTAATTGTGTGTGTGTGATGAGGAAAGCATCATTTAGGTGTTCTCTGCAGATGTCCGAACTACCAAAGTGTCTCTCGCTAAATGATGATAACACTCATATGTATTGATTGCTCTTCCGTACAGAGTACCTGGCCGTGCGAACGACGATCCGTATGGCCGGCTGGTTCACGTACACACTTGGCTATACAACGCAGTTTGTGTTAATCAACGAAATGTTCCCCACCGTCGCACGGAGCGGAGGATTCGGACTTTGCACCACGGTTGGCCGTCTGGGGGCCGCGCTGGAACCTTGGATTAACGTATTTGTAAGAGAAATCAGCTGATGTCCTTTTTTTTTGACAATTTGATGCAGTAGAACATGCAGACATGGTATTATTGGATGGTCATGCAGTTCTATACAACAGAGGTTTGATTCGAACACTTTCACTGAAAAGCTAGGACATGCTCTTTTTCGACAGAAGCTTTAGTGCCGCATCTTGAAGTCAAGTCAAGTTTATTTTTCATTTGCAAAAGCTAAAATTACAAAGATATAATACGCAGAAGAGGGTCCCAAGGCCAGAAGACCGTACCGGGACCCTCTGTACATGATTGAAGCAGACGAAATTAAAAAAAAATGAGCAGAGAAATACAGATCATGGTAAAGCAGTATAAATGCTAACCAACATGGGAACTTGGTTCACAATTTTACGACGTTGAATATTATTACAAGAGAAACGATGTAGAAGTTGAAGGTACATGAAACTATACAAATTTTAACATGGTAAGAAATGAACAAAACGAAAAATAAATATGAACACAGGAAGCAACACTGAGCATATGAATACGTAAAAACAGCTCACAAAAGTAGCAACTGTGTAACAGGAGGCATCTTAGCGATGCAGATTACTATGAATGATTGAATGAAGATAGATTACTTCTCTAATAGATACTGTTTTACTGACTTTTTAAACGCAGCCAGAGAATGCGATATTTTAATGGGATAAGGAAGAGAATTCCAGACTTTAATGGCATGAAACGAGGCTGTCATTTCTTTCTTTAAATAGCGGTACTATATAACGCCGACATATTTCAGCATGGAGTTAGAAGAAATGCGTGCGTCATAGTTTTTATGGTGGTTTTGGTGTCTGTAAATGAGCCGATATTTGGACATCCTAAATTTTACGTACGTTTCGGGTTGAGAAGAAGTTGAAGGACTTTGTAGGGCGAACGATGAACGGCCTGTGAGTGTGGCCAGTCCTTCGTGCTACAGTAGCGATTCTTATGCTGCACAGCTACCCCGGCCGCTAGGGGCCGGCGAAGCGTTCGTGCTGGAAGTGTGCAACCAACGTCTAAGTAAAAAAAAAATTATTAAAATGCTCCCAGGTGTGGCGCGTAACCATCTCGCTTCCTGCCTTGTTTTCTTCCTCTCCCCCTAACCCCTCCCCTCCCCCCCCCCCCCCAACCACCACACACACACACGAGCCAGGTACCTGGCTCGGCCTTTCTTTTCAGAACCATGTTGGCTATCGTATCTTGTTTTGCACTTTGCAGTTGATGTCGTGGGGCGAGAAAAGTGTCCTCATTTTGTACTCGGCGATGCTTTTTGTCATATCATCCGCCATGATTTTGCTGCCGGAAACATTCGGAAGCCCACTGCCAGACACCCTTGAAGAGGGCGAACTCTATTCCGCGCTCAAGTAAGTTCGAACTTATTCACTCAGTCGCCTATTATTTATTAATATATAGAATGTTTCGTGCAACACCGTACGTTGAAAGAAGGGCAGGTGGTTTGCAGGTATATTTGAAACCAGATTGCGAATTCGCTGGTGCGTGCAGAGCAGTAATATTTGGCTCACACGTTTACAGGGACCTCCACGACTGACGGGCACCGCTTTCAGACTATGTTAAAAATGTCTTCGTGGCTCCTTTAAGCCTGGGAAAAGAACGTGAACTTCTTTCTGAGTTGTAGTACTTTTGCTTTAGTCATACCACACAGTACTGCTCGTATTCATGTTCAAAAGCTAAGACGATCCTTTATATTGTAGCGCACGAGCGTTCTAGTGCAGATGTTCCAAGCATGTTTCGAGTGCCGTAGAACTATGAAGAATGTTGTAAAGCGAGCTAGAAAACACTATGTTTAGGTATAAATATGTAGCGAATTATACCACGCGGTTAATTGCGTGGTGTGACTCTTCTGCAGGTAATTCTGTGCTGCATACGGTTGCGTAGTGTACGATGACGTTCCCATGCGAGAGTCTTGCGCCAGCATCAAAACACCACGATACATTTACTTCTGCGGAAAGGAGTGACTTCTCACAGTGGGTGATCATGTGAGACAAACCGTATCAAGAGCTTCACAACAATGGAAAGTGACCATGGGCCGAGTGATAAGCAGCAGACCCATCGGGAAAGCAATTTGACAATCAGTTGTTTGTTTGCTTCTCTGGGGCCGTGCACGCTAGCGCCGTTTGGCTAAAGCACTTACAAATGCTTCGCAGGCTATTTGCGGTTTCTCTATGGTTCCGTAAAGGGGAGCCGTTAAAACGGGAACAGCGCAACGAACATATTGTCAATGTATTAGATCTATGGATGACTTCAAACACTGAATCTGTGAATGCGGTTAATTATTCGCTTTAGTTAGAAAATAGTTTAGTAGCGCCATGTTAGCTTGATCATGCTGGACGCTTTTATAACAGAATGGTAGTGACCTGTTGCTGTTTTTGTTTAATTCCTATCACTGCCCTGTTCACTTGGTGTGAGATTGTGAGAATGTGTGTTGTATTTGCGTTCACAAATGTACAAAATATGCTTATAACTTTGCTCACACCTTCCTCTTCCCGACTACAGCGCACCTGAAGCGAATGGAAGTGTATGTAACAAATAAGTTGCATTCAAGTTTGTGGGAATCAGCGATAATTCCTCTAGCAACCATCGCCTTCGACACGACGCGACAGCCCACGGCACAAAGTGGGTTGCTCATATCGCGGGGTGATCAATCTCTTTACAGACGGGCGAAGCGGGCAGGCCACGGGAGAGCGGTCGTCGAAGTTTTGCGCGAAGTAAAGGCGTCAGCATGCTTAATAAGAACGCTCTCTGCAGCAAGGTTCGACAATGATTTACTTAAACTATGATGTAGCAGAACTGTTATAGACACCGGAACGTGCGATCGAGAATGTCATGTTTCAGAGAGAATTAGGCATTCTAAGCGAACTCGAAAATGCCACAAGGCCGTGTCAATGGGGCCACTATCCAGAATAATTAGAATAAGAACGATGCAATAAAGAAGAAAGTTCAGTCCATGGAGGTAAGAAATTGTGAATTGCTCGTAAGATATTCCTTGTCGGTTTGTGAAGAGGAGGGCTGCCGAAATTTTTCCCCGCCAAGCGAGGCGCTTGGCGGGGAAAACACTCGGAATGCTGCGGCGAAATATAAATCAGTCTCTTGTGCTTCCGTGTCGAGTAAGTTCTGTATACTAAGACACTTCGAAGTGACCCAAGAAAGACTAATTACGGTTACATGTACTGCTGACGCCTAGATTGTCATCATCGCTAAGCTACATTTCTATGGTACTTACGGCTGTTGCGTGTTTTGCAGGTTGTCAAAGAAAATGAAGACTGCAAGAAGGAACAGAGATTCGTACAACGTTGTGGAAGGGGAGGATCCTGAGCTGGAGAACAAGATCTGAGCCGGACTATATATACTGAAGTGCGAGAGAAAGAGAGAGTGAGAGAAGAAAAACTGAATAAAGCTCCAGGAAGTGTCACAGTGAATGTCACACTACTTTGTTTCCCTTGTGAGGTTAAGATTTGCAACCTTTTCTGCTGAGCCACCGCTGACATTTTGACCCATGTGTACGTATGACATACCTCACGGTTTGATGCTACTAGAAGTCCTTCGCTGTCGCTTAAGGTATATAAAATAGAAAGCAAATGTCTTGGGTAGTCAAAACTGCGACCTACAGGTTCGAACTCGGAACCATTCTTATTCGGACACGTCGCCTGCAAATGTTTTCTATTAGGTCACGTGTGGCTCATAGACGCGCACAGGAATAAGACACGTAGTTTTGAAAGTAAGTTATATATCCCTAGTAGCCGTCAGCTGTAGCTTATGGGTCGCAGAGACAAAAGTCAGGACCTTCGGTAGTCGAACCCGGGTCGTACGGGTTAGAACTCGGAACCTTTGGCAGCCGAACATCACGCGAATGTAATTTGGTATAGGCAGCAATGACGCGTGGCTCATACCGCATATTCAAGGCCGGTATGAGCGAGAGAGAGAAAAGACAGAGAAAGCTCTTTACTGAAAAGCAAAATGGTTGTCCAGCGTAAAGTTCGCCTACTTGCTATTCCGGAGGAAATAGGGTGAGGCGAAAGAAAGGCCTAGAAGAATGTGGGCAGAAGAAAAAGGGTCTGTTAAAAGCGTAGCACACTCATGCGCTCACGCAAGCACGCAGTTTTGTGGTGAAAAGTTCGAAGATGCCACATGTAAATTTTATTATCATTAATCGTGACGTAACTCGTAAGCGTGTCGCGTCAATGACATCGAGAACTGTATCACTTGTGTCACCCATGCATCCGCACCATTCCATATCAATTTTCATACGTACCAAACGAACGAGGCGGGAGTTTTCGACTTCTTGTGCCGTATTTACTGCGCCCTTTTGTTTTGTTTTCCTGCAAACGCCTTTTCAAATCCAACTTCTAATGAGACGCATGGGGCTTTCGCCTAAACTAAGGGTGTCATTAGTCCTAGAGAGAAACGTCACACAAAACTGGCACCCCGAGGGAGCTAGAGGATGCACAGTCAGAGAGGAGAAACGTCAGGAGACGCTGCAATGAAGAACAGAATTGCTACGGAGGTTAATCATAAGGTCCGTGATGGCACTGGACGTGAGGACACCACCGACTCCGCGACTCGATGCAGCTCTTAAGTTTCTGCTAGCTTTTGCTGCTATTTTTTTCATTACTTCTACCCGCAAAGACATGGCTGAGATCGCCATCGCCAGAGAGGCGTATGATTCCTGTTTGGTGACTGTCGCTTCGTGTGACTGTCTTGTTGGTGGTTCAGTTTGTGTGGCTAATGGGTAGAGTTTCTAACCTCGAAACTCGACTATCTAGTCTCGAGGTTAGAAAAACAAAGCAAGAAAAACGAGCTTAAGTGCTTCTCGAAGAATTCAATAGCTATCGAAAGACTGAACGATAAGATTAAACGATTCTCAACTGGTTTGGAAAACTAACAGGAGGCATTGCAAGTTACCTTACTGAAGGACTCTTCAAGTGGTTTGAAAGACTTCACTTCGCTGCGTGCGTTTGAAGGCAGCGCAATTTCCGGACATGTGAACTGTCATCGCGTTACTGTAACAATGATAAGAACGTCTGTATTCGCTGTGCATCATAATCCCGTTGGAGTGCTAGAGGGTCAATACCTCCATTGGCGTCGCAATAATCACGCAACTGGACTTCTGATGCAAGAGAACTGTGTTACCTTGTAACTAGCCAATCAAGCCGACTTCGACGAGGAAGCGGTGTGAAGAATAGTTTTTTTAAATTTTTCAGCTAATACACTCAGGGATTTTCCATCAACTTCAGGCGTTTTAACGGATCTCTTTCCCAAACGTGGATGAGGAGAAAGCTAGACAAGGGCATCACGTCAGAATATTGAACCCTAGGGCCAATGTAACCGTAGTCTGTAGAAATAGAAAAGTCCTGCGAGCATAAGTTGAAAACCAGCTTCAATCAGCAATTTGGGCGTTTTATTTCGGCTGTGTGCCCTCAGGATCTAATCACAGGTGCTTGCGAAACATTGCCGCAAAAAATGAAAAGTAACAAGCAAGAGAAACAGACAGTTAAGAAAGAAAAACTGCAAGTTATGACCTACATTGATCGAGTTTTCCACAACTTCAAGATAGTGGCCAGCCGTTGCGGTGTTAAGGCGGTCTTTTTCGCTCCGTACAAACTAGGTAGGTTGTGCCCTTCGGTGACTGGAAAGAACAACTGTAGATTTTAGTGCCCACCGACGCACGAAACATTACTGCGTGTATTTGGGGTGTAGTGTATTCCCTTCACAATTGGCAGGTTTCTTATTGGACAAACCGGCAGGTGTTTCAGTGATAGGGCAAGGGAACACAAATGGTATCTAATGAACGATTCTGGAGGTACTCTGGCCCGGTACTGTAACAGAGGGAAAACAATTACTTTAAGCCAAGCTTTGGGCAAACAACGTTAATTTTTAAATTAAGAGACCAGACTGAAACGGAGATTGTTGAAGCGTTCTGCATAATGAAAACTACTGACAAGTGTGTCATCAAGCCGTCTGTTTAGCTTTTACTAGAGAAAATTGCTTTTCTTGATGTTCTTGATTGAAATTTGATTTCATTTCATTTCATTTTTATTCTTTAAAGACCCACTGAAGGGGTATTACATAAAGGGTGGGTGCATACATTAAAAATGAAAGCCATATTTTGATACAGTGCGAACTAATCTGTTAAAATGGCCAAGCAAGTGGTGGGACAAGTAATGTTGGTAATGACGTAACAGCGGTTGTTTGCTTACCAGAAATATACAGTTGGCAGTCTGCGCTCGTAGTGTGCTGTGTGTTCCCTTCCGCCTGTCCTCGTCTTTTTGCTCAGTTTACGACGGTGTAATGATATGAACCAACTAGCCGGGCAAAATGTCTTACCATATTATGCGGCAGTAGTTTTACTGTGATACATCGCAGTAAGTTAACCATCGGAAAATATATAATGTGCCTATTTAAAACGGCTTTGGACTTGCCCCCAAAATTACGCGTGCATTATTCTTCCGCACCAGGGGCACGCTCAAGATATGCTCCGGATACGAAAAAACAAGACAACAATAACAAAATAACAACGAACATCATACAATCGTCAACGCTTCCCGGTTCTGGCACCATCCGTGTTACGAATGAACTTCCCATGTGGTGAAACAGACAGCCGTCTTTCCCCAGCGTTCAAAGGAGCAAGGCATTAGGTTTTTAATAGATATTAGTATGCCAGGGACACAGCAAGCGCACGTGCGACCTTGATGCAGTGCTCCACATTTTCGCATCGAAATGGAAGGCATGCAGACAGTGTCTTCCCCCGGACGTTATAATCTTTTTCACACTTGTACAGCATCGAAGGCTGTGGATTCTGCATGGAGTACGTAAGTGGTCTCGCCACTTTAACATAAAGAGAAATTGAGCGCAGGGAGGACCGCTTCTTTTCCAGAATCGGGGCTATTCATTTTCAGCCTCGCCTTTCTTGAAGACTCGCTGCTCGGACTACACCCAAAGTCAAACAATGCTCGTCGCCTGCAACGCGCCCGGGAATCTGATTCCTGTACCGGATGCTGTACCGTGACTGGAAATCCTCAATGGTCGCACTGGACGAAGAAAAACCGATCTGTCAGGTTCTGCTGCCGCAGCGGACAGAAAGAAACAGAGAAAAAGAGTTCTTTTAACGAATGCTGGAAAGGCTTGCTGAGCTTCATGGATTCGCAGGCAATTTCAGTTGAATGCGCATGAGTGAGACGATGCAGAGAAGACACGTAACGAAAACAGGCCCAACTACGGTGATTTTGCAATGCCCACTGATCTCAATGAAATTTTCAACGGATGTTCTCCTCGGTACCGTAATAACATACGCCAGGCCAGTTGGTTGGAAATCAATTATTTTTCCTGAAAATAAATTTTAAAGAATTTAGCGGATTCGCACGCGGACCACCCGGTGTTTTTGACGTCATTACCTTCAGCGCTACATACCCGAGCAGGCGGGCGGTCAAGAGCAAAACGGTGACACTTTAGCCCAAAATCATGGCTGTAAAGCTCAGAATACATCATCGGATGACATCTCCACTTTCAATTTTCTGGCACAAGCTTCATATTTCTGATGGCGGGGAGGCTGTGACGTCGACGCATTCGCTGCCTGAAGCGTCTACGCGTGTCTGTTCAGGTTTGAACGCGTCGTTCATTTTGTTATTTGAAATTATTGGTGAGTCTCTGAAAAATCTGAACCACTTTGTGTGCTATAGGGCTTTCAGTGCCGTTGAATAACAGCGACACCACAATGTGGTGAAAAAACCGCCGGAGTTCTCACTCACTCACTCACTCACTCACTCACTCACTCACTCACTCACTCACTCACTCACTCACTCACTCACTCACTCACTCACTCACTCACTCACTCACTCACTCACTCAATGACAAAGAGAAAAAAAAACGCACCAACGCACACAGCACTTACGCTCGCAAAGCAGTTCGGGATAATGACGGCTAGGAGGATTATTATCAAGTGCCTCTTTTGCGAACTGTGCGCTATCTGGATGGAAGCACTGTAAGCTTTCAGCATCATATCCTCAGCGGTTCCTTGAGACGCAAAGCTTTTTTCTATGCAAATACTTTTTCTGTGTAACATGTCCGTTCGCGATGAATTATAGGCGATCGTCTCTTTCATTTAAGGGACTGTGTACCGTACTTTATCGATTTCCTGCTTCTTATTGCAATAGAAAGCACACCATTCTAAGTGTGCAAATTTACAGCGGTTTCACTGGGAAGTCGGCAGAAACTTTTCAACAGAATTTTTCGATCTTCGTGGTCACCCCGTCTCTATGTGTAGGGACGCCGGCAACACTGGTTACTGGGTTCTTGTAATAATAATTTAATTTTAAAGGTGAAAGTTATTCTCTGTCGTGAAAGAATGCCACCAGATGTGTTTCAAACACAACTGTAAGCAATAGTTCTTTGACATTAGGCAAGATAATTGAACCAGCGTGGTTACGTTCTGCTTTTTCATTACGCTTGGAGATTGACACACACCGCCCACGATGGCGACAGCGGTCATTTTTTCCTTACCTTCAGGGCCAAGTTTAAAATATTATCCCTTTTTTACGGGGCACAAGCGTGCTCGTTTCTGTCAGTGTAACGAACGATCTCATTTTCTCCACAACTGAAAAAATTTGTCCTAGTGGTAGACAGTCCCTCTAAATTTGCCGAGGTTTTGGGCAGAACCTTATTTAGTCAGAAACACAACTACGCTGAGTCAACAATAATTTTGCGGTGATCAAGGAAATCAATGTGATTTCGAAAACGAGGAGTGGTCAAATCTTAAGTTTTTTCAGACTATCATACGCAAGCTCATCCTATAGGGACTCCGTGCTTCACTTGAAACGTCGCACTCCACCTTCGTAGCCCAGTCGCATGAAATAAAGAGCACCAAGAACACAGCGCATTCCTCTTCTTTTTTTTCTACTATATTCTTTTCGCATCAGCCAAGATTCGACAAAGCTGCACGCACGCTTCGCTTATTGCTACGCTGTGCCGCGCATATAAATGAACGCAGAATCACAAAACACGGGTAATGTAAAAATGAAAAGCTCGCAAGAATTGGCAGCGAGCGCGACAATGGAGACTGTTCTTTACTCCTTATCCGCTACACGTCGCAAAGGAGGCACGCCTACCATGCCACAGCCTCGGCACAGTATCGCAGGCAGGTAGTCGGCGTGTTGCAATGAGCTGGTTATGCAACCGGTTTGGGCGTGTGCTGATACATTGAGCTATTTGTGGCCGCTTGTCTCGCCGACGGCTGCCGTATTTCTCTACGTGGGAAATGAGTGACATCTGCATTCCATTAGAAGGCGGAGACGACGGATCGTAATTCTGGGTTCACGAAGGCAATTTCCTGCTCTCATCAGAGGCACTGTCGATCGAGCTCATCGATAAAACGATCACGGTTGGCCGTGTTGTTACAGAGAAAGTGAGAGATGCTATTAACTTGGAGATAGAGTGCGTGCATGCGTGCATGCGATAGGGATTGAATACTTGCTAGGTTAACTTGCGCAGAACACTATACCAGCGAGTGAGTGCATTTGGAATGCACAGATGCCGTTCGGTTTACGTCTGTGTTTCATGAATGCACGCACTTGTGGTCAGCGGGAGTGGAATTTCGCTCGACTCCTGGGATAGCGTTTTAATAGTCATTGTATGTATGTATGTATGTATGTATGTATGTATGTATGTATGTATGTATGTATGTATGTATGTATGTATGTATGTATGTATGTATGTATGTATGTATGTATGTATGTATGTATGTATGTAACGAGATGATGACAGTGGTTTATAAAGGTTTTTCGAGCTGAAATAGGTGCCGAACACGGCGGCTACGATGTCACCGCGCTTACCGTGCAATAAACCGCCGCTGGTACCTCATTCCACGTAGAACGAACATTGAGGTATTTCTCGAGGTAATAAAATAGTGAAGCAATGAAAGGTTATTCCTTAGCGCCAGATGCCACTAGCAAAATATGGACACAAAATAAAAAAAATCCTTTTGCGACACTCTTTTTCCAACTCACGTCGTGAAGGCAACCGCTTTGCGAAATCTTTAGATAAGCGCTATTCGCTCTGAGAACGAAACCAGCAACTATGGAATGTTATTTATGTGTGCCCAGCAGCACGTACTCAGGGAGGTGCACGTGGCCCCCAGCACAATCCGCCCCCTCTCTCTTGCCGCCAAATTGAGCGGCTAACCCCCTCCCCCACTACCCTCGGATGTGCCACTGCTCCTCACACATCTATAAGGCATGCACCTGCAAATCAATCTTGAGGCTCGACGGATATCCGACTGTTGACATTGCGCTGCTGTCTTTATTTATTTGACTACACAGATGCAATAAAAGACGTTATTAGGGTAAAGACGTGAAGACTGTTGCTGGGCGGGCCAAGAGAAAGGACGAAGAGAAGGATCGACCCTGGATGGAGGCGAAATGCAAATTGCGCGCGTGTACTTAGGCGCACGTTAATGAACTCGAGGTGGTCAAAATTACTCCAGAGTACGCCACTAGTCGGCGTGCCCCATTATCACATCGTGGTTTTGGCACGCGCAATCCCACTAATCATTATGGAAGAAGATGTGTTGCACATGGGCTACATATATTAAGGAAGGTGTTTCTTTCTATCTGTCCCCCACGTAATAGCACCTACAGCTGGAACGAGTTGAGAAACACAGTAGCTTTCTGTCCAATCTCACGCTCCGTATTCCGTTATGAAGCATCAATGACAGCGATAAATGAAGCGCCACGGAGCGACGCGAGCTGCCAACGGCTCACGCGGGTGCCGATGCTTGTAGACAGACGCCCCCAGCGCGCCGGGAGCATCGGCAAACGCACGCACGCACGTACGAAAGGACAATCCCGTACGTGGAGAGACTTCCGTATCTTCTTCTCTCGTCCGCACAACAGCGTGCTGTGAATCCCGAGTGCGCCGATTATCGTCCGCCAGAGCTGACAGGACGAGCGCACTGTGGCAGGGACGGCGAGGCGTGCATGATCACAGGTCGGTGCCTTTTAAAACCACTCCAGCGGTATAGTTAGCTCAGTCATCGGTACCATCGTGCTGCTGTACCTCGTCATTGGCGCCGCTGGTGACGAACCTCGGGTGGGGTGGGCGGATTCGCTAGCAACGCAAGTGCGCATGACTAAAGGCCCCTCTCTACATCAAGCTTCGCTGAGGTCGCCACAGAACAACAACCTCAGCTATCAGCGAAAGCAACCGGGGTGGGCATTTAAATGGATTGCCGACGGACAATAGTCGCTGCGGTGCTCTTGCTAGTTCTGCCTGCCGATATTTCTCCGTTGGAGGAGGGCGACGCAGTTTCGATACCGGTAAGTGTTCTCCTTATCACACGTTTTTTCATAAATTATTACCGGCGCCAACACTTCACTCGATACCAGCATGCGTTCAAGCACAGAAAGGACGAAAATGTAAGAAACGTACACAGCATCTAAAAATGCACTGTGAATGAGGCCCTACGCATAGACGTAGCGAAGAGTACGTTTAATCTTGCCCTTGCGTGTGTTTTTCGCGCGCCGTAGTCACAACCACAATGAACCAGCCCCATATTCAACATAACGGCCATTCAGTAATAGAAAAGAAACTTTTTGACACCTTCCTATGCAACCCAGCAGATAGAGTATTAGGCCATTCCCATTTGATTTGTAGTACTTTAAGTTCTACAGTTAACGTCGTCAGCCTCGGTTGTTTTATTCCATCATGGTCGACATACTGCAGCGCTGTGAATACCAGGCGGCCAGGCCACAGACTACCAGTAAATTCGTGTTCTCGCAATCGATCGCAGAGTTAAACAACCTCTCTCCTGAAGCTGGAGGTGGCAGTTGCCCTTATGTATATTTGGTGTCACATATGTGTATTCTCGAGCCTGATATCGCTAAACGCTAAGCTTAGCACTGTTATAAAGAGTGACAATTAAGGTGCAAGTGCGGTGACTAGAACTGGTGAAAGTGTACTCAGGATCTCGACCTTTAGGTGTGATCAGGGTAACGACGTTGAGTGATGGCTATTTTACGACGCACTATACAAGTACTTTTAGTACCATTTGCAGTAAACGAGACTACATGTACGATAATATTTTGTTTCTTTGAGCTATTATGCATTGAGGTATTTTAAACTAGTTGCTTGTCGAAACACTAAGCGAATCCATACTTAGAGGTGCACGTGATTAAGTAGCCTGTCTCTTTAAACGCGAACACTCTCCTACGTGTTCCTTCATTGCGGCTCAGGAAACATTAGAGAGGAAATAGCGCTCTTGCATATATTAAAAAAAAATGTCCAAAATTGCACAATGCCGTGCAACTCACGCCATATCACAAAAGCTTTAGAGGACGTTAGAGCACACCCGTATGTTTTTTGTGAGTTTTGTGTACTTTCCAAAGCAAAAACAAAATTTTCAAGCAGCGAATTAAGCAGCCAGAACAACAGTGCGATTACTCCTCCTACCTCCGTTTCTTATGCTGCTCATTGGTTTCAACAATGCGACGGTAGTTCAGTTCACCCGCACTGATAACGCGTGTCTCATATCTCGGGATAGAGCTCAGAATGAATATTGCTAATCCCTTTCTGTCAGTCTTTTTCACCACCTGATAAAGTGGGTGACTACAGAATGCACTGAACTACCGATTGGATACGTGAAACTGAAGTGAATAGGAATAATTAGGGGCGCTGTTAAAAATATTATGAATGAAGCGAGAATGTGAAGCTCAGCTTGATAACCAAATAAAAAGGAGCGTCGTCTTGCATAATACACAGACAAAATTGCCAAAGTTAGGTTGACCTTTAATGACATTTTCCATTTCTTCTTTGATATGCTGCTTGAAATTAATTATATTATTCGTTATTAGCCATGCTGTAGTTAGCGTCGGCACCAAATTCAGCTTGTTCGTTGATGCGTTGATATAGAAACAGGGGTGAATTACGTCACCTGAAAGTCAAACTAGAAGAGAAGCTCAGGGGAAGATGGATGCTTGAATCGATGAACAAATCGCAAAATACGATTTAGAACTAGGAATGTCGCGGGAGCTTGCCGAAACATTGACTCCCGCGACATTCCCTGTTCTAAATCGTATTTTGCGATTTGTTCATCGTTACCTGAAAGTGTCACATCTACTGCAGTATCTCTGTAACAGAAGGCGTTTAAATTGCCCCAGTACGAATGGAGGATCAACTTCATAAGGATAAAAGAAAGGATTTTACCCCTTGATTTCGAGTGTTTAGTTTTTACCTGCAACGCTTCGTGCTTCGCTCGTACTGGACAACTTTTGAGGTGATGGCTTTGAACGAAGTCGCTAGCGTCCAACAGAAATCTTACGCACGTTTCAGATCGACTTCAAGAAAAGATTATGGCAACGACAACTTAGTGTAGTATAATGCTAAGGTATTTAAGAAAGCGTATAAATAAATATATGATAAGAAGAACAAGAAGGCGAGATGATGTTGGCAAGAGAAATATTGTAGAACATTTTGCAGTGTTAAGTGAGTATACCCAAACGGACGCTAAAGACGTCAAATTTCAGGGGAGATAACAGACGTGTAAAAAAATTCAAGAGTGATAATTAACATAAGTTGTTACCTTAAGTGTTAACATAAGGCGTTAACTTTTATGAGGAGGTTTAGATACGGCTGTCGTCAGGACCTTCGAGTGCATTTGCAAAAAATGAAATGGTGTTGTTTGCCTGCTTACCAAGCACGCTGCAATATAGCTTGCATTCACTTCAGTTTCGCCAGGGATTTGTGGATAAGCCAAAAAAAGCAACCAGCAGCTTTATCTTCTGTGTTAAGAGAATGAATTTTCTTTTTTGATTGGCAAACAAAACTTGCTGACAAATAAAACAGTGGAGGCCGAGGAAAGAACAATAGGGTGACCCTACATATACTCCTATGCTCGTGACAGACGCTGCTTAAATGGCAGTTATCTCCGCGATTCGCAACGTCTGACCGCAGCACGCCGTAGATTGTTGCAAAAGTAAACGCTTTTCATTGAGTCTGTAGGCAGACATTTGGCGTAAACAATTTTCTCGAGAACGTTGTCGATTGAGGTCCACGGTGTCATCGCAGCATGTAAGAATTTCATAGGTGGTAGATTTGTCGATTTATAAGTTGACCAGTATGGTAGAAGGTTCCACCAGTCGCGTGCCATGTATGAATATAATCTGCCCTGGTACCTCTCACAGTTTGATGCGAGCCCCGCCACGGTGGTCTAGTGGCTAAGGTACTCGGTTGTAGATCCGAGGGTCGCGGGATCGAATCCCGGCCGCGGCGGCTGCATTTCGATGGAGGCGAAATGTTGAGGCCCGTGTACTGTGCGATGTCAGTGCATGTTAAAGAACCCCAGGTGGCCAAATTTCCGGAGCCCTCCACTACGGCGTCTCTCATAATCATGGCTGGTTTTGGGACGTAAAACACCACAAATCAATCAATCAATTTGATGCGAACGCATGCCTCCAATGAGTAAAGTTTGGTTGGCGTTAAATGATGGGCCCAGTAAGATAATATCGATCACTACACTTAGCATTAAACACTGTGCACGTGTTGTCTATGTGATGGTTATGGAAAACACCCCAGTAATCACTGGCGCTGCACTTTACTCCTGTATCCTAGGGTAATATAGGTGGCCAGCCAGCAGGCGGACTCTTCGACAGCGTTTCAGGTATTTGATATCTCCATCGTGTTACTTTGCACCCACCGTTTTTAGTAGAGCATCCTAGATTACTACAGGGGGAAAGCAAAACAAATATTAATTACAGGGTGCAGTGTTTTGAAACGCAGCGGGAAATATAACATAAAAGTTGCAAAGTGGCGTTTCATTGGAAAATATAACAAATTTGTAGATAAAGAAAGGAAACTATTCCGTTAATCAAATCAAAAGAACATTTTATTTCGAAATATGGAAAAAAAATGGAGCATCTCTTGAAAAAGCAGGCAATATTTGTAAAATGAACACTCCCAGCGAATAACTAAGTATTGGACTGTGTTGGCGTGTACGAGGAATTTGCGTTTACATTAAAACGGGAAAAGCAAGTATGTATAGATGGTATTACTTACTATTCAACTGAACCCAAACTTTCATTAGCCCATGAGGAACGTTGAAAAACCAAACACAGTCTTTATTTCAGTCTTCGCAGGAAACTCACTAACATTCAGCCCTGGGGCGCTAAACGATCCGTCTGTACAGTTGTCCTTCGAATGATGAATCCTCCATTTCAAACTACTGAAAATTTGGGAGACCTCTTACAATTCTCCGATTCGGAGCCCCGGATACATCGACGGAGACATTAACAAGGAAACGCACGGTGTCCAGGGGGAAGGCGACACATCGCAGAACGATGTAACTGCCAAGAACTGCAGCGGGAGGTGTCGCGCAGAAGCCGTACCGAAGGCGGTTACCAAAGCTGGCTGTAAGTAACTAGCTGCGTATGAACTGATGGTAATTTTGAGAGTATATGCTCCCTTCAATATCGAATACCATAAAGCTCGAAGATAGAATGATCACTACAGAGAAACTAAGGCAAAATTGGTGCTCTTCTGAATGTACTGAAAAGTGAAAAATGACGTAAAGCTTAAACATAGCAAAAGCTCATCGAAGATTTCTTATTCAACAATGACGCCTGTTTATTTTTACTTGACAGCACCCTCGGCCGTGAAAAACCTTACCGTCAACCAAACAGTGCCAGGTGAAGTGGTGTACAGCTGGCAGAAGCCGGACATACCAAATGGACCACTAGATGGATACATAGTAAGCACCGGCAACCTCGAGACGAAGAAAGTGTTGATCACCGAGGTACCTGGCAACGCAACTGAACTTGTACAGAAGACCATCGAGCAGTACACAGAATACAAAGTTGATGTCCAGGCTTTCAACATTATGAATCCTTACGGACTCAAGCAAGCGGGTCCAGCAGCAAGTGTGCAGTTTCACAGTCTTGGAAAAGGTCAGTTTTGCAAAGAAACTCTTAAAGTTGAGCTACTGTGTTTTTCACGCTTACGTCTGTAGAAATAACCTGTCATTTCAAACGCCATCTGGTTGTAAAGGTTGTTAGCGAGAGTCAATTCCCTGCCCAAAGTCAGGCACTCAGACTGGCAGTTTTACCCCAAATAAAAAATAAATAATAAATAAATAAATAAATAAATAAATAAATAAATAAATAAATAAATAAATAAATAATCAGGCAATAATGGCATCAGCTTCAAAATTGTTTTAACATGAAGACAGGTGGTAAAACTTTATATAATAATCATTAGAGGTATCTGCCCTTCACTGGCTTTCGTTAGATGCTCTCCGCCCGTCTTTTATATATATTGATTCCAATGTTATCGGCTAAAGAAGCTCCTCACAATAAAAGAATTTGTAACAGATAGCTTTTCTCCTGTAGGTGTTATGTCAACTGATGTGTTTTTAACAGAAACGACAAATGTACGAAGCGCACACTCTCAAACTAATGCTGTCAAAACTTACACGCGTACGAGGTGGACCTGAGTATTTTTACGAGCACATGGATATATATTTAAAATGGATCATTCAGCAGCACGTACTGAGCGAAAATGAGAAGTCACCATCGATCATCTCCAGTGGCCCTGCAAAGGGCTTCGGCAAGCGACGGCAGAATGCGAAGTGGACGTCGAATGAACTTACGCACTGTCCTTTTATGGGAGAAAAAAAAATTACAGGAAGCCGGGCTCCCGACTCGTCAGCCTATAGAACAATTTGAGCTTTTGAATGTGATCGACTGAAGTACTCGTCTGTAGCTGCGCTGGTCACTGCTCCTGAATCTTCTATAATCACAGCTGCTTTCTTTTTCTTTCTTCATCTTTTTCTTCCTTTCCCTTTCATACATGTAGGGGTAATGAACTGGGCGAGGTCTTTTAATTTACAAGATTTTACTTCTTCCTCGGCTCTCTCTATCGAAGCAAATCAAAATTTGTTTTGTGAGACGTAATTACATGAATGCGAACAAACTACTGGGCCCAATAGACTACGTATCTAGTAGCTGGTCGAACATAAAAAGTACATAAAAGGTAGCAACCCATATAATTGATCCTGGTATGATAAGGTTTTTACATATACAAGATTTAATGCAAGTCTCAAGCAAAAGGGAAAGAAAATTAGGAAAGGGAAAAGGGAAAATATGGAGGCAGATGAGACCCCAGAAATATTCTCGAATATCATCCCAAGAAAGCAAAGTTCAGAGACAGGCTAGCAAGCATCCCACTACAATCACGGTAGCCAGGTCGTCTTCGTCTCCTCTCTGTGCGTTAAGATCTTAACGCACACATTCAATGTATGAGACTGAACATAAACATGGGTGGAAACCAGACAAGGTCCTCTTGTCATTCCTTTTATGGCTCACCGTCACCATATACGCAGAGTAAGTTATGATTATCATAGTACCCAATGAATACAAGCGGAGAATAACAAAATTACAGTCCTGTTAAGCCAAGGGAAACGCAGAATTTTCTGTTCGAAATCAACGTGCGAAGAGGATTGCCATTAAGAATACCTGGGGCATTTTTTCATCAAATATTTCACTAACGCAAAGACGAATATTCCTTTGTTCTCTCTGCAGGACCCGTACCTCCAATACCGCAGGTTGGAGCCACTTTCGAGCATGAAGTGTTGGTGAACTGGACAACGCCCATCGATGCCATATACAGCGTGACGCACTACGTCTTGCGGTTGGAGAAAACCACCGTGGACATTACTGTCAAGAAGACGAGCGTCTGGTTGGAAAGTCTGGATACGTGGCACTCGTACGTCGCATCGGTTTCTTCATGTACAGCGACTGAGACGTGCGGGCCACCAAAGAAGTTGTACTTCCAAACAGACGCTGGAAGTAAGAGCTGGTGTTCCTTTGACACGTTTATTGTGGACGAGTGCCCATGACTGTTATGCACATTTTGCCCCTTCATTTCCCATCCCTGGGGCAGGGTAGCCATCCGGAATCGTTCGGATGGCTACTCTGCACTTGGGCAGGGGAGCCATCCGGACGTCTTCCGGTTAACCCCCTGCCTTTCTGTTTCCTTGCTCCTACTCTTTGTACCTTCATTAACTCGCATTCCTTCGTGGGAGTTATGACTCACTTTTCAAATTCGAAGGACTCGAGACGAAATGCAAATTTTCATTGACCATCTATGGAACATGGCACGGACGTTATATGTAACGCCAACAGCCGTTTATACCTGAATAACAAAAAGTTAGAGCATATCTCTTTTGTTGCTGACATTATAAGGCGTGTAACTACAGAGTCGAAGTTGTTACAGTGAGCCACCGAATTTTTATAGAAACCTCATAGCTTGCAATAATCTAGATGAAATCACACCATCGGAAATTTTCCCCTTTACCAGAAGCTTCGTCGAAATACACTGTTTTGATATTTCTTGGCGTGTGTGATTGCGAAATGAAAGCGTCCCTAACCACAACATTAAAAGAGGCCGGAATTAGTTTTTCCTGATGCATGTTGCTGATGCTGACGCCGTTCCTGATCCTGTTGCTTCTTTACTACAGGTAGGGATGCTTGCAGTTAAAAAGAGCGCACCGACGATTAAGATGGAACATCGTAATGCACGTATAATGTGTTGTGTGGGCAACTCACTAAGAGTGACTTCATGTGACGATTAAGTGCGAGAACAAATGAGACAGCTTGACCAAGCGTTACTTTCATTCATTTCAGCCCCCGACTCACCGCGGAATCTCACCAACACCAGTGTCACACGACACAGCATAGGACTAGCTTGGGCTAGTCCTGAACAAGTCAGGGGACCGCTTGACGGCTACAGGGTTACGTTCGTGAACACCTCGAAGGCCTTCGACTTAACTACGAAAGATACAAAACTCATCGTCGGTAACTTATCCGCAGACTGCATCTACAGGATTTCCGTGTCTGCCTTCAACCACGGAGCTCACCAGACCAAGGAGGGACCGACGACTGTGATAGAAGTGAAGACCTTGTACGGACGTAAGTAGGACACCGTGACCTAATGTAATAAATGATTAAACTGCAGTTGCTTGTAGGCTGAAGCGGTACCGAAGACGACACGGGGGTTAATGAAATAAAAAACAAATGCAGGCATAGAACACGTTGCAGTGCTAGCTGATAGAGTTCATAACACTGAGCAGCTCAATGAATAATTGGTGTGTGCGTGCGCATGCATGTGCGTATATATATATATATATATATATATATATATATATATATATATATATATATATATATATATATGTGTGTGTGTGTGTGTGTGTGTGTGTGCTACTCCTTTGTCCTTACCCTGGTAAGTGGCTCAGTGTCATTCAGCTCATAGGACAGTGTAAGACAGAGACCCCTGCAGGGGTCCACTGCTTGGGGAACTCTGCCATGGTACAGTTCGTCAAGCATTGCACATAAGTCCGGCTGATGAAGACAAAGACGTTGACAAGATGATTATATGCTGTTGGTTGAGTGGTCTTAGTGCACTGAATCTTAATATATGCGAATTTTTGTGAAGACTTACATCTTGGTAGTGACATCGTTCGGACGAAATACGATCTGGAAGCTGACTGGAAACCTGTATATTCTATATCTGCGAAGGGAAGTTCTGACGATCTAATTATTTACTAAAAATCAGGGCCAATTAGTCCTGGAGACAAGCTATGTTTCCAGTGAACGCCATCATATTTACTCGAGGTCCATAGCATAGATTGTCGAGGACATTGGCTTCGTAATTTACTTAGTATGTGTCGTTTGTTTTACATTATTGGCAAGATTCAAATGTAGCGATTAGCGCGAAATAAGTAATTTCATATCATTTATTGCATTACAGCAAAGCCTGCCCCGCCATGGTTCAGCGTCACTACGATAACGCTGATGATTGTCATCCCAGTGGTGTGCTTCATTCTTCTATCCGTGTACGTCGTATACAAACAACTCCTGAAGAAAAGGCAAGTTACTGACGCATTGTCAATTAAACCATTGTGCGGTGTGACACTCGATCAAATCAGTGGCTTTTAACTAAAACGTGGTTTACGCTGGCAACAACGACGAATGTCTGTTACCAAGAATGACGCTGTGAGGGCTGTTCCTGCAAGAACCGATTTGTCGTCCGCTGTATTTCTTAAATAAATGAATAAATAAATAAATAAATAAATAAATAAATAAATAAATAAATAAATAAATAAATAAATAAATACGGCTAATTTCCGTTTCAAAGTACCCAACTAAGAAGAAAACAATGCATGTTTGTAGTGTTCCGTCTATAAGTACGTGAAACGGGGGACATATGCATTCAGGACGTTCGAAAATAGGTACATTACTTTTCGAAATAATATCTGGACCACAAGGGCAGCTCAAACAACGATCAGGGCCGATCCCGATTAGGCGCGATCCAGACCAGTAGCCACTACATGTTCACTATTGATCCGTATCGCGTCCGGTCAAGATGAAGACAACAGCAATCTGTACATTGGGATGTGGCTCCCAAATCGCTGTTCGCCTAATTCTATCGGGATCAGATTGTATCGTGTAGCAGCGATGTGTATTCGTCACGACCAAAAATAGCCCCTACGGATCGACCATCACCGCGAAGGGTCCGTGTAACACTATTCTAAGGGATTTTGGAAAGCATATTTCACAATTTTGTTCAGTAAAGGTTTGCAGACAACGTACGTAATCGGCTTGAGCGCATCCATCGTTTAAACCTTTCTCTAAAATCCCATTCCATTCGATAAAACTGCTATGTCAAAACTTTGGTAAACTTTTGATGATATACCGAGTGCGAAGAACCGTCTTTTCACAGGCATTGGTGCCAAAACATAGATAAGTCTACTTGCCGAAAGGTTGGCTGTAGGTACATTCCCTATTCATTATTTTTAACTATTACTTGATCAAAAGCATAATAGTGGCTTGTCTCGTTGAGGAACACGGCCAGGCACACCCAGATGTTTCAGCACTCGCACTGTTGTCACATGAGATTGGTTCGCTTTCAGGGATGACGAAGAGCTGCTGACTTCATCGGGGCAGTGAACCATCATGACATCCGGTACTTTCAAAGAAATTCCATCGACACGTCTCTGCGTACAGGAGACGCCTTCGCGGGAGCGTGATTACGAGGTGACCTGGGTGCGAATAACATTTACCAGGATTGGTTACCTCGGCTGGAAGGAGGAATGGCGTGAATGAACCACCATTCGCGTCAAGAAGCTTTCTGGCATGTTGTCAGTGTTGTGTGCAACGAGAACTACACGACCTATAGACGAGAAGCGCAAGAGTGTTCCGAGAAGAACTGCAGGAACGTGTTTAGGTGCTACTGCATGGTATAAAATGTAAACTAAAATCTCTACTCTCACCAGTGACGTACAGTGCAATAAAAGTTTATTTATAATACTATAACTCTGTGGTTTGTCGAGCGTGGGATTGCAATGCAAATGGAGTTGCACTACAAGTATATGATATGCTCTCTTCCTTTGTTACATTTGTTGTATATTACAGGGACGTTTGTGAGCTACATGTAGGCATTGATTGTAGGAGTGATTGTTACGCAGATGCGTCAAGTTTTTGAGCGTGTACTAATGGCATTCAAATTCCCCAATAAAATGGTTATGATAAGAGAAGTGAAACATAGAAAGTATAAACCGGGCAGTAAAATACGAAATGCAATGCTAGGCCCTTGTTTACAAGAAATAATTAATCTACTTCGTTTCACTTCTTTTGTTGCGCTTCAAGCAAAACGCTCTTAACATTTCAAAAGTCTGTGCATAACTTCATAATGCACATACTTTTACTCTTTCTTGCTGATTAGTTTTGCTGCTTTATCGCAGTCCCCCTCAAACATGTGATAAAATTGATGATGTAATGTCTATGTCTATTATGCTGTAGGCCCTTGTAAAATGTTTATGGTAAGCTCATCCAGCGGACTCTTTCCCTTCTTTGGTGAAAGAGAACAAATAAAACGACTGATTTATTGAATTAATGAGTGACTCATTTGGTTTGCTTTTTTTAATCTGTGTGACAGAATGACCACGTTACATAACTGTTCTTCAATTAACTGCTTATTTTGAGTGAAAGCAAGCATGAAGTATCAGATATATACTTTGTACTTGTGGCAGAAACCATAAGCGCTGATGATATATTCTCTTGGTTGTGAATCCTAGTTACGACTTTTTTTTTGTAGCATACACAAGTTCCTTGGCCAAAAGTGACGAAGGGCACTTATTGTAGACAAGAAACAGGGAAACATAAACTCTTTATTAGGCCGAAGTATATTGTACAAAATTCTACGGCAACAACAGCACTACAAAGTGTTTTTTACCACGGTGCTACTGATTTCTTCTGCGCCGAACAAAAACTGACAGACAGACAATTGCGAATAGCGGAAATCCAAAGTTGCGGGCGAACGCATTACGACGAAAGAAACTGACAATCGGAAAATTTCCAACTATGGCGAGGCATGTGAGCACGTGATTCTGAAGATGCCTAGTACTTAGGCTCCAGAACTGTATTCCTGCATCGTCCTCTTCACTAGCCGTACTGCTTGACTCGTGATGTTCTGCCTTCTGCGTGGAGAAATAAAGCGTTTGGAAGCGCGAGGTGCGTCTAGCTGATGGAAATCTGGAAATGTTAGTATGTATTTTAAAGGCCGACGCTAAAGAGAAACAATGAATCAGTTGAGACTGATAGAATATATTTTGAGAACCTGACTGTTATTGATTTCGCTACCATAGGTTCAGTGTTAGAAGAGAAAACAAATAAGGTTAAAGTTTCGTATGTGAATTTCTTGCCAAAATCTTTGAAATTGAACGTAAGCGTGACGTCAAGGATTTCAAAGCATTTTTTACATTTCGGCCTCATAGAATCAATAAAATTTGACGAAACTTGCTACGTAAAGTCCCTGCAGTGATCACCCCCCCCCCCCCCCCCACCTCTTCCCTACAACACAACGTGAATCATGTTTAGCAGGAAATAAGCTGGTGCGAGTTAAAATGCGGCTTCACAATCAATGACGTCTACGTAAAGTGGATCGGAAATGTCAAGGCGGGCCGCCATCTGTAATTTGTTTGTGCGTTTTCTCGATCACTAAGCGTTGTCTCGTGGCCAGAGTGCTGCTGTTGGTAATGCGAAAGGGTAATTTTGTAATACAGGAAAAATCTATTTTCCCTTTAGTGTCTCTTCCAGGCTACAGCACAAACTCAACGGCTTGGCAGCGTACGTACGTTAAAAATATTGCCATGCTTAAAACGAGTGAAATACAGAAATGCAGGGGGACAATGAAGATCAGAATAAAGCAAGCGCTTTAGTTTGTTTCTTCTGTGTTTAATATTCTCGCTCCTACACTATGAATGTGTTCTGGCTTGTACAAGTTCCTATTGCTAACACCCATCGCGAAGAACTCCACAAGTTATACCGGCAGAAATTAGCTATGCATAAACAAGATATGCTTCCGTTAGCCTCCCTAACTTGATCCCTTGTGCGCCGTGTCAGGCACGAAGAACTTCAGGTGAGCACCATTTCCTTTTTTGTTGTAATAGTCTGGTGACTGTGAGAGTCTAAAAGCTGTTATCCCCCATAAAACTGCGAAATAGACTCACAACATATGTCCTCTGTCTCAAGAGAGCCTAGCCATTCAAATGGTTGTTGTCGCTTTCAGATCAGCGTTTATTGCTAGTTCTTGATGGTCGCGTCAGAACATTACAGTGTTATGCGCCCTCAAGCACGAAACAAGCTGTGCGAATACGATACAAACGTGCAGTGAGTGAGTGACTAGTAAAAACTTCGATGCTGAACGGCGCGGTAACTGTCCCTCGTCACCGAATGATGCCAGCGTGGACCAACCGCAGATAGCAAAGCTTTATACAAGCGCAGCAGCGCTGTGCACGCCAAACGCATTATTCTGAATGCAGTGTCCAGCAGGGGCTTTAAGAAGACGTTGACAACTGGTTCGCGGGAAGAAGGTGAGACATGTAAAACAAATAACGACGGGCAGGAACCACCAAGGCCACCCCTGATGCCGGATTTTTACAGGATCACGTGTGGGGTACGTCATCTGCACCGGAGGTACGATAGTTAAGGAGAGCCATAAGCGAGAACACAGACTAATTTGTTAAAAAAGATTGTCGAGGAAAAAGAAATACACGACAAAATGCTATACCGAACTAGTTCATAACCGATGGATATGTGAGAGCTTTCTTGGTTTGCCTTGACTGCGTAGACAGGAACTGCCGTTAGAACTGGCTGACGTGTATGGTCAGTTACTTTCCATTAAAGGGACGAGGAATGCGCCTCAAACATTAAGCATTAGTGTTTTCTGTAAGGATACGATTTGGCAGGCACAATGCGGCTGTATATTAATATTTACGTCGATAAAAAGCAATGCAGGCCAGTGGAAAATCTTTTGTATGCCTTTGTCTCTGTTATCACCATTTCAACTGTGCCAAAGCACACAAGCTCTCACTCTTTTCTTTTTTTTATTTCCAGCGATACTTACTGATTATGCTTATTATGTATATACCATATTTGGCATCAACATACATTAGAATGATAACTTCCTTTTCTTAGAACACACCCACAACAACAAAGGTATTCGTGCCATAAAATTCCATTCTATGTCACAGATAGTTTTGAGTTTCCTTTCTTCCTATACTGCACACTTTTTTCTATTACCACTTCTTCTGCCAAAAAAATAACGATGAACTTGTCATGCAAGCAAGGATGTTGAGTAGCAAGGATTGTTTTATTTACTCCTTTTACCAATGCACATTCACGGATGTCGAAGTGTGAGCAGGAATGTGAGTAGGTCTTCGTCAGCTTACAGACTTCAGAGTTAACACCATTTTGACCTGTATGCCCTAGCGCGCACCGAGCGGCGCATCAGTTACGTTTTTAGCATTCTTCGGCACGCTTCTAACATTCTTTTAACATGCACGCTTTTAACATTCTTCGGCCACAACTGCCACAGAAAACCTTGCATCCGCAAAGTAAAGCGTTATGCACTGATGTTGCCTCATGTACACTTACATAAATATAAGACACTGCCGCCTTAGCACAGAAAGAAAGCAGCCGAGCGTTGTTGCCGCAGGGAGTAAGTATATACCAGAATGATGGCGCGGATAATTAAACGTACCATTCGGTCGGTGCAGCAGGGGACGACACCATGCGGTCGGTGCATACGAATAGGCACGACATTGCGTAGTTGCAGCAGCAAATAGCAATATCACTCAAGCTATAGTTGGCTAAGCGGTGGCTACACTCGGCTACACTTGGCTAAATTATGAGTTGTGTCGGCTTGTGCTGGCAGTATTGTTGGAAAACGTCGTAAAAGCCGATAATGGCTGAATTATTGCCAATGTGCAGTAATGATAGCTGTATTGTGGCCGAATTTTGCTAATGGTGGCCACTGCAAGCTTACTGAAGTCCAGCGTTGACCAGTCTTGGACTTTGCCTCACTCTTATTGAAACTTTAAGTGTAATGTATCGCTTAAACAACAGTTATTTGACTGCTCTTCTGTGGAGGACGGCACCAATTTTTCCAGATTTTTAGGCACATCGTTACTTGCGCAAGATCGAAGAACGATCACCAGCAAAGACACAACACTTACATCCGGCGAAGCGTATTCTGACCGAGCTCCCATCTCTGCAGAAACGGGAAATGTAGAAGAATTGCTCAGGGATGACAAGTGCGCTGTGGTTGACGTAATACGGATTGGATTCTCAGTACACAAGGCCTCATGCGTCTGAAATGGTGAACGGAAAGCAAGACAGAACGGGTCACTCACGCTTCACACACTGCTGCACTGTTACGCAGTCAGTCATTGTCAGCACGTGCTTATTTGGGGGTATTTCTGTTCACGTCACCATGCCAGTTTAGGCTCTGGGTCTCACTTTAGGATCCTTGATTATTCCTCTTTCTTGCGACTCAGTGCACGCTAGCAGCTGATTAACATATTGCAACTCCCTGTCCGGTTAGCATTAAAACGAACAATTCATGCCTGCCACATTCCTCCGCGTACAGAAACAACATAGAAATTAGTAAGAACAAAATAGAAATTAGCAGTAATTGTAAGCCTTTACGTCTTAAAGCCACGATGCGCTCATGAGGGACAAGTGGAAGACTCCAGAAATTTTGACCGATTTGCAGTTCTTCAACGTGCACTGACAGTGGTTTATGCTTGGGCCTCTGATATTTGTGATACCATAGAAAATGCGAGAGCCGCGGGCGGGGATCTAACATGCGTCCTTCGGAACAGCAGCTGAGCACCGTAAATACTGTAGAACTGCCGTGGCAAGAGCAAAAAGTAAACGTCAACATGCGAAAGCGAGGCAGCGGCTGATCATGAGAAAACAGAACAATGATGCGGAACGAAGCTCGAACATTGCTTTAAGAGCTTACGAAAGGGAAGGGGTCAAGGGCTCGTTCTTTATTTGTTAGAAACAACTTAATGAGCGAACAGGCTTCATTGTCTGTTCGCTTTGAGAGCTAGTAATATAGGAATGTTTGACGTTTAATAATAATGACAATAATAATAATAATAATATAAAGGGAGTTCTAGGAGCCAAAACCGCGATATTATTATGAGGAACGCCATAGTGGAGGCACCTAGTAAATTCGATCATCCGGAGTTCTTTAACATGCACTTATAACGTACACTACAAGAGGCTCTAGCACTTATTATTATTCCCACTTGTAAATTTATATTGGATCAAGCTTTGTATTGAACAATTGTAAAGTGGTATACACTTGAGAATTACCTGAAGATCGATCTGTGGGAAAGCTGTGACGCAATAACGACACTGCACAATCTTTCGAGGACAGTTCTTCAGGTGGGTCTTCCAGTGACACCCTCTGATTCGCTGCTGGCATTGAGCGCATTCGATTTCCGTCCTTTCGCATTGAAGATAATGGTCCTGAAAAGATGGGAGACATTTACATGCAAGAATATCAAGTTATCAGCTTGGCTTTTGCTATTCGGCTCGATGCGTATTGCGCATTGGATAACAACGAATGCTCAATGGGGGATCTGTTCAGGCAGACAGAACAAACGCGAGGACATCCGGTCAGATATTTGTTGCGCGGCAGGGAGAGCGGCGAACTCGAAAGTTTGTAAAACACAGGAGGACGATAATGAAGTATTTTGTGATGAGATTGCGCTGCCAAAGTTCTAAGCTATTTTCATTACGAGAGTTTTGATTTTTCTATTTATTACCCATGACTTGCGGGATTATTTTCAATACTGTAGACTTTGTATTCCTCGGGAGCTAAAATGTTTCGATCTGCACATCGTTCAAACTGCAATCAACGTGTCTATACGCCGGTAAAGTCTGCACCGAAGTTGCAGAGATAATGTCTAGTTCCGAATTAGCAGTAGTCGGGAACGCATTGTGCGGAATCGATTCCAAAAGCGGGCTGCCTAAACGAGCTTTACTGTTAAGTGACAAGATTGAAATTCTGTTAATCTTTACGAGTGTACAGACTGAACGACTCGTACGTAAATGCACTTTGTGTGCGATTTAATGCGATTGTTTTTTCTGTCGGTGAGATATATGCATTGATTTCTCTTCCAAAAGGAATAGCTGCGGCGCTGACGTTATCAGAATCTGCTAGACAATATATATTGGAAACAGACACTGAATTATCTCTCACGCTCAATAAATGTAGAAGCACTACGTGCGTCTGGAGCATCACATTGATAGAGAAACAAAAGAAATTTACCCCCTCCGAGATCTTGAGAGAGTGATAGCTCACATATTTAGACATATACGTACCTAAGCAAAAGCCTTACACGCACGACCGAATGCTCTCTATGTGACGGGAACTTGTAGGTGCTCGTTCGAAACAGCCAGCTCACGACGTGGAGCATCATATTGTGCCATGCTTCTAGGACAATATTAAACGATGAGCAACTTACCTCTATGTCCGACAGAGGGGTATAAGCACGACAGCCTCTTTGCTCATTGGGACAGAACACGACCTGGTCTTTGATTATTTGATTGATGTCAAATGACTCAACCAGCTGGAACAAGAAAGAACAGTAGTCGAGGAGTCATGGCACCCCACATTAGGACGAATCTCAACTAAGCTCTGATTTCTGAGACTTCCCTGTAGCTTTGTGCTACAGACGTGTGGATGTTCATTTTCCCTGCTAAAATACCAAGCACTTCATAGAAAATACGGTACCAAATGCCGTGTGTAGGCAACACCTAGGGCTGTCGTCAGTGCGGGTGCTTTCGCGTGAGCCTCTTTGGTACACACTACATCTTCGTTTTGAATATACTACGTGTAACCCAAGAGCTAGGTGCCCAATTCAAAAGGCAGCATGTATGTCCTTATAAAGAGCGTCAGCAGAGAATGACACAAAGAAGAACAGGAAACACAATCGATGAATGTCGCGCTTTCGGCGCCTGTGTCGTCAGCTCTTCCTCGTGCCTTCATGTGCTTGCGCTGCTTGAAGACAAAGCTCACTGGCACGTTCAAATCGCTACGAGGCCCTTTAAACGTACATTTCCTTTTGCGTCAATAAGGAACAATGTGCTTTACGACTCTACGTATCGTACCTCATCCAGAGAGACGTTCTTCTTCTCATACTCGCAAAATATGGCCGTCGCTTGGCTCTTCTGGCCGACGCACACGTTGCAAAAGGCGTGCCCTTGCTTGTCCTCCAACATATGCATGGAAAGCATGCCACACGTTCCGCACATTAGGCGCCGAGGAAGCTCGTCTGCGAACCTCAGCCGGCGTGTGCCTCCCGGGAGGTCTCTGTATTGCACGTCAACACCCATCGAAGCTTCCTGCAAGGATGAACCGGTCGCGAACAGCGTCACGCAGCGATGAAGGGGCGTTCACGAGGACCCTGTGCTAAGTTTAGTAGGGTAAATCATAGGAAAAAGCTCTCGTATTGCTTCAGCAATGTAACGCTTCGAAAGAAAAAAACACCCGCTGAGTCAGTCTGAAGAGGACCGGGCGTGCCTAACAGCATTTCAGAAGATTTTTAAAACTGCGCGAGAACATGGGGAGAGTAGAAAGAAACACACAAGACACAATGAGCGCGGACTGCCAACTGTTTATTTCCTGGAGGCAAGCAACAGATATTTCAAGCAGGAACTTGGACACGTGGTCATACTGTCATTCACCCATGTGCCTCAAATATAAGAAACTGCTGAGCATCATTACAAACCAAGAATTGAGACCGAGCAATCGCCGGGGAAAACAGAAGCCGTTATAACAATACACTATTGAAACCAAGAAAACATACAGAGCGAAGTCACGCAAGCATGTGAAAGATGAGAACAAAAGAAAAATAGCGGGTGTTGCATAAAAAATAACTGGGGTAAAAATTCCATAAGATGAGATCGTAGAATCGTTTAAAATCAGAAAACAATCAACGAATGTAAAGGCGATAATTGCCCAAAAGGTGAGAAAAATGAACCAAAAGGCGTGATGGAACAACAATTAAAAAAAAAAAGGTGAAGGTGACGGAACTAAATTCCTGATCATGAACCCACCGCTTGCCTAACAGCATGTGATGGGTGGAAGGAAAGGGAAGTGGGAGTGGTGAAGGGCTTCTGTACGACGACGGTTGTAACTAAACAGACAAATAGTAGAAAATTACTGATGATTAGGATGCTTCCTAATGCTAAATGTGAGCGCAGCCGCAGGCAGATATGTTTATGCGGCGATGTACTGAGCTAAGCGATTAGAGACAGATATATGAGTATCTTCTCGCTCCCGCATACTACCTTGGTGAATCGAGCCGTCTAGGTCCTCCCACTGTACGCGTCGCTCATCATTATGAAAGCAGCCATATTAACTTCAGTTACAGCGGCGCAAACAGCTGGGATCTCCTGGCTTGTGGATGAGTGTTCCAGGAACACGGGCTCGGACCATCGCGGTATAGGCCAGCTGGCCTTAGTAAGAGGAAAGTGTCTCGAGAAAGGACATGTTTCGGTGTGATCATACGGCAAGGTGAAACGGACGGTTTCTAACGCAGTGTTTAAAAGGCCATGCCACAGGCACAGTGTTTCGACTCTAATCCAGGGGCTGCGCAAGTATGCCTAGCCGGTCTCGACGAGCTGCCAGCATCAGATTACCGGCTGATAAGTAGACACAAGGCAGCAGCGCACATATAGGAGAGAAGGAAGAATGAATCAGCGCACAATGCGAGCGGTGATGCTGAGTTACGGCGGTCGCATTTTGACGTAACATTTATGTTACATTATTGAATAATTTCTGGGGTGTAATGTCCCAAAACCCCGATTTGATTATGAGAGACACCGTAGTGGAGGGCTCCGGAAATTTCGACGACCTGGGGGTTTTTTATCGTGCAGTGACATCGCACAGTACACGGGTGTCAACATTTCGCCTACATCGAAATGCAGCCGCCGCAGCCGGGATTCGATCCCGCGACACTTGGGTCAGCGGCCGAGTATCATAGCCACTAAACTAACACGGCGGAGCAGTGATCGTGTAACCAATGATCTGATTCAATATCCGTTTTAAGGTGTGATCAGGCAAGAGAATTACGCGCCACGTACTTGCCTGTAAGGCCCCGTCATAAGTGATGTAGCAATGCAGTGGCTAGCCTAGCCTAAACATATGGCCTTTCCATTATTTGTGGATGGCTGGAGTAGCCGCTGAAAAACGTTTTTGTAGAGTGGCGCATGGCATAATTTATAACGAACACCTAACCAACCATAGTGTTTAAGCACGGGCAAGTTGACTTGCCTTTCTCAAACTGATACAACGCCATGTGAAGCAATGAAACTGCCAAGCCTGCCAAGAGCGAGAACAGCACTCCGTTCTTTCTGCTAATCACGTTGGTTGTTTCTTTCCTTCGTTTGACGTTGTATCACTTTAAGAATGGCATAACCAACGTGTTCAACAGCCGCTATGACGCGACATCAGACAAGGTAATTGTGCACTACGTACCTGCAATGCTCAGTCGTAACTGGCGTACCGATGCCGTGGCTAGAGCAATTAGGAAATGTAGTACCACCCGCGTTGCATGCGGATAGCTCAACTCGGCGCTGAAAAACGAGGTTACGGAACGGCGCACTGGCAGCACTCCAGCTGCAGGGAGCGATAGCGAACACCGACGCCGATATCGACTCCGAGGCACGGCAACGTCCAGAAGCGATACCGCAATGAGTAAAGGAAGTCGCCTCACCCGGAAGTGACGATCAGGTGAACGTCACAGCTGGATCCTACCCGACGATGGTGTGTAGGGGTTGCCAAGCGCATGTTACTTAACTTTTAAATAGAACGACATTCTGAAGAAAGGAAAAGAAAGAAAAATGAAGTACCCCTAGGAAGTGTTCCTCCAGTTGTTTAAAAAATAGTGTCGATCTTGATATGAACTATAACTTCGTTGGTCAGTGTATTCTGTTTCAATGGACGAACTTTTTCTTCCTGATCGGTTTTATTTTATCAAAGTTATATTGTTCAGAACGAAGGACTGCTTCCTGGCTGGTCAGTACCATACTCGAATGTATAAAGTACCTTGGCTTTGATCCGTTTGCATTTCTTGAGAAATTCGCAGTTAGGGTCGGAATAAAGTAGAGCGCTTGCTTGTGCGGCAATGCTATGAATCTCAGCTTGCGAAGCTTTCTATGTTCCAGAGAGTCTTTGTGAGTTTGCGTGAACAAAGAGTAAGCTTTCGTTCATTTCCGCTGGTCACAATTTAGTGGTTATTTAAATGGAATTATTAACTTTGGCAACCCGCTGAATTATGACTCACGAATATTTTTCTTTTCAAACTATGTCTCATATTCTGTGGGAATGTGTTGTTCAAGGCGCCTGGGTAATGATTTGCTCATGGCTCTTTAAATGGCTGTGCGCAAGCTGCGTTTTTAAAACCTATAACAAATCAAGCTACTATTACACGCATGGAATGCAAACTTGCGGGAAAAAAGGGAGTGTCGACATTTTATTCTAGATGGCGAAACGCGTCGTTTCAATATACCGGGTGGTCCGTTATAAAAGGGAACGCGTTAATGTGTGCATTCTGGATAGCAGCGACCACATGCAGCGCCAGCCAGTGGAAGCAAATCACTTGCGCTCTTGGCGCCACGCATTAGCGGCTGGAACAACTAGCTTATTCGCGCTGCCTCTCGATCGTACCCGGTTATTCTGCGCGCCAGCACATCATGCCAAAAGCAAGCGTGCTTCCCATTGTTACCACTTTGTGGCGCTTAAGCAGTCACCACAGAGCACAGGCCATACTCTCGCGTGTTCCCTTTCATTAAGGACAAAACTGCATACTCTTTACAAGGACTCTTTGTTTCGTGAGTATTTCGCAGCTAATTTGCAAATCTGGCGCTTGATGACGCTCGAAATTAATAGTGGCAGGTTGCGCGCAACGGTATCCTTCTAACGTAGCCACAGTTTTTGAAAATATGCTGCAACGTTGTAGAGTGTGGGGTTTGCCTGCAAGCCGGAGCCAAAGCTTCATAACGAAAGCTGTCTGACAATGAGTGTTCGAGGTCACCGGGAGTTACATTGGTCATATTCTCTAGTGGCATCATGTTTATTATTCTAATTATAAGCGTATCTTTACTCTGATAGACAGGGCTGATAAAACTATACTTACCATACCTTGTGCCACTGCTTAATGCATTGCTAATTGTTCGCAATGCTTTGTGTAACACTGTCTCTTGAAATTTAAAGCATCCGATGCACAGGTCAGCGCCATTAAGCCGAAAGCATTGTGCGTCCTATCGGAAGGTGCGTTTGAACGATCTTCACGTCGACACGAATGGCGTGAAAATTGGTGCAAAATATAACGTGACCTTATTAAATGCATACACCCTATAAAGCGCCCTTATAACTGCGCTCCTCGGCCTGGGCTTTGTGCGGTATGCACCCCACGGTGTTTTTTTGCATACAGCAAAACTGTGGTGCATTTTGTGATGTATAAGTTATGAAACCTAATGTATTGACTCAGTGCATTGCTAAACATGCCCGATGCTGTCATCTAATTGAGTGACAGAATGCGATACGGGGCTGAATTTCCTGACGCCTCGCAGTTCGGGGGAGTCAGTAACAGATCCTGATATCAATATTTATCAGGAATACCTTCACTGTATTATATAGAAGCTCTGTCTCCCGGATCCATTCACGCTTCGCTCAACGGTCCTGTGCGTGAGCGTCAAATACAAGTACTCTGTCTCTTATAAATGAAACACGAAAAACCTTTCCCCGAATATTTAACGAAATTTCGACTCCTAGACAGGGATTCTAGGGGAGAGGAGGAAGGCGTAGATGAAATTTTCCTTTTGTGAACTATGAGTAGCGACTTTGTTGGTGCGCGAGTCATTTTACATAATCTCGTTTCGTTTAGCTTATATGCATAAACGTCAATAACGCACATAGGGTTTTTTCTAAATAGAACTTCATTTCGCGGGAGTTGAACGACAGACGGACTAACATTCACTAACTAGATGACGGGAATTTATCGCAGAAGAATATGGCGCTCGCAAACAGGGGTGCGAAAAAAGCCAAACGCAAAGGCCGACCACGAGCGGACGGTTCGCGCTGTGTTTTAAATGAAAGTAGACGCTAGTCTTACGTGCGCATGCTGAATAGCGTCGACAGAAGTCATACCAGCAATTCTCCGGGTGTTAGCATTAATATAAATGGGAAGCCTGCGCACAGAAACCTGTCCGCATCCGCATTATGCGATTATCTTCTCTTTTATCCCGCTTTATTTCACGATGCATAGGCGAGCCTACTGTTAAAGAGAAGACTTGCCCAGAGCGTAGGTCTAAAGTTTGATTTGTGGGATTTAACGTCCCCAAACCAGCTACGATTATGAGAGATGCCGTAATGGAATTATCCGGAAATTTCGACCACCTGGGGTTCTCTAACGTACACCGACATCTCACAGTACACGGGCCTCAACATCTCGCCTACATCAAAATGCAGGAGCCGTGGCCTGGATTCGATCCCGCGACATTCGAATCAGCAGCCGAGTGCCATAAGCACTATACCACCATGGCGGGGCCCAGGTCAGGAGTTTGCTCTCTCCTAAGAGTGCGGTTGTCTGGTTTCGCAGTAGGTAACCTATGGCTGGCAGTCAACTCCCTCAGACACACTCTACCCCGCCACGGTGGCTATGACACTCGGTTGCTGATCCGAAGGTCACGGGATTGAATCCCAGCCGCGGCGGCTGCATTTGAATGGAGACAAGATCTTGAGGTCTATGTACTGTGCGACGTCAGTGCAGCTTAAAGAATCCCACGTGGTCGTAATTACCGGAGCCCTCCACTACGGCGTTTCTCATAATTATATCATGGCTTTGGGACGTAAGCTCCCAGAACTCACACAACCATCACAAAGACCCACCATTCCAGTGCACTGGCACCGTTTGAAAGGCCGCCAGGGCGTGGAGTGCCAGCCTAATGAGGGGTGCGCATATGAGCGTTCTCTTTAACCGTGACCCGCACTGTACTTCACAAGCAATCGCACATTGCATGTGACTTGGAGTACCATGAGGTTAATTTCTTACTTTCTTCGGAACGTAATAAAAATGGAAACTATGCTGTGCGAAAGCGGCCACAAAATACCGACAACGACACTTCCAATACTAGTTCTCGTGAACAATCCCGCTACTATGACAGTGCATAAGTATTCTAACTGCAGCTCACATATCAACTTTGCACCAGGTAGGAATGCGTTAACAAGTATGTCCCAATAAAGTGAGTGATGTTCACAAAATTTCAAGTATTACAGTGGGATGCAAAGAAAGCTTAAAAAAATATAGCGAACGCACTACACGCCATTTATGGTGTTTTGTTCAACACTGATTCAGATAAGTAGATCATATTCTACAATAATTCGGAGCTTCTCCGAGCAGACAAAGGGAGAGAATGATAAAGAAAAGGCAGAGAGGCTAACCTGGGCGGAGCCCGTTGGCTATTCTGCTTTGGGGAAAGGGCGGAGAAGATTGAGAGGAGAGAGAGGAAAAAAAATAGTTGGTCGCAACGCCGTCGACGTTTAAAGGACCAGTGTTCATAGGTGAATACTGTCGGTCTGTCCGATGGCGTTCAGAACTGTTATAGAGAGACCTGCCATGTATAAAATTTCAGGTGTATGACTTCATATTTTTCGGATACCATTCCGCGACTAATGGGGCTGTCGTTGACGAGTAGTGGTGCTGACCCTTCTAGCACTATGCTTCTGAACGGTTGCGAGAGTTGGATTTGTGGCATCTAGCGCTTCCAAAAACACTTCGAGCCGTCCGTGTCTCCATCTTGTCGAGGAGCACACGCATAGCAACCGCCATTGGGCAGATCGTGCCGACAATCTGCTTGTTTTCCTGCGCCAGTTTATAAGGGACAGGTAGCATTTTTAAATTTTATTTACTTATTTGTTTTACACTAGACGTCGTGGTGCAAGAGACTTAAGGCAACTGTTAAGGGTCACCTGACTAGGCCGCCGGCATAAGGTGACTCGTGCACCTGGTGTCGGTGTCTCTTACTGTAGGAACACAGGTGTCGCTGGTCGGGAGTACTTAACTTGGGGAGCTCTGGCCAGTTCGGTGTCTTAGAGATGAAAGCTGGCTTGACCGTATACCAGGTAACATTTGGCATGGGTGGCGGAATGGGTGATGATTTCCGACAAGGCTCACGTGGTATCGAGACTCCCAGGGGTTCGGGGCACCACCTCTGTCGATGGAATCCTCTTTGCGTAATCAATGCGGCCCCCTTTCGGCTTCTCACCAACACGAAGGTGTCACGTCCTTCACTGCTGAAATAGCAGTCAATGGTGCCGTTGTCCTACTGTGGCTCGCGTGGCCGTTGCACTTCCTGGAGGCAGCTGTCACGGACCCGCTGGGATTCGCTGGAAACGTGTTGGGCTCCAGCTCCATTGCTGCCCAACACGACACCGCACTTGGATAGTGAAAGGCATGTCATTCACGAAAAAAGAAGAGCATGGCGTAAGGAATCGGTATTCTGCCATGGCACATCGTCTTCGTCCTAATCGCGTCGCCCACCCTTTTCTTATATGGACGAAGAGTGTAGTGCTGAAATGGACTTAAGGTATTTAGTCTACCGAACATATTCTAATACTGATTGACGTTTAAATAACACTGACAGCTAGGATACCCCTTTACTGTTAAGTCCATCACAATCCACCCTCACCACATAATTTCGAGAAATATTCGAAAGTGTTAAGTGGGGAAACTAACAGACGATGTGTAGCGTTGCGCATGAAAAGACACTACCAGAGAAAGGACGTGGTGGCACACATAGAGCGCAAACTATCAGCCGTTTTTTGATCAGACTAACCTCATCCTTCGAATCCCAGCCGCGGTGGCAGCATTTCCATGGAGGCAGAATGTTGAGGCCCGTGTACTCTGCGATGTCAGTGCACGTTAAAGAACCCCAGGTGGTCAAAATTCCCGGAGCCCTCCACTAGGACGTCTCTCATAATCATATCGTAGTTTTGGGCCGTAAAAGAAAACCCTCCCAAACCTCAACTTCTGCACACAGTCATAAGAACGTTGCGCATGACACACAATGCAATGTATAAGTACATCTTGCTGTCATACGCAATGCTGTTGTGACACTATAGAAGCGTGATCACGTTACTATAATAAATAAACTGTCGATAGTTTGCGCACTTCGTGCGTAACCGTGCCCATTCCTTATCCGTGCCTTACGCACAGCACTATGCGTTTTTGTGGGGAATTAACAGGCTCAAATGGAAACCCTATTAATGTAATGGAGCAAGTGCGAATTCATTGTTCTGCATTTCAGTACAAATGCTCACTGATATGAAAAAAAAGAAGAAGGCTGCACATACAAGGCCCATATTATTGATGCTTAGCGTAGTTTGTCGTGGAACAGACACGTTACAAGCATAAAGTAAAATGTTCAGGCTCATCGTCATTCCTACCACTCATACTGAACGAAATAATACGCCACTGCTGTGGTACAAAGATTCTAGCTGACGTCGTAGTTAAAGTATTCAGACTGCGTTTTCTTGTACATCTGAAAAATGTAGTGCGAGCTCAACGGCGCAGGCCATATCGCTGTAGTCGTGGACTTACACATTGCGGTACTTAAGTCACCACAGTGTGCAAACCTCGCACGAGTTTTTTTTAATGTTATGTGCACAGCTAATAAAGTCTCAGGTTTCAGGTCACGAAATGCTCACCAATTACTAATGAAGATTTGCTCATAGGAGCATACTCTACACTGCCAAAAATGCATTCTCCTGGTGTGATTTTATTTGTCAATGCACATATATGAAATCACACAAGTAAAGCATTTCAGGGATAAAACATGCAAAAATCATGTACATACTTCGCATATGAGTGCGATGTTCTTTGTTGATCACACTTATAAAGATAGGTTTAGTTTCGTGTGTTATCGCGTTTCTAACTCGGTTGCAGCATCAACTACTACGAGCAGAAACATTCCTTGCACAGCTCGAGATGTGCTGCCTCAGCCCGGTTCCACAGCAGTCTGTCTTAGATGGCAGCGCTTGTTGCTCTATTGAGGAAACTTTTACAGGGAGTAACATATGGTCTGGTAGTGACTCACAAAAAACATTGTGCTCACGTTGTGGTTGTCACCACGAAAGGAGGAACCACTCCATGTGCGGGGAGTAAGATATGTTTTCATAAAATAATGGCTTTCATCAAATTGTAGTTTCATATTTTCGGTTTCCCTATCATCTAGCCGTTATCATACAGACAACTACACTGCCCTTGACATAATTTATAGGGTTCATACACGTATAAGGGTGGATGGCTGTTGGACAGCATATTCTGCTTCGGCGCAGAGGCACGTATCGGTAACTACTGCTTCCCAGTTGGCGAACCAGCGGTTTGAAGCAACTCGGTTCCACTTTCGCTCACCACTTCAAACTTCAGTCTCCCGTCCAAACAAATTGTCATCAAACGAATTATCCGGGATGTTCAAGATAATGTAATCATCCTCCTCAGATTCCTGGATTCGACTGCCATCTTTCTCCGGGCAGCGTGCCGTTTGAAACTGAATGTTCAGAGAATCCAGTCGTCCAGTGCCTGCAGGGCTCGAGAAGGGTCTGGGAATGGGTGTAGAAGCATGAAACCCCTGCGATGAAGGAATATTGATCTGATATCTGGTACCTGCTGCGGCTGCATAGATTCTTCGAGAGCTTGTCGCATCGGATAGGGCAGCAACAGGCGTAGCATAAGAACCCCCGTTATCAAGAAAAGTGGCGTCTTCCGCTGAAACGCTTGCCTTGGCTTCTTTAGTAGGTGTCGTGGCAATGGTTGCCGACACGGATTCCGGGGTTGCCGACGTCGCGGCATTGTAACGATTGGGGTTCTGAGCGCCATCGGGCGTCTTTTCGACTCCAAGCCTATGTTGTTCTTGTGGCTCCGTACAGCTTGAGGTTTTGTGCGCCTTTTCAATATTACCTTGTTCTACATTTTGTGCAAAACTGGGTCGCAACGCCTCAGCGAGTAAATTCCCCCTTAAGCGTGAAGCACTATCTGAGTGCTTCAGGCCCGCGTTCAATTCTCCACATGGTGTCACAGACGACTTCGCGACATATACTCTAGCCGTGCTGGGAGTAACAGGGTCTGTTGATGTGCACCATGTTTGTCCAGTGCCTGTCACTGGGCTGCGTTGCTGCGCAGTTTCAATGTCGGTGTGTTGTTGCTTCCAACTGCTGTTACGAAAGGTTCGTTCTCTGTATGATGATCTTCCATGTGACCTTCCTGTCTCGGCACTTCCTCTATCATGTGTGTACGCACGATGCTTTAAGTTCTGCTCGTTCTGCGGACTAGATTTATCCCGGATGGTTTCTTGGCTTGCGCATCCTGTTCTCGAGGAATGCAGTAGAAAATCTGAGTTGGCATCTTCCCTAAGTTTCCTTTGCGAAACGGCCTTGCTGCTTTGAAGTCTCGAAGGTGATCGGTAGTCGTCCCCTGAATCAATGTCTGGAGCAATCCTGCTCTCTCCTGATGCGGCACAGCCTGCCAGCTCTTGCTGAAGGAGGGCTTTGTCCTTTTTGTAGGGAGATGCCTCATTTAGATAATAAGGTGTAAGATTTAAGCTCTGTCTTCCTTGCTTAGCCTCCGAGTCGTTCTCAGATGCTTTTGTCCTAGTGGGCCTCATGTTCAGCTGTTTGACTGCCTCCGCGTACGATTTTCGACAAGGTTGCTGGACCTCACTGGTTTGTTCACTGTCAATATCTGATCCCCCTCGACGATCCGTAGACGCACAGAGTGGTGATTCTGACTGCCGCAGCGAACATAGCCCTTCTAACGCTGCAACTTTTGTTTCCTGTGAAGATGAGTTTACACAGAGCGCTTCCCCTAACGTGTCCGTGTTTTCGACTGCGCTTTCAAATGGGCTCACAGACACCACTTCTTGTTTTCGTTCCCCATGCCATTTTTTATGCTCGCCTTTAAACATGCCTTCTGCGCTTGATGCAGTTTTGGAGACGCTGAAGTCTTCAGAAATGGAAGGCGCTTTTACTTCAGATACGGTTATTGCTGCTGGGTCCAAGGAAAATAGTTTGTATAACGTTACACTGTTTTGTCGTTGTAAAGAAGTGGAATTTTCACTCTGCCAAATGCCTAACGCCTCACCATTTCTGTGCGCGCTCCCAGAAATGTCCGCAATGCCTAGTTTTCGTTGTTGCTCAACAAAAGATTCCACGCACTCGCCGTCAGACAAGTCTTCCATGTTTGACGTAGTTTCGGTGGCACGTAAGTCCTCTAATTTGGAAGACGCTAATGGTTCACACGTGGGCTCTTTTAATGCTGCGCCGTTCTCTCGTTCCAAAAAGGTCGTGTTGTTGCTGAACCAGTCTTCAAAAGACTCAGTGTTTTCTTGCCAGCTTCCAGATGTACCCTCAACATCCAGTCTTCTATCTGTTTCAGTGCACAATTTTACGTCGTCGTCTTCAAACAAGTCTTTTGTGTTTGAATCAATATCAGTGAGACTTGAGTTGTATGTTTTCAAAGGCGCTGGTACTTCAGGCGGGAGTGATTCAGGTCCGTGCAACGGATATGGCTTGCACACCGAAGCACTGCTTTGCCGTTGCGATGAACGTGAGTTTTCAGCGACCCCTATGCCTAAAGGTGCAGCTTTTCTGGGCCAGGTCTCAAGAGAGCTCGCGAGTCCTGGTTCTCGTTTCGGCTCACCGTGGGGTCTTACGGCTCCTTCTTCATACGCGCCTTGCGAGCATGATATAACTTCGGCGACACTTAAGTCGCCTGATTTGGCAAGCTCTGGTAGTTGTGGTTCGGGTGGCTTTGCTCTCTGCGACGAAGGTGTCGTGCACAATGCTGCACTTGTTTCTTCTTGTGAAGTGGTTGCGTTTTCCGTTTCACCCATTCCACAAAAGCCTTCGTATGTGCTCTCCACAACTACCTTTCCTCGTGTCTCATCATGCGCCTTTAGGCACTCGGCTTCAAGCAATCTTTCCGTTTGTGTTGCGGCTTCAGTGACAGTTAGGTTACGTGATTTTGAAGTAGCCGCGTAAAGACAATCAGCGACCGACATTTTCTTCGTTTTCTTTCTATCCACCAGCTCTTCATCCTGAAATGAAAAAGGTAAGCAAGGCTAAATATACTTATCATGCATAGCAACGAAGTAGAAGTCATGAAACGATTCCTGTTCATACGGCAGTGTGTAGGATTTGCTCAAAATTAAACCAACAGAAGCCAGTTCAGCGCATAGAATTGTCGTTCGTCGCTGCTTACAATGATCGGTGCGTCGCTTTCAGCGTAGCGACGCACGGTTACATGAAACGCGTATGTGACGTACAATGCTGTAAGCACCAGGTCGGCACATCAGTTTCGTGCAGCGCGCGCCAGTGGCACTGGAGCTGACCGTGGACTAAATATTACCCAAAGCATGCGTTGTTGACACAATAGAAGTTTTCAAGGTGCGTAGAACGGACACCGCGATTCTAGACTATCAGTGCACTCTTAATGAACGAAGAGAAGGCATTGTGTGTGGTTTTTTTCCTCAACAGAACTCTTTGGTTCAGGATTATTGCGCAAGCATTTTGCAACTGAGGGGTTCTTCACGCGTCATCAAGTTAGCTATTTCACAGGCATTGTTCGCGGAATTGCAGGGATGCGATTATTATGATGTGATGAGGAAGGTACAAAAGGAGATAAATATCGCAGAGAAATGAAATCTGGTTGGTAATTTAGAAACAAAATGAAAGTAAGCCTGTATGTTTGGAATCTGAGGCAACTTTGGGCACATTATGGTGGTGAGCAAAGAACGATATCTGCTTTGTAAGAAAAGCGTAATATAGCCTAAAAATCGCTATGTACACATCCCTTGGTCTTGTTCCTTCGCCTATATTGTATACCACCAGATGGAAACTATAAAATTTTGTAGTATGGAGGACAGTTACCGCATCTCACTGTGGTTGCTCGTGCTGTCACCAGAATAACAATAGTATCTTCTGAGTACGGAACTTCCGTGCGATTATTTATTTTCCACCATAATGAAGGAAACTACGTATTGTCTTCTTCAGGGCAAACACGAATCCTTTAGCCGGAACGTTAGCTGCAGCGACATCCTCGCTTTAAAGGGCTACTCCGGCGATTTTTCCGCCGTATTCTGATATCGCTAATTTGCAATAGTACTTATACTCCTGAAGCCGCCAGGATCAGTCAATTTGCCCAAAAACTCACCAATAATTTTAAATAACCGAATTAACAGTGTGTTTAAACGAACCCGAAACGGCAGACGATTCGTGCAACGTATGTGATGACGTCACAGTCTCCCCGTCATCAGAAATATGAAGCTGGTGAAGCTGGTGCCAAAGAAGTGAAAGTCTCGATGTCATCTAAGCCATGCATTCAGCTCTTCTGAACTTGAGAGCGGCAGTTTTATTGCTGAAGTGTCGCCGTTTTGCTTTAGATGGTCAGCCTGTTCGGGTAGGCAACGTTGCAGGTAATAACGTCAAAAAACACTGGGTGGCCCGCGTGGGAATCCGCTAAAAATTTTTAAAATTCATTTTCAAGGAAACTAATCCACTTGTCTGATTAGCACAAATTATTGCAGTACTGAGGAGAACATATACTCAAAATTTTGTTGAGAACAGTGGACAATGAAAAATCGCCGGAGTTGCCCTTTAACAATGTCCCATGATCTCAAGCTTTCTTTCTGCTGAATTTCTGTGTTGTCCCTATTAGAGTCGAGCTTACCGGTACTCAACCAGGGGGCAGATACTTGGAAGCTCAACAAATGGTTCAAATTAAGCTGGCAATGACTTAGCAAGCGAGGAAATCGAGAATAGATAGGTATAATCTTAAGGGAGAAGAGAGCGGAGCGCGACACTCATCGCTATGTACAACCAAAGAGCTCAGGCGGGCACAATCCTCATGGTCAAGAAAGAAACGCGTGTTAATGATATCTTAGAAGAAATCAAGACGAAAAAAATGGGCCTAGGCAGGGGGTTTTTTAATGAGGAAACAAGATATCCATTGGTCACTAAAGGTAACAGAGTGTATCCTTAGAGAAGGCAATCATGGCAGGGGGCGGCAGAAAGTAAGATTAAGTTTGCGCGGAAAGCGTGGTCGCAAATAGCACAGGGCCGGGTTAATTGTAGGACTGAGAAGCCTTCGCCTTGGCTGTAGGTCTAGACTGACGATGATGATGATGATGCTCGATGCACATTGCTTGCTTTTTTTGGGGGGGGCGGAGGAGTTAGGGCCTCCGTAACTGACTGTTTGTGACAGTAACGGCTCCCGTTTCTGGTGCTTCTCGTTTTGATGCATTGCTTCTTGGTAACACCGTGTAAAGGTTACGGACATTTAACTCATGCCTGCATGATTCGACGATAACTTTCCTTCATGTCTCGCACTGATCGTTAATAGAAAGAATGATTATTTCACCTCGGGTTTACATTTCTCGCCGCTAGCTTAGCAATCTACTTACTTCCCGTGTTTGCGTTTGCCATACTTGGCGGCACTGCAACGCGCATCACAAACACTACAGCAGCCACGACGTAGAACGGCATCCTACAGTGCACTGTCTTTGTGATTTTTCATCGTCGTAGTTCACGGCGTGAGTAAATCTCACGCTGTAATTTGGAATTCCTTGAATAATTCACGTGTTCTGTAAAAGTAATAAAAGCTGGATCCCGCTAAACGTGGATCAGGCTATAGTTCTCATCAAGCGATAGCACAAGAAAAAAAAATGTAGACTGAGGCCAGCACTCAGGCTACAGATATTGTCTGTGGCAATGTGGATATCTTTCTCACCTGCAGAAGAGCCAGAGGTACGTCTGTCCCAAGGTCTTTTCCTTTCATCGCACGACGAATCCTCTTTACGCTAAGGATTTCCACTTCTTTAACAGCGGGCTTCTGCGACGTGACAGGTGCCTCGTGCTCCGATGTTAGAGCCTCGGCAGCATCTAAGGCAACTTCGTCCACCTTGAGATCTGCATCGGCGTTTACAAAGACCGGGTGCTTCTTAAGGTACCTCTTGGCGCCTTCGCTTAGTCGCTCTTTCAGCACGGAGGGGAGGTACATCAGAACGTGATCCCAAGTAACCTGCAATCCCTGGGGCCAAAGTGCCTGCGGCAGGCAAACCCTGGCGATAAGGGCAGTGATGAGGCAGTCGAAAGGTTCCGGTTCATAAGGCTCACTTATGAACTCGCACACAAGGATGGTCGACCTTCAGACTGGACAATTTCGACGCCAAATAAGCCCATCGTGCGCCTTGGTCGGTTCCCGTGCCTCTAAATTGCTCTTCAGTGACAACGCACGCTGCGTACCAGTTGCCTTTAACCGCATAAGGAAGCCAGGCGTCCGCATCCGTGTAGCACCCGCTGCTCAGCTGTGGTTCTCGCGCAGCTTGTATACGCTTGCTTGAAGAAAGTCCTCTCGCTTCAGCTGCATTGGAAGTTTTGTTCTGGGAAAAGAAAGCCGGCAATACGCAGAGTTGGTTTTTGTTGACCTTCATACGCTAGGTACAGGTGATAACATCAGTACTTGAAGTCACGTGTGCCCTGGGCCCTATCTCCTGTGCGAGATAGTATTCAACACTAAAAGGACAAGTCGCGTGCGCTCTGAGGAATTTATTAACTCGCAACAGTGATCGACGAACTGTTCGCTTGCCTTTTATTTGAGAACTTGGCGCTCACGTTTTTTATATCTTGATATCACTCGATAGCAAGCACGTCATTGGAGACCACAAACAGCCGGACGCCTTCCTCTAGTGTAAGGAAAACCATAGAATATATATGAATAGCCTTAGGAAAAAATGATAGCCTTAGGCAAAAATGAAATTAGGCACTAGTCATTCTCTTGGAATGCGCCCCTTAACCGAAAACTTCTGAACAGTGAGTGGTGGTGTGGAGGCGCATCTAACTTACTCGCGTACTTCAAGCACTCTCACTGACAAATATTAATTTGCGTTTGCAATATTATGGCTAACCTGCGCTTGGATTCACAACATGACGGCCCACGTTGGATAGTATACTCAATATGATGCCGTAAGTAAGATAATGTTTCCAATGCGATGGGATATGCGCGCTGCAGCTGTGATATAGGGTGCTTGATTGAGAGGAGAATAAAATAACTTGTGATAAAGTGTGAGGCTAGCAATGCGGCGACGAAGAGACAGATCTGTTAAGCCAGATTGGCTTTTCAAGGATGAAATGCTGACGTCATACGAGTATGAAGAATGTATGAATCTGATGGCGCGGTTCTGGAGGGCTTCCAATGCAGTGATTAGATATGCATGATGCGGGCTCCAGATGGCAGATGCATATTCTAATAATGTTCCCAATATGACGGTAAATGTGGGCCAATGTTCGCAGTATGATGTCTGATGTGGGCTAGTAGTCGCAATGTGATGGCTAATGTTGGCTGGTGTTTCGAATATGAAGGGCGATGTGGGAGAGTGTTCACAACATGATGACCGATGGCATATGAATTCTGCGAAATTCGTAGTTCTGCGAGGTGTACGGCGGCCAATGTGAAACGGAATATTACCAATGTCACAAATTAGAAATGCTCACTAAGCGAAAAATTCATCTTGGTCCGGGGTTAGAACCCGGGACCAACGAATGTCTACGGCGATCGCTCTAGCAATTTCCTTTTCCTATTCATTACTTCACATTTCCGAGACCGCCCAGACGAAGACAAGTCCGCTTGTCGAAACGCCGGCTGCTGCGACATTCCCTGTTCTAAATCGTATTTTGCGATCTGTTCATGCATCCATCTCTTGTAGCACAAAACTACAAAACAATCCATACGGGTTTGTCACAAATTAGAAATGTTCACTAAACGAAAAATTCATCTTGGTCCGGGGTTCGAACCCGGGACCAACGAATGTCTACGGTGGTCGCTCTAGCAATTTCCTTTTCCTATTCATTACTTCACATTTCCGAATTCTGCAGAACTCACTTGCCATATTCATGCCACGTGTTTCATGTTGTCGATCTATTCGCTCTGTCTCTAATAAGTGATAGCCTCCAGGTTAGCTCAACTGCTAGAGCGACCACCCTGACAGTCGTTAGGTGCCGAGTTCCAGCCGTGGACCTGGACGAATTTCGGTACAGAAGCTCGATGCCCGAGAAACCCGTCCGAATCCGTGGATGCTAATTTTCCTTCCATAATGATGGCTATTCGGGACTAGTGATGGACTATTCACTGCTAATGCTGGAAAGTAGTGAACAATATTGCCAAAATATAGACAATCGATCACAAAGGCTCGTTTCGACGATCGTTAAGTAAATGAGGTAACAATAAGAACAAAAGAGGCTAGCCGCTCGTTCAATAAAGATCGACTTCATTGATTTTAATGATGCTCTACTGACACTTAACGTGAGATAGCTTTGCCTGAATCTTTCAGATTGTATTTTTTTTTGCCCTTCGCAGTTTTCATGAAAGAAGACACATGGAATATGCAAGACGCTCTAAATCTTGCTACGTATCACGACAACGCCCGCCTAGAACAAGGTAGTCAGTCATTCTAACTGCACCAATGTGAAAAACTGAAAGAGGGGTTTCGGCATTAAGTAGCATTAGCTGTTTCTACTAAACCATTTGGAAAATACTATAAGCTTTGGAAATACCGCGTAATCAGCGTCAGGCTTCCCTGAGTAACTTGCTGACATGCTCGTTTACACAGAGCAGGTAGTCATAGTGCATATGTCTTCACTCATAGTGTCTTCTTAAATGACGGCGCTTAGAAATTTGGAACCAATGACAGCACAACTGTGTTAGCATTAGCGTTGCACATATTCTTAGCTATTTACCAAACGAGACCAGACAGTGAAACGAAAGTATGGGTGGAAACTAAATGGTGAGATTACATATCTAGAGCGGCAACGCGACCTAAAGGTAGAGAACAAAAGAAACAAAAACGCACAAAGCGCTGTAACGGCGACAGTTTGAGTGTCATCTTTTGTTTAGTAGTGGGTTTCTTAGTGCAATTCACCGTTCTTTTGACAATACACTTCGGTCTGGATAAAATCAGCGTTGTTGAGGGGCTATACTATCAAGTTCAACCACATGCTCAACGTACCGCTCGCTATAACGGCTATGGTCCATTTGTGTCGTCAGGTGGCTCTTAGCTCCACACGAACCAGAACAACAGTGTACCACAAACATTTATTTTTATTGCACGATTTCATACAAGCTTTTAACATGAGAAAAAGACACGACGAAATAATCATTTCTGTAATGTCAGACGGCGTCCTGATGTGACCTAACTCCTGACACTGGTCTAGGTATTTGTTCTGCAATGTCTTTAAGGTGTCCGCTGTGAAATATGCCAATGAAAGGGAAATTTTGTAGCACAAGGCTACAGCGAAATCCATACGGATTTCCTTGTAGCCTTGTGCTACAAAACGGCCGGATGCTAACTTTCCCGTTCATAAACGTTACTCCACCTTGCGGGTTTCCGCAGAACTCATTTGACAAAAATATGCCGATGTTCGATGTTATAGTCACGCGGGCGCATTAAAATGTATTACCCAAAAGCAATTTCTAAGAGCTTGCATCAGTAAGCGCCATTATACTAGCGCAAGCTGATGAGTAAGCGGGCTTCCAGATTTCCAGTATCGTATTGGGACACGCGGAACTTGGGAATGCATGAGGTCATCTCGATGTAGTCCTCGATAACGCATAAGCTGAACTTACCAGATTAGAATGACATATACTTACATCGCAATATGATATGTGGTAACCGAACAAGCTACAATGGATTACGAAGTCAGAGTCACTGAGCCTTGCACATAAGCGTTCTTTTATCAGCCATTGCATATTATTCGCAAAGCTGCCTTCACTGAACCTGCAGAGATGGTCGCCGTCAATGTTATTGCAGCCATAATGTAAAAGTCATGTTCTGGCTTGCATTTTCTAAACCAATCAGTGCTACAGACAACGTAGATTAAAGAGTTCACACTGTATGAGAGTTTGTTCTCAGGATGCAAATGTTTAGCTACAGTGAAAGCAAGAACATTTTTGTGGGCTTACATCAAAGCAACAAGAAAAAGGAGCACGTGGGAAGATGGAGGCTTGAGCTGATGAAGAAGTCGTTCAACGAAGAACAGGCAATGTCTCTGGAGCCAATGTTTCGACAAGTGGACTTTTGTATTCGTTATTTCTCTGACGAAACACAAGTCCTCTTGCCGAAACGTTCGCTCTAACGAGATTCTCTGTTATTCGTCGTTTTCACCGACTGTTTCGTTAACTAGACTATGCGAAGACAGACGCAAATGCACGTTTTGCAAAAGTTAACGCGAAAGCTGCTGAACACTGCCATGTGACATTCAGCGCTTTTCTTGTACAGATATCTCTCTCATCGATGTCTTGCTAAAACTGGTGTTTAATTCCCAATAGCGTCGACTGCATAGCTTCAAATTATTTTCGTTGCGTTAGGTTAATATTGACGTTAGTACTTTGTTGACGATTCCCCGCTGACATATTTGCTTGTGATAAGCTGCACTTTTTCACTATGCTCGCTTCACTAGGCCCGCTACAGGTATCGTAGCCTCGTGTAGTTATTGCAAACATAAAATACTAGCAAAAGGAATCTTATTAGCTTTTTTGAAGCAATTATTGCTCCATACAACGTAGGCTGGCCAGTTCAAACTTCATCAGAGTCTGTTCTGTCGGTACTAAAGTGAGATCTAGCTAAGGTACAGGCAAGAAAACAAAGGGAACACTCTGATATGTTTGCTCAAAAAATCGAAACTAACTACTTGTAAATCATAACGCGGAAGCTGCCGAACGCTGACAGGTTGGCGCGAGGTACCTACTATGTGAAACTATTGGTACTTAGTTATCTCTCTAAACAAGAGAAAACTGAGATGTGCTACAAATGACTGTTTAATTCCTAATGATGTTAACAGTACAACTTAGCAGTAGCTCTGCTGAAACGTTCCGTATGGCCCTTAAAATAATTGCATGTTATCGGAAGATATATATGGAAATATGCGGTAAACATAGAAAAATTACGCCGAACTTGCATAGAGTCCATATCGAAACATACAAAATTATTAGAATACGGAACAGAACGCTTGAGTAGGGATATATGGATTGCCTTCGACTGGTATAGCTGACTATACGCGGAACCATTAGAGACATTCTATAGTTGAGCACGCACATCACCAACTCGTCGTGGTTATAAAGGAGTCCCATTTTCAAACCCACTTGAATATAAATGCACGAACCACGTCCACTGCCTTCCAGTAGGCGCAACAAGCAAGATAGGTACAAAACAGAAGCCACAACACTGCGAGGGAGAAAACAAAGTCAAGGAGTTGCATGGATCTGTCCGTTCCGAGTTCCACAGGGGGACCACTGTAAGTCGCCTCCGCTGTATTTGACCTGTGGCTTCCCCCGAAAGGCTAAAGGGGTGAAAACAAAGAGCGGAATTTTGTTTTACTAGAATGGTTCACAGACATTGCTATTTTTTTTTCATTTCACATCAAGTTTAGCCAGATGTGTCATTAATGTGTCAGATGCTTCCATATTGTCGAGAATAATAATGTTCATTGAAACCTTCATAATAATGCACGAACTTGCCTGCGGTTCCCTTGATCACTAATATCTCACATGTTTCTCTGAAATGTTTAAACATGCTTTACACTACTTCGCATTTTTGTTTGAATGCTGGTGCAGTATAATGGTGCATGGTTAATATGTGTGTACAGATGATGTATCGGATTTGTTTTGAACTTTTAATTATTATTTATTTTCAGGAGACCAGCAACTAGCCTTTGGCTATGGTACAACCAGTATTTGTATTTCTGCATGTTGTATGCTGCAAGAAAAATAACTACACAGCTCCTTAATGCTATCGGAAAGCTTATTATGGTGGCGAAAAGAATGAAAATGATAATGATACCTCCACGTCAGCTTTTAAGCATTTTAACTCGAGAGTGAATTGGCAGAGATAAAATATTACGAAGAGGTAATTACGTAATTACTTGAAATATCCGTCATCACATCACTAGATTGAAAACAACGTGCATTGTTTAGGGAAAGGATAGCAATAAAGGAGGCCGACGCTTCGGAATTAATGACCCAGAAGTTCGATCACACATTTCTGTTTATGCGCTCGTAGTGATAATACGGGTGTCCTGTAGAACATAAAGGCCAAAACTGTGCTGGTTTTAACTTTGTAGACAAAGGAGAAATATAAACAAAATGACGAGAAAATTTGCCTTACTAGAGTATCACATAACGCCTACTGATGCGAAACACACAGTTCACTAGGAAGTCAATGAAACTACAAACATAATATAATTAAATTTATTTCAGAATACAGTTGATAAAAATTATTTCTGCATAACTCAGAGTTCAGAGTGCTCGTTTACCAATGCTATGAAGACCAGGTGACATTCAGGCCTGCAAATATTATTTCTTTGAATTGAGAAATGTGACAAACATGTCTCCTAGTACTGCTAGTAAAAGAAGGGCAATTTACGGGCACTTCGTAAGTGATCATAGGTCCGGATGATACGTTACAACGCTTTAAACGTAGTTCTGAAGAACACGACTGGCTGATAAATACCTATAAATTGTTGATCAATAAATACGAATACAAAGGCCTCCTTTGTTTCATGACAAAATCATATAATCTATTTTGCGGATGCCGATATGTGTGCATGCAGCACAGGATTGTTTGACTTTGGGATGAGAGCAATTCTGCATTCAGTGACATTCTAAGAGCATAGTAAACTGGGCATGCCACCGAAATAAATCTTTAACATTTGAAGACTAGGCGTCTACTGACCTGCACCTGCTTTGCGGGTACTCAGCATGTCTGCTTATTTGTCGAGCCTAAACATCCGTATCGGCGTGTTTTAATGCAGCTGCTCACAATTCCGTTTCTAGTCACTGCAGAGTGACTTGTCTCGGATAATTTATTCCTATGGAGCAAAACTTATTCAGCACGAAAATGATCGACTACTTGTGACACTTAACTTTACCTTTCACGGGTAATAATGTTCGCGTAAAATAATAAAGAAACACAAAAATAATTCTAAGACATACATTTAAAATCACTCATAAAATAACATGACCGGCATTAAAAAATTATGCGCTGTTCATCTTCGGAGATTTTCCATCACAACAAATGCAAGCTATTGACTCACTCAACTACATTGACGCATTGTCCCAAAACCTACAAAAGTAAAAAAGCGAGACCCTGATTCCTTTTGCCGCAATGCATATCCAGCTCTGTGCATTCGTATGGGATGATGCACAAAAGCAGGAGAAGATTTAAATTACTTTGAATCACGAAGAGACAAGTTTGCTAACTGCTTCGATTTTGATCCTTCAGAAGCAACGCAGCTTGGCTTGGTTCCTTTATCTCCTCTAAGAGAACTGTGACTTAACTTGAGATGTAGATTCATAATTGCGCGCAGTATTACGAGCGCAAATGCTTATCAGAGAAAGAGAAATAAGATATGAGACTGTAAGAAACCTACTCATTGCGAAGCCGCTGGACCCTTACTGAAATTAAATTTGTGAGGCAGAATTCGAAATTTTTATTTCACACGTAACAAATCCCCACGATCTGCTAAATTCATAACGACTACACCAGGAATTAACGGGCTATTCCGGTCATTTTCCCCCCTATTTTGTTATTACTGTTTTCGAATCATACTGATAGTCCTGTGGCAGATGGGGTGATGCGATTTCATTACAAATTCGCCAATAGTCTTAAATAACCAAATGAACGACGTGTAAAAAACCTAAGCGGGTATCAACTTCGTACGGCGTATGCTTTGACGCCACAGCCCCTCGCCGCCGTCAGAAATAGACAGTTTTAGTTTGTCCGTAAACTTCTCCACGTTTACGGATACCGGTTTAACGGGAAAGTGTACGTGACCGGCAGCGCTGGTGTCGACACCTGATGATGCGGAACCTAACCAGGCACACAAAAAGCTATTATTATTGCTAGCTTGCCCGTTTTCCTTGACTCCTAGTGTAATGCATTGGACGTGATAGAATAATTGACTCTGAGTACTTTCATTACCTCTTTCGAAGAAAACGCTCACGCTACTAAAAAGAAAATCGAATGCATTGTAGTTAAGCAAACCGCGAATAGATGGCGCTAGCAGTTCTACTTCCACCGTAAACACGCACGGTAAACCGGTATCCGCAAACGTAAAGAAGTTTACGGACAAACTAAAACTCTCTAATAAGGAAATGGTTCCTGCAAAATGAAACTGGTGACGTCGCTCGACGATGTACGGAGTGATATCAGTTTGCCTGAACTCGACAGGGACGATTTGAGCACTCAATGATAATCTGCTTGCTTTACACCACCTGCCAGCTCGGGTAGGCAACGACGTACGTATACGTAATGACGTAAAATGCACAGGATTGCCCGCACCCCAGAACATGGGAATCCGCTAATTTTTTTTTAGTTCACTTTCAGGAAAGGTAGCTCGCTTGCAACAACCTGGCTTGGCATACGTTTCTACACTACCAAGGATAAGGTATGCTGAAAATTTCATTAAAATCATTGGATATCTAAGAATCACCGCAATTGATTTAATATTATAAAGAGCAGAGCCATGGTGAATAAACCGAAGTAAAATGCATTGCGGCAATAACAAAGCACCTATTTCTGTCCGTACTGCGCTGAAATGGTGAATCAGCAGCAGAATATCTGGCGGAGCACGCGCCCAATTGCGGTACAAAAATTGCAACTCGAGGTGCTTTGCATGTCACTTGCACACGAGGAGTTATAACTTGCCCCCTGATATGCTGCATGAGCGTTGGAGGAAGGCGATGGAAGGTTGCGGCCACGGCCCTTGCTTGCCGTTTCGCTTTTCTTCTTCTCGTTCGTCGTGTTCTGCTGTTGCTGCCGTTTCTGGAGGGGAAATTAAAAGGAAAAAAAAGAAATGAAATGGTAACCTCTTAATAACGCTCCTTATGTTGGCGACAAAGGTGATGAATGTAAACTGACTGAACAGATATTCCTGGACCAGTGAATAGACACATTAATAATAAGGATTTGCCCTGGATGCTAATCTTTCTTAACTACTACTAAAATCTGCTCTCTAAACATAGAAATTTGATTTATGCATTGACTGTTCGCTGAATAGCTTTCACACCATAAGTTGCAAAATTTCAATGTTTTCAATCCAAAATTAAGTTTTAGCTGTAATTGCTGCTTCGTATGTCATACTGTATACCGTTTGTGCTAATCGATTTACAACTTTGTCCTCGCGAAAGGTCACATCTGTTAATAGCTCCTCGAAAAATGCAACAATAAAAAGCGACCCTTTAAACCAAAACTGAATGACAGGCAAGATAATTCAGCGAAGGAAAAGGAACGTCGAATAGATAAAATGTCAAGAGGGTTTCTATATGAAAGCGAAATGACGCGATTCGGAACTTTTATTATTTGGTGTCGGCGTCGTGTTCCTTAATTTCATTATCGAACAGGTGAGTACCCGTTCCTCAATTTTATTATCGAGCAGGTGAGTACACAGCTCATTCCTGTACACGGAACAAATTTCACAAACAATGGAATAACATGGCCTACGGGTTGAACTAGTTCATCCATCAATTTGTTCGTCTTAAAGCACGATTCACTCACGGACGCAGCCCCAGGAAGCGAATCTGGCAAGTGCAAATATGAGAACGGTTATTGTGCTTTAGTACATTAAAATTTATCATGAAGTTTGGACTTGGTAAGCAAGTCGGCCATACCACCTGTCAGGTCTTTGACTCCAGGCTGAGTATTCTCCTGTTGGGCATAGCTGTTGTCATGGTTGTCGTAAACAGCGCTACTGAGACACAGATACTAAACATGGTTTATTCTTTTGTGGCAGTAGCACGTTTTCTTGCAACACGTACCTCCAACTAGTCGAAGCACTAGCATCTATCTATCTATCTATCTATCTATCTATCTATCTATCTATCTATCTATCTATCTATCTATCTATCTATCTATCTATCTATCTATCTATCTATCTATCTATCTATCTATCTATCTATCTATCTATCTATCTTTACTGCAGTCACCATTCGGTTATTTTAACAGGGTGGTAGGTGAACTTATGTCGAAAAAAAGGTACAACTATATAATGCAACTATCCTCCTGGTCATTTTATTTGTGACCAATATGAATAATATTTTGTTATAAGCACATATATTGAACATTTCGCATCTGAGCATGTATATAAGTGGCCACTCATTGTGCATTTTACCATTTTAACCCCACCCATAATGTAATACCTCCCATCAAGGGGTCTGTAAGGGAACACAGCTGGAAGTGACTTATTAACTTTCAAACTAGAATTCACTCAAAAGACACCTCGCAGTTTACATGAGGTCGTTTTACGAGGCATATAGCAGTGTATTTGGCTTGAAAACATGCTTGAGGTGTTTGTTGAAAGCAAGATTAACCAGCATACAGCAGCAGGCAAATTTCGCAAAGGCGAGAACATTGATATAGTATGAAGACTTAAAGTGTCATACCGGAAGAATGCAAAAGCAGAAAATGTTCAAATATCTTTTGTTGACCCTGGCAGACTTCATAAGTAAAAATTATCCAGACTGGCGCATGCCTCAGAGGCAACGGTGCAAGTGCACAGATTATTATAGAAGATGAGGTGGTTTTAATTAGCATTTCCTGCGCCTTTTATCGTGATGGCGTCCAGGGCCTCGCATTGCAGAGAAAGGAATGTTGTGTCATGACATTGACGCATAGCCACCGAATGAGAAGGGAATGTGCACGGTATTGCTATCGCGTTCCACTCTTAAAGGCAGAGCATAAGCGTCCACCAACTTTTTCAAGTGCACGCTTGCTCGGAAGCAAGCAAGCTCGGTATTGGCTGCAAGAAAGCAGCTGGCAATATCTTGGCTATTTGATGTTGAGCTTGCAAATATGGGATGAGGAGGTTGGCATGGTATCGCGGACTTTGTAGAGAGCGATGAATAACGCCATCTCTCAGCATTACTTCTTTATGCACTGTTTCGTTACACTATGTTGTCACAAAAAATTTTGAGTAGTCCGGCAGCAAGACGTCCTCCTTCAACTGCACTCAAGTTTACATTCAAGGGTATTCTTTGTTCATACTATTTCAGATAAACTATTATTAAATTACGCTGAATCACATTGCGTTGTTAATGGAAACAATAAGCACATAAGCTGCTACTAAAATGTAGCCCTCGATTAACGTGAAATTGCTCGTCACAATGTAAAAGAAAAGCTCCTCACCTTGATTCTCTCTTCAAGTTCCCGCTGACAACGTGTAATGTGCGCCTGTAAATGTAATTATGAATACGAGTGAGAGCGTGAAATGGAGATAAGTAAAAATCGATATATTTCCGATTTGACTTCATCAGCCGCAAATAAGCTAAATCTAATCAGGAGATGTATCCGCCACTATTTCGGGATATTGCGGTGTGGCCCAGCTTGTGTGATGTGAGTATGTGTGTCCATTTTGAGGGCCATTTCATTCTTCTAATAGCGATAAATAAGGAATCTCACTATCAAAAAATCAGCCCAGCAGAATTGGAAACAATATTAAAGTACAAAACAAAAAAGCCACTTTAATCGCCTGAGTACATTACATTTTCAAAATACCAAAAACACATCTATGGCAGCAAGATGAAGCTCGCAAAATGATGAAAAAAAAAAGAAAGTGGCTATGCTGCCCTGATGAATCTGCACGTCTCGATTTTCACAGCCTGTGCTTAACCCTAAAAGAATCGTGCGTGGATGAAAATAAGTGGCATTGTGCTCTACTGAAGCCAGATACGCAACATGGGAAGTTTAAAGTATTCTAATAAGCCCATGTGGCCAAAGTACTCATCATAGGCATTCAACTGCTAAAGTGTTCGCGCAGTGTACAAAGTAGGAAGAAAAGGAGAATCCACAAACGGGCCCTGTAACAGGACGTCTATCTTTGCGAAATAATTGAAGGGTGTGGTTTCTACTATAATTTTGGTAGCCGAAACTAACTTTCAAGCTATTAGTATCAAGAATTTAAGTCCCGAAACAACGATATGATTAGGAGAGAGCACGCAGCGGAGGGCTCCGGAAATTTCGACCCCGTGGGTTCTTTTACGTGCACGTCGCGCAGTACACGAGCCTCCATCGAAATGCAGCCTCCGCGGCAGGGATTCAATGCCGCGACCTGCAGACCAGCAACCGAGTGCCATAGCCACTATATAGAACACCGTGGCGGGCCGCGTACTTCCTTATCGTACTGTGGTCTCGGTACAAAAAAGCTGCGCAATTTGATTCAGCTGTGCTTATCGTTAACTGCGTTTAGTGCAAAAACACTGCGAGCAATTGGAGGATTATGTGAAAGAACATGCTTACGTTCATGTCCGTTGCCTTGATGACTTGATCGCAGGACGGGCAAGCAGTCGGGCGAGCGTAGCAAGCTTGAACGTGGCGCTGCATGTTGTCAGTTTTCACTTGCCTCCCGCAAAAAGTGCAAGGAACCGTGTGAGGATCACATGACCGGGAGTTGTCCGGCTAGAAGCACGGAGAAAAAAAAAACTAAAAAAATTTACTAAAACACGCTCCTGGGGAAGATGGTGCGGCGGACAGTAAAAAAAAAATGAAGGCACAACAAGAAACGGGGACCGTACCATTGGAGCTAACCAGGAATCTAGCAATTCGCAGCACGAGGACGTTTCGTAGAAGCGAGGAATTCGCAAAAACGAGGACATCGTCGTTTCTACGAATTCCTCGTTTCTGCGAAACGTCCTCGCGCTGCAAATTGCGAGATGCCTGGTTAGCACTATACTGGTGGAGCGAACAACTCGGATAGGCGTCGGTCCCGGGTTTGAAGCCTGGACAAGCACGAATTTTGCGCCAACTTTGACGTTTGTCTGGGAGGGAAACTTCAGAGCCAATATTCTCTTTCCAGATTGAAAGTGAATCGCAGAACTGGAGTAACTGCGATGCAAAACAACGAGACAATATAGTTAGGCTTGGAAAGGCTGTTACTAATCACGCTGGCTTGTAATGTGGAAAGCGGTCTGTCCGACAAACTGCCCAGTACATGACTGATTAACGGACAACGGCTTCGTGAAAAGGGCGGATATCTATTCTGTGCTCATATTTGACAGAGCTTTAATGTCTCGCGGCTTTTTTTGAAGCAGAGTCTTTATGGCATGAAGATGAAGCTACAGGGGAAATTGCAGAAGGCTTCTGCATCCGCAGGTCAGGTGACAAGACCCTTGGAAGGCTATCTGCGAGATTGGGAAATCGATGCATTCATATATCTAGCTACTTAACGCGTAAGCTTTCACACTGTTCTTTGTGCCGTGGCATTTATAAGTGTATCACTCAATAAATAATCAGTTGAGAGCCAGCGAATGTATAGTGCACCTTTGACGCCCGTAGGTTTTTAGGCGCAATTTTCTTTAGTAAGGGCTTCCAAATCGCCTATCCTTCCAGTTCTTCTGAAACTACTCTCCCGCTGTTTTACTACCCCAGCCGAGATAATTACGTTACGTTAAGAAGTGGCAGCCCTGTAAAGTACATGAGAGAAGCGGGACTAGGAGCGCACGTGCTTGATTGAATACTTGTCTGTGCTTTCTTGTTTGTTTTTACATCGTTCCGCTCAGTTCACAAAATAGGTGCAAGGACAAGTGCCTACTGGGGTGCTACCACAGCTTGTGCTTGGCTAGCAAGTGAGACAGCGGAGAACTCAACGCCTCAAGAACAATGCGGAGAGAATACCACGATACTCCACTTAGTCGTGCACCAACAGGGAAAGGTAAAAGCGCTTAACTATACTGAAGCAAACACGGCAGCTAAACGTTGCTATGACTACCATTCTCTGTAGACTTCTTATACAATTATATAGGTATGTTTTTCACGCTGTCGTAAGGACTACTTTTTTGTTCTGCGCCCTGTGGTGTACGATGCCGGTGATCCCTAGTGCAATGTTCCCGATTCAACAGAGAAAAAAATAAACGTCACAAACAGAAAAGACGTACCTTATCTGACGGGTAAGGAGGTAGACTTGTAGCTCTCTCCTCTCGTCGAGTTGTTCCACCTTGCGCAATCTGTTGAAGCTCATTTGTGGGATAGATGTTTGTTGATTCGGGTCTAGCACCCTTTGCTGCGCCAGTCTTCTTCGGCGTAGAAGCTGGCGTGCCCCTTGGTGACACCGCTGAGAATTGCAAGTTATAGCGGTCTTGCGATTCCTGAAATTAGACTTTGATCACGTCAGTTTCGTCCATACAAGCTGCTCTCTTCTAACATGGTGGTTGCTGCTGCCTAAGAACGGCATCCCTGACATCAAAAACTAGCATGTCGTCGCGTAGAGGTAGCCATCTGAAAAGCTGTGTCTGTATATATACATACACACAACGTACTCCTAATGTACAAGATAACACATGGGAACACACGCTAGTTTTATATGAGGCAACCTTGCAATTCTACTAAATCTTTCATATAATAGTGACGTTTGTCCAACACCGGGCTTCTAGCACATAAAAAAATAAAACTGCTGGGGGCCTAGTGATGGTTTCGTTGGTGGTTCCGCTATGACGCATTATCCGTATTCTGCTTCACATCACTGGACTGAGGGAAAAAAAACTAATGAAGTAAATATCAGAAGGGTTTAGTACGCGCCAGCACTATACAACATTCAGTCAGAAGTATGGCATTCTTTCTACGTATTGGTCTCAATGGTGCTGCCATGCTGCTTGCGTGATGTAAATCCTAATGATTTATAGGATATGTCCAGCCTGCTGTTGCAAAAATTTGAAGTAACGGCAGCACTTTTAAAACTATGCACAACGTGTGGCAGCGTAGCCTGCCACACCACCTTGTCACCCAGTCCTCGCACAACACTCTTGTTTGGGCTAGTTGGTACATTCTTGACACAAACTCGGTAGCGCAAAAAACACGGACGAAGAAAAGAAGGAGCACAGACAGGCGCAAAAGAAATTTTCGTAGTTTGTATTTGGTAGGGCTTTCTAAGGGGATAAGCTTCCCGCAGTACGACCTTACTGGTCATCAAGCCGGGCAGGCGTTACAAGGGCTTTCGTTGTACTTAACGGACACATACTCTAGTGCAAACGGTGGCCAGTAGTGCGAATACCAGTCTATTCCTTTCATCTCACTCACATGTCTCGGCTAGTGGGGAAAACTACCTAATCAAAGCAGATGGTCCTCCCAAAATGCTCCTCCACCTTCTCAGGGAGCACGAATTCGCACGTTCCAAGGGTTATAAGATGGCAGAGACGACTCTGTCAAATAGTTACAGTGCCAATGAAAACGAAACTGCCTACAATAGTAGAAACGAGTTCCATATGGCGCTAAGCGACACCACGCGGTCCAACTGCCCGTACATGGGGATGTGAAGCGCTGCTAGAGGTATTGCCAACGACTACGTTCCCATACTGTAGCGTCAGGAGTGTCAAGCGGAGACGTGGAATTAAAAACATAAAACAGCAAGTGGATAAAATCCTTACTAATGCATTGGTGCGTGAAGCAAGCCTAAACACAAGGACGTACACGAAACACATGTAACAATTAAAATCTGCAGTTGATAGTTTGCGCAACCTTACGCGTACTTCACTGTGTTTGTGTCTGCTTCACGCACCACTGCATTAGTATGAATTAACAACTGACCCAATAGTCGGTCGTTCCGGATAAAGTCCCGGAGAAAAAAGTTTGGAAAGCAGGTCGAAGGGACAACGATCGAAAGGGACCGCACACTGCAGTCGCTACACAAGTAGGCAAACGGCTGTGCTTTCTTTCGTTCAGCCGCCGCGGTACTTCAGTGATCACGCTTCTTGGCTGCTAGCCCGCAGAAACACCAGCTCGATTTCAGCGGCGGGAGCCGCTTTTCGATGAAGGCGAAAACCCTGGAGTCCCGTGTACTGTGAGATGTCCGGGCGCGTTAGCCAACACCACGTGGTTAAAATTTCCGTAGCCCTCCACTGCGCCGTGCCTCCTGATCATACTTTTACATTGACCAAGCTGGGAGCCGCACCGTGTTCACCCCAGGTACATCATCGTCTTCCTTTCTTGGGTGTCTTTCAGATCCCGGTAACCGCACATACCACTGCAGGTCAGCGTCCTTAATCGTCACGTAACAATATCGTGGTTTTGGACCAGAAAACTCCAGCAAATATATAAGGAGCATCGCATCGTGATGATAGTAAAGACTAAGGCTATAGCTGCGTGTGAAATATGTGTTACCTTGGGTGCGCATAGGGAGTCGCAAGTCGGCTGACACTCAGATTTGTGCTTATTCCAGGAAGTTGCTGCTACTTCCCTCCTGCACTTGGTACAGTCGACGCTTGTGAGTTCCTTGCATTGTATGTAATGGTTCTGGAAAAGATCGATTAAATGAGGTACCAACTCATATCACCTCCACGATAATAAATGTCAAGTATAGGACGACAGCCGACTACAACGAAACTATTTCTGTATACCGTGCGCCATTGTAGTAATAGTGGCATCAGCCATGCAGGTGAGAAAATATGCACAAAACCAGTTTTATCGGCGGGGGGTGGGGGGGGGGGGGAGGGAGCCGAGACAGGGGTCTCGCGGTCCGAAGCCAAGTGTCATATTCACTACATCGGTGGCGTAAGCAGCAGAGCACTACGCTATGCACCCAGGCCTGTAGAACGTGAATTTATAGGAACCACATGAACACATTTTACCGATGATTCTAACACAAATGAAAAGGAAAACACTTGATACAGCGCTTCGTTTAGATATTTTGAAAAACTTAGCAGAAAGGCACAGACTTAGTCGTACTTTACGTACAAACTACCGGAAAAGCCATTTGCACTTACAGAATTGAATTAATTGTAGTAAACCAAAGCAAGGCACTTCGCAAGGAAATTTGGCACGCCGATAGCGACAGCTCCGCTGTTCAATGCTTTTCACGGCCTGCTGGATGTCTTTCTTTTTTTTCAAGAAGCCAAAAAAAAAAAAGAACTGGGACGTACATACCTCAGAGCAGCGTACATAGTTCTGAACTCCCACAAGCGACCGCCGAGCCCACGCTTTGGACTTGTGTAACAATGTTCTCATCTTAACGGTATAAGATGCACTTTTCAACTACTCTCACGGCTATTTGAACAGCTAAGCTGTTCTAGCTCGGGGTAATGTGTCTGTCGCACGCAGAAAACCTCGCGTCGCCTAGCAACCAGCCACGCCACAGCTGGTGCACCACCTGGCACGACCTCGACATAGCCACGCATGCGCCTGTAGTAACAACAACGAGTGGGAAAGTAAAGTGAGGAGGAAGGAACGCCGGAGGGGTGGGAAGAGAAGGTGAGGGTGAGTAAAAAAGATGTGTGGGTGGCGAATAAGGGAAGAAGTAGGAGAGAGGATAGAGCACAGCATAGTCTCATACAATAGAGTGTAGCAAGGAGTGGGAAAGAGAGCTGAGGGTTAGGAGGAGGGTAGGAGGTAGATCAAAGCATAGCTCTGCATTGTATAGTGTGGCAAAGACTAGAAGAGGTAAGTGAGGGTGAGGGTGAGGAGAGGAATGCCTACCAGCTACGCTGTATCCTCCGTCTTCCCACCACTAGTGCGTAGCTGCCCTGACTCTTTAGAGCTCAGCTGCGGCGATGTGAGGTGGTTTTGTCTTAGCAGCACTGTTCCATTACACGTGGTTCCATGATTTACCGTTAGTAAGTTGCAGCTCAGAATCGACTTTCCAGCAACGTTTATTTAAAGTGAAGAGGAGTAAAGGGAACGCACTCTCTCAGGAAAGAAGAAATGCCCTATACTGACCATCATCTTCCGAGCGATCTTTTATTAGGTAGACAAGCAAAGGTTAATTATTATTGCGTGCAATGAAAACCTCAACAGAGAGACATGACACGTTATGCAGGCATGCATATTGATCCAGTAGGTACGCTTAGTCCACCAAGTTATAGCAAAGAGAAAGACAGGGAAGGTGGACATTGGAAACTCTGGATACGGACGTTTCCTTTAGCAAACGTTTCGATATCATAAGCGATATCATAAGTAGGCGACTAGCATGTTTGCTATCCAGTGACCACCATTTCCTATCCATTGCTATCCAGTGACCACCATCCAGGGACCACCCCTAGTTTTATGCTTTTACGACAGTTCCTCGGGGATAAGATTGTAAAGCAGCCATAAGAGAGAGACTGCGGTAATCATACCTCTAGTTGCTCGAGAGGAAGGATCATGGCGCACTTTGGTTGGTTCGGACACTGAACGTGCTGGTCACGCAGTATTGTGACCACATCCAGCGCTTCGAACAGCTGAAATAAATGAGAGAGTACATTGGAATCACAGGAAAACGTTCTGCATCATATCGTCAACCAAAACTGTCAAATGCCTAAATAAAAGCTTCGTCTCTCGAGGGCATTTTGGTTTTTGTAAAAGCTTGTGGCTCCATTACGTACGATTTGAACCTTATGAAAGGAACCTCCTAAATATGGTAATCCAGGCCGACATCTTCGAGAATGTATAGCGTTGAGATCAGTGCGTGTTATCTGTCAAGTCTCACAGAGCACGGTACTTTCCCTACTCGTAAATGCTACGATTTAGGCTGCTACCCAGTCCAAATATTTTGCGGGCATTAACGGCCGGACACGCTGAAAAGCTTTTTAAGGATTCTTGGAGTACGCGAATCGCTACTTCCTTGGTGAACGTAAACAAATATTTACATATCGTCCAAACAGCGCTTTGGGCGATTTTTATGCTATTGCGTTTACACATGATTGCATAATTTATTTCGATCCTGGATGACGAAACCTTTCAAATAAATTAAAATATTTCATTAGTGTTTGCCAGAACAGCGTTCACGGCCCGGTAGTTGTGATTGTGGTGACCTCTAGCGCAGGATGCATTCGTTTAAAAAAGTGAAAAGAAATAAAGCTCAAAATGTTTAACATTCTCACGTGCCGCGGCATCCTAACTTTTCGAGAATCAAGATACTAGATATATACGAACGAAGCTTTGAGAGCCTAAATTGACATGTTGCAGAAGCGTAAACAGATGTTCTCTCGCCTACCAACGTTCTAAATGGGAAGCGATCTCGAAAACACGACTAAGTTACCCTTAACGCTACACCGTCGAAGCTATATCTGAAGGCAAGCGAAGCCATTTTATGCAGTCATTTGCCGCGAACGACGTGTATATCCTACCTACAGCAACGCCAAATTCAGTTCGAAGCGGGCGTCTGAAACCACCACGATGTTTTACGTAAACTAGGATAACGACGCAAATGTGGTAACGTTAAACCAGCAAAATAGGGAATTTTAGTTTGGCCGTAGCATCTTCACGTTTACGGATACCGGCTTACCGTAAAAGTGTACGTGACCAGAAGCGCTGGTAGCGACACCTGACGGCGCGAAGCCTAACCAGAGACACAGAAAACTGTTATTACCCAGGCTGGCGCGTTATGCTGGGCAGCTGGTGTGAAGCATTGGTCGTGAGATAATTAGCTCAAAGAGCTCTCACTGTTTTCTCTTAGCGAGAGCGCACATGCGACTGAGAATATAATGGAATGCATTGTAGTTAAACAAACCACCGCTAGATGTCGCTAGCAGTTCTGTTTCTGCGCCGTCAGGAATAATGAAGCACAGAGCGTTATGGGGACACAATAGGTACGAGGTGCTTAGGGGTCTGTGGAAAGGGGTAATGGTACCGGGGCTTACATTTGGGAACTCAGTGGTGTGCATGAGGCCAGAGATACAATCGGGAATGGATGTGAATCAAAGAACTGTGGGACGCCTCGCGTTGGGTGCTCACGGGAAAACTACAAACGAGGCTGTAAAGGGCGATATGGGATGGGCGAGTTTTGAGGCAAGGGAAGCGCAGAGCAAAATAAGGTTTGAAGAAAGGCTAAGGAATATGAAAGAGGTTAGGTGGGCAGTGAAGGTGTTCCGCTATTTATATAGAAAGAGCGTTGACACGCAGTGGAGAAAGAGAACTAGGAGGCTCACCAGTAAATATACGGCTCTAAGAGAACTGACAACAAAGAGCGTAAAGGGAAAAGTCAGAGAGGCGGAGAAGATTTACTGGAGGACAGCGATGGAAAAAAAACCGACTCTGAATAACTACCGAGAGGGCAAAAACGAAATAAAGAGGGAGGCATTTTATGATAATTCAAGAGGAAGCGCTTTATTGTTTGAAGCGAGATCGGGCTGCCTTAGAACGCGTGTTTATAAAGCGAACTTCAGTAAAGAAGAAGAAAAATGCACATGCTGTGAGGAAGATAGGGAAACGACAGAGCATGTTCTGATTGAATGCGGAAATATCCACCCAGGTGTACGTTTGGGCACCACCCTACATGAAGCCTTGGGTTTTAGGGCGAACAACGGGAAGCTGAACATAGCCGCGATTGAAATAAGTAAGAGACGGTTAGAATACTGGTGGCAGAAAACTAGAGAGAACGGACAAAAATAATTATAGGGAAAAATATGGAATTTCTGCCATAAGGGGCAGGGAATTGGGATATGAAATTCCGTTTTTGATATGGCATGATCGATTTGATTGAAGTAAATTTAAAAGGCATGAGGAAAATTAAAAGAGAAAAAAAAAAGTTCTTAAATCTTCTTACGAGCCTGGTGGCGCACATGTCACCGCCCCGTTACAAAGGGGAAGCTCATAGCATCCATCCATCCATCCTGCCGCTCAACTCCTCCGGTAGACCAGTATCCGTAAACGTAAAGAAGTCTACAGGCGAACTTAAATTCTCTAATACCGTGGGCACGCCCAGCGGCATCGGCCGTTTACGGTACTGCGCATGCGCATTTCCATCCCCCTATGCCGATAGCTCCGCTATGACGCCATAGGCCCGCTAAACTAAACATCTCTTCTCTGAAGAGTATAGGCAAGCGTAACGACATGTCACCTGTTCGAAGGGAACCGGCTTGCGTTCGTCGGGACAGTAGATTTCGAATTTATTGTGCTTGTAGCTCTGCTCGCTGATGCAGCTGTCGCAGAACAAGTGCGACGCGGGGTCCGAGTACATGCTCATGGAGAACATGCGGCATTTCTGGCACAGGCAGTGCCGCGATATCTCGTCGGCAAACTTGATCATTATCGGACCTCCGGGGAGGTCCCGGTACTGCACCATTGTGCCCATGACGCAGTGTCCCTAAGTCGTCTTCAAAAGAGTGTCCGCTGTGCGGTGATGCCTCCCTCACCAGGCCTGCGATGGTCAAGGCCTGCACAACAAACGATAAGTTGTTCTGGATGAATTGATGATTGCCGATAGTGGTTGCCATTGACTCTCTGAAGAGGATACGTCGGCGTTCATCAATCTTATCTGCTCACACAACAGACATCTATCGATCCGAGCCACCTTGACGGTAACATCGTCTCCACTTGTGAACACTTCACTTTTCATCATCCTTTTTTTATGCGCGCTATGATTGTGATAATTCTGCCTGATCATCTTATTTATACATTATCTACCTCTCTTGCGAGGCAGTTAGAAATATTTTTGTTTATTTTGTCGTTAATGCGGTATAGCATACCATGTTCCATTCTATATTTCTGCCTTGCTTTATGCGATCCACTCCCATGTACAATGCTTAAGAAATTCGGTGAATGTGAAATAAAAAATAAAAATAAATAAATAAATAAATACGTCCCATTACAACGACAGGGGACGCCATGTGAAGAAGCACTTACCACAAACTTAGGCACAGAGCGTCAATTACGCACATATCGACAGCCTATAACGACAAACAGTTGTTTATAAAAAAAAACACGCTTACTCCTTTTGGTACTTTTAGGCTGTACACTACAGTAATCACTCACAAACCAGCCAAGGCTAAACCGCAGTTACATACTAATTGCCTTTGCACACCTTCAAGCAGAAAGCTAGACGGTTAAAGGGGTCTTAAAAAGAATATAGAGATGACCGGTTGTAATTTTCATAGCTTCACTATGCATTCGACAAGCCGATTGCGAAATATTTCGGTGAAATATCCAGAGTACATTTAATAACGGCTGTTTGAAACCCCAGCGCTTTTGCGCTCCCGAAACGACTATGCGACACTACGGGCGGGCATGGTACTTTTCGGGGACATTTCGGTAACATATTTTCAAGTGTAAAGGTATAGTGAGCTCGCGTTTGCTCTAAAGGAATCGATTTAATTGAGAGCTAGAAAGCAAGAAAGTACTTAGAATCCGCGCAGTGCCGCCATTCGGAAGACAGGCTGCAGCACGGTTTGTTTTCCTGCGGCCTCCGCGGGCGCGCCAATCTCGGAGTCCTTGGGGCGACTGAGGTGACGTAAAATGTAGAGTTGAGAGGAACGCGCAGGCGAGGGCGCGGCAGGTGAAACCTATAACTCTTTTTTGTCGTTCTAAATCAATCCACACGATGCAACGGAATAATTTATACTGTCGATTGTAGTGCGAGGATCCACATACGCACTTAAGACGATAACTCCAGAAAACGTTTGACGACACCTTTAAGAGGACGGAGTGAAATAGTTCACGTCCAGAAAGAACAGCAAAATGGGCGGCCAGCGAATGTGAAAGCTTATAATGATACTACTGCTGTTACAACGACCGACTAAGTATGTGTTTTGTCCTATCCTGCTGCAGCAGAATAGGACAAAACAGAAAAGCTGTTTCAAACTGGGGCGCAGCCATTTCGAATCGCGTAAGTTTGAAAATGCGTAAATAAATATATATTGATACGCGAGTTGTTAAGCCACGAAACTGACCACGCACCGCAGAAAATCCATGTTCGTCAGCGCATAAAAAGAACATATGAGCAGATACAGCAGCGCTGGTGCGTGTGTTCCCTTCACGAATTCGTTAACGTGTCTTCCGTGGGCGGCGTGACCATGTAAATGAAGATCAGTACATAAACACCGCTACGCGTGGTCAAATGTGCTCATGTGGCGAAAGATTGACCGCATCAACAACTGCAATAAATGTGCCGATCTTTAGTAACGCGCTTACCAGTCCTTACGAGTTAAAAGAAGAAGAAAACAAAATAGCCAGTATTACTGTTGCGCTGACCGTGTAGGTGCTACATATCCGCCTTTTGAGTTTGATAACAGACGTACGGTGCAAAAACGAAACTTCAATGCAAGCACTATGAAAGGCACTTATCAAACTGACGACGTAGTCTAAACTAACAACTGCGAAAACTTTGCCGGAGTTTGTAAACAAACTTGAAATTATGCGTTTGTTGGCCGATTATTGATTAGGAAAGGTGACGCCCGTGCGATTGGTTTTTTTATTTTGTTTTGTTGGTTCAATGTTAAGCTCGACCAGTAAGACTGAACTAACATACCTCGTGCAATTTTCGCTCGAATGGTCGGTATCCGAAGGAAAAATAACGTTTCAAATTAACCTTTTATACGTGGCAGTCGTCCATGGGCTTTGCGCAATGCGGAGCACTAATCATCGACGTATGCTCCTAGCCATATCCTGTCAAGCACAGGGACTAGCAACGTAATTATCAAGAACAATCGCGTTTCACGACGCTCAAAATGGGGAGAAATGATAGCTTACCTGCTGTTCTGATGCACCGATAACAAACCCAGAGAGCGCTTCCGCGAGCTCCCGATGAATTCTGTCGCATTTGGTGCTCTACGTTACACCTGATGTGTTTCGAGCGGCCATGTTCGTAATCCCTGTCGTAAGGCTGTGAGCGACCGCCACGGAAGGCAACGGGAGGAGACACCGCCAGCCGCCGCCGCCGACAGTGTCGTATCGCTGAACCAGATTGTTGGCATGGGAACGAGCGTTGTCGATAAGGATTTCTCGCAGCGCCACATCCAGGGCAGAAAATGCGCAGGAAATATTTCCGTTCCTCGGCTCGAGGGCTATTGAATCGACTGCGTATCGAGACAGCTCATGTTTATCAATGTTTTATGAAAGCCGGCATAACTGTAAGCATTGTGACTTTGGGAGCACTTGATGATGTGCGCGTTTGGTGCACGGAGTGCACCACCGGGACGGTGCGTTGGCACAGTCACGGCTAATGTGCAATTTAGTGCATAGGCGCATATGCGTGGACGAATGATAGTTACATTTGTATTAATAAAATTAATACGGCTTGATTTGGCTTGCATTGCCGGAATCGGCCAGTCGAGATCGTGCGCGCAGTTGAAGGCAAGGGAGATCGGAGGATACAGACGTATGCCAGCATGAAGTGTGCTTGCTGACGTGAGGCACACTGGGATATCAGCGTAAATATGGATATAGCATGAGCTTAACAATACCTGGGCCGCTATTTGACTCATGATTAATGAGGAATAACCAGCTCAAACGTGTGTAAGCAGCGCAACACGGGCGCGCGTGCAACATTGTTAAACATCAGTGATAAAGTCCTTAGATGTCTTAGTTGTGCCACCAGAGATGATTAGTCCAAACTAGAACAGAATCATATTGGCTCCGAAATACCATGAAAGACTACGAAACCACCGAAGTGTCTCTTCAGTGAGCGCAACAAGCAGCAGAACAGTGCAATGACTAAAAGAAAACAAAAACGTGAGGGTGGTGTTCACTGAGCAAAGTTTATTTGGACCTTCAAGACAAAGCTGGCACATGCATGACAGAAAACATCTAATCGGCAATGTAACATGCTCCGCCCCTTTCTTTCCAACTGTCTAACCGCTTACTTTAACTAAAATCTAAAGTTTTTCGAAATCTCGTCTGGTAGTTCTGGTTGTAAATTCATTGAAAAGGATGGAATCGCCGACTATCGCAGAAACGTCATCCTTCTTTAACAACCTTTGGTCGGCCATCCCTTATTTTAATTACAGTTCGGCTAGCAAAACTAATATACACACATGCAAAAAAAAACAAGAAAATAAAACACACAGGAGAGATTGTGCCTTCATTATATTTTTGTTCAACTGAGCGAGAGGTATGTGAAAACACACGCAAATAATGGGAACATTACCAAGTTCTGTGATTTCAAGTACGTCGTGCCCACAGACCCTTCAGCGTCAGCCCCTATGGAAAACTAATTTATCCTTTGACTTCTACATTCGTTCTTCTTTACTCCTAGGGAAATCTTGAGGTTTGTTTTCACAGTAATGGCCTGAATTGAACCCGCAATTGCATTTTCTCGCACTTCTTTATCAAGCCATATCACAAACACGCTTCTTGAAAGCCATCCTGCATGCTACTCGCATCGTCATCACCGTAATCTTAGTTTATGTCCCTTATGAGGGCACGAAGTCCCGCAGTACCCTCCTTTTAACACAGGCGTTCGCGAGTTAATCCCGCTTATTGCGGCAAATAACTTTGTTTTATCAACTCACTTAATTTCGCAATCCTCGGCTGCACTTGTCTCGTGAAATCGATATCGTTGCTTTACCTGAGCACTCCTTATTTGTACAGTTCTATACGTGTCCTGTCCGAATCAATTGTTTCCTCCTGTTAAGTTCTCTCATCTACACCGCTGCTTTTCTAATTGTGAAGCCCATTAGGGCCGCGGGCTGTCGGCGTGAAATGTCTCGTGTCGTTGTCACGCTCAAAAAACAGTGTTTGAAAACAAGGCCAAACGTGTTACAACTGAGCGGAACTGGTTAAAATGTATCCAGAATAAAAATGGTGTGGATAAACCAGAGTATTAAAATAAAAGATGTACATCACGGGTAAGCAATCGCACAATCAGATGAATTTAAGTGAAATATAATTCGAAAACGCCGAAGATAAACACAACAGAATCCCCCAAAAAAGCACAGGTGAATGAGTGCTTCGCACTTCGGAACAGTTGTCATTGCAATGGAACTTGCTAAGATTTCTTTTACCGCGTACTGCTAGACCTATCATTTCACGCTCCAATGCACGCTGCGTATACATCAACTCCTCGAATTTCACTGCTATTCACAGTTTCTGCGCTATGTGTTAGTACTTGCAAGCTGCAATTATTTTTCAGGTGTGACGTCAAAGAGAACGGTGAGCAGCCTCCAATAGCCAGGGAATGCAAACGATATGCATCACATGTAGAGGTCACTGTAAGCTAGCGAAAGTTTGGATGAATCAGGCAGGTCATTTAAACATAGAAGTGCGCCTTATCTAGACCGCCCACTGATTCAGAAAGGACACTGTACGGGCATAATGGGCGGACGTACAATTGAAGAAACTATCATAATACACTGGCATTTGGCGTTACTGAAAATACGTATCAGTGTCCCCAAACAGCAAGGCCCTATCGCTACAGGCACTGTAAGATCCCTCTCCGTGTATCAACGGTGAGGCCAGCTTTCTCATCTCTTCGCCACATTCTGAAAGTTTCATTACCAGTTCGAAAGGCAGCTCTTCCAAAAGTTCACCGTCGGGAAAGTCATCCCTAAGACCATCCCTCATGGATTTGCTCCTCTTGAAGACAGCCATGAGTACACACTCGTAGGCGTGCGTCGGAGGAGGTGATGTAAGGATATCGTCTATATCGTTCAAGACGCAAGGGGACAAGAACGATCTTATAAGTTGAAACTTTTGCGTGTTTTCGGAAACGCCGAGCTTGTCCAAGTACTCTTCGACGGCGAAGTACCATTCCAGCAACTCTTCGAGTGACACGTCCAGCACGGGCAGCACTGGAATGTCTGGGCCGAGAAGGGTTCGCCGATGCTCGGCGCCGGAGGAACCACGTCGCACGTGACCTGTGACAGCATTTAGTGCACCGAGGTCCACGTGGTCGTGCCCGTCCACTGCATCGGCAGTCTGCGAAAAAAGTTTCGAACACTGCTCAGTCCAATTGGTGCACAGTTGGTGCATTCTTTGAGATGAAAGTACGAAAGACGAAGGTATAGAACCAGACGGGACAAGAGCTGACCTTTCCCTACCTTTCAAGGCGAAGCTGTTTAAGCTGTTCGTTCTTTCGTCTGTATATGCATATCACCTTGAGATGACTTTGCCTAGCAACCAAGCGGTGCTACGTCTACCAGCATAACCTTGCGTGGCCTCGACATCTTGCTACATCATGTATCATGACATAACAACGACACGTGACCAGAAAAAAGACCAAAAGGATGAAGAATAATGAGGAGGAGGAATAATAATAATATGATCATGATGATAAAAGAGACAGCGAACGATAAGGTGACGACGACGATGACGATTATTTAAAAGATGATGATGATGAAAAAGAACACGAAGACTATGAAGAAGACCGTGATAATGATGACGAAGAAGAACAAGGAGAACATGAAGAAGAAGACCAAGAAGATGTTGAGGATGACGACGACTACGACCACGATGATGATGAGGATGATGATGATGATAGACCCAGACCAGCCAAGTGCCCATCAGCTTCGCTAGCATTGCGTCACTAGTGCAAACTGCGCTAATTTGTCTTTTTTTTTGCAGAATACTTGAACGACTAACGAAGCAAAGCAAACCAGCAGTAACACAGCCTGGCAACAGATCAAGCTCCGTTCAGTACTCCAGTATCACAGAGGTTGTTGTCATCGTTCTCGTTGTTTGACATGCAAACATATGTGCGCACAGACATGAAAGAAATAGAGCAGGCTGACAACTGCCAGCTAGAGGGGTACCCAACGCTTACCTACTTTCAGGGAGAAGAGAATTAGAGGAGAGGAAGATGCTTTGTGTCCTTTTTCCTTCCTCCGATTAACATCATACAGTATATACACACGCCCGTACGGTGACATGCTGTTTTTCCCCCAACTGCGATACTCTACGCCCAAGCTTAGAGCTTTTTATCGAAGAGAGATATATTTCACTGCCTGAAAGTGCCGCGGAAGTCTGGCTCACACATGCGTGTCCTTGCTTTTCTTTGATTTGTTTTTCTTCTAACTGACTTACCTTTTGGATTTTTCGCTCAAAGCCGCGGCAAAGTCAATTTTCCTGAACCAGACCATTCCACCGCGGGGACCTAGGCGAACGCAAGTCACTGTCTAACAAGGTACATGGTATTATAAGGTTTGCTATGGACAATAAGTGTCCTACAAAAGTAGTGTCTACTGAAGCTACGAGCAGAGCCGCCGTTGAAGTACTAACAGTATGGATGAAGAATTTCGCGTAGATCTTATAACTGCGGCTTTGATGGGTTCTGTGGTCTTACGGTATTGACCAAACTCATCTAAAACTCTGAAATGATTGTTTAATTCGAAATAATTATGGATGTAGTTGTCTCACTCGTTTCGAATGATTGTCTATTAATATAGGCAAAAAAATGGAAGGTAAAAAAAAACAGAAGTAAAGGAACAAGAACGGCTGGTTTCATGAAAGCGAACTAGCGTATGTCCACATACTAGGACACTCAGATATTGTTCAAGCAATCGCTGCCTCATAGTTCCCCGTAGTTATATATTGAAAGTTCATGGTGTAAGGTACATTTAGGTAAACGAAAGGCGAATGGCTCAAGGACTCGATTCTTTTTGAGACACAGCCTCATGAATCCAACAGACAATGCGGCCAAGGAAAGCGTGGTAGAAAATATTTGTGGTTTTCTGGTGTCGTGCTCTCATCATGACATACATGGATAGGAATACATGTGGACGAAACAAAAAACACCTGCCTTTGGTAAGGACTTGACCTTACGGCCTTTGGATAACATCTACTATGAGCTACAATCTCCGCTACTGCGCTGGTCCTTCCCTGTTCCATTGGGCATTCGTCTCCATTTAATCCTGGGAGTGTTATGCAGCGCCACTGTTGAAGAAGTAATTCTTACATGCTACCTAGAAGGACCGAGTCTGCCAGCCCATTACCCTAGTCGTCTGGAAATAGGGAAAGACGCCATTTTTTGCGCATACGCACACGCACATCTGGGCCTACGGCAGCTCGTAAAAGACACTGCAACGGCGGCATTTTGGCCGGAATTCCCGACACCTAATAACCAACAGAATGTGGTAATGAAATTTACGGTCACTGACCAAGTCAAAAAAGTTGTTTTGACGTTTCGGAGCCTATACAGGTTCCTTGTTCACAATGCAGCAGACGTAGCGCCGTTGTCCAGTTAAATATGAAGTATGTGACGTAATGAACGGGCATAGATTTGAGGCATGTTTCCATCTGTCCTGTTAACGGTATCAGGTGTCGTCTGTATCAGCAGAGATTCCAGTAGCAGTCTCGTTGTCAAATTCTTCTCTTTGGCTATGACAGCAGCATTCTCCCAAGCGATAGAGTGATCACTCTTGTGCACATGCTCCGCTAGTGCGTTGTACACATGGCGGTGATTTTGAACATCGCGTTTGTGCTCTTTTAGTCGTCTAATGAAGTTTCCTGTTTCGCCAATGTAGCAGAAATTGCAGTCGTGGCACGGGATCTTATAGATTACACCCGGGAACTTTTCTGCTTCTAAGCGGTCCTTCACGTTGACGACTTCACCGCGGAGCTTGTTTGATGGCACATGCGCTACGCGTAAATCATATTTTGAAAATATTCTTGAGAGTGCTTCGCTGATACCTGGTACGTAGGGAATGCTGGCCCGTTTTTGAAGAGTTCGTTTCTCGGCTGGCTGAGGATTGCTGAGCATTCGTTTTTCAATTCTGCGAACAAAAGCAGACGAATAGCCGTTGTTTGACAGTTCTTGCCGTACCGTAATAAGTTCTCTCTGCAGTTCGTCTTCGTTGGAGCATAAGCGGGTGGCCCTACGAACCAAAGACGATACGACAGAGGTCTTGTGTCCAGTCGGGTGGCAGGACGCAAAGTGGAGGTAGCGACCCGTATGGGTCATTTTGCGATAAACGGAGAAGGATAGGCCACCGTCGGAACGCTGTACGAGTACGTCTAGGAAAGGAAGCTTGCCGTTTTCTTCTCGCTCCAGAGTGAATTTTATGGTCGGTTGTATGGCATTGAGCCTCTGTAGCAACCGGTCAACGTCGTGTTTGTGCAGGATACAAAAGCAGTCGTCCACATAGCGCAGAAAAACTTTCGGGGCAGGTTTGAAATCTGTCAGGACTTTTTTCTCCTCCAGGCTTTCCATCACAAGGTTTGCGGTTGTCACGGATATTGATGCCCCCATAGCAGTCCCATGCGTCTGTTTGTAGATCTTAGAGTCGTAAGTAAAGTACGTGTTACTTAAGCAAAGATGAAGCAACTCACACAGCTCTGAGGGATCCAGGGGTGTCCGGTCAGCGAGGTTGGCATCCCTGGAAAGCGCTTCTTTGCAGGTTTCGACGGCCAAGTCGATAGGGACACTGGTAAAAAGCGAGGTCACGTCAAACGACACCATCACATCGTCATCACTGAGATGAAGGCCACGCACAGTTTCCACGAATGCTGAAGAGTTCTCAACATGTGTTGTGGTGTGGCCGGCTAGGGGGCTGAGCACTTGGTGCAAAAACCCAGATAGCTTGTAGAGCGGTGAACGAGTGAAGTCGACTATTGGCCGAAGAGGTACGCCTGCCTTGTGTACTTTCGGGAGACCGTAGATCGCAGGGGCTGAACCGTTGGTGCACAATAACCGGTAGTATAATTTCTTGTGTTGAGGGCAGGCCGGTGGGAAGACAGTGGACAGCGTTTTTTGCAGTTTGTTTTGAATGCTGCTTGTGGGGTAATACTGTGGCATTGCCCTTATCTGCTGGGAGGACGACGATGCTTTTGTTGCTGCGTAGGGTGCTTTTGTTGCTGCGACGATGCTTTTGTTGCTGCCTATGGGGGCATCAATATCCGTGACAACCGCAAACCTTGTGATGGAAAGCCTGGAGGAGAAAAAAGTCCTGACAGATTTCAAACCTGCCCCGAAAGTTTTTCTGCGCTATGTGGACGACTGCTTTTGTATCCTGCACAAACACGACGTTGACCGGTTGCTACAGAGGCTCAATGCCATACAACCGACCATAAAATTCACTCTGGAGCGAGAAGAAAACGGCAAGCTTCCTTTCCTAGACGTACTCGTACAGCGTTCCGACGGTGGCCTATCCTTCTCCGTTTATCGCAAAATGACCCATACGGGTCGCTACCTCCACTTTGCGTCCTGCCACCCGACTGGACACAAGACCTCTGTCGTATCGCCTTTGGTTCGTAGGGCCACCCGCTTATGCTCCAACGAAGACGAACTGCAGAGAGAACTTATTACGGTACGGCAAGAACTGTCAAACAACGGCTATTCGTCTGCTTTTGTTCGCAGAATTGAAAAACGAATGCTCAGCAATCCTCAGCCAGCCGAGAAACGAACTCTTCAAAAACGGGCCAGCATTCCCTACGTACCAGGTATCAGCGAAGCACTCTCAAGAATATTTTCAAAATATGATTTACGCGTAGCGCATGTGCCATCAAACAAGCTCCGCGGTGAAGTCGTCAACGTGAAGGACCGCTTAGAAGCAGAAAAGTTCCCGGGTGTAATCTATAAGATCCCGTGCCACGACTGCAATTTCTGCTACATTGGCGAAACAGGAAACTTCATTAGACGACTAAAAGAGCACAAACGCGATGTTCAAAATCACCGCCATGTGTACAACGCACTAGCGGAGCATGTGCACAAGAGTGATCACTCTATCGCTTGGGAGAATGCTGCTGTCATAGCCAAAGAGAAGAATTTGACAACGAGACTGCTGCTGGAATCTCTGCTGATACAGACGACACCTGATACCGTTAACAGGACAGATGGAAACATGCCTCAAATCTATGCCCGTTCATTACGTCACATACTTCATATTTAACTGGACAACGGCGCTACGTCTGCTGCATTGTGAACAAGGAACCTGTATAGGCTCCGAAACGTCAAAACAACTTTTTTGACTTGGTCAGTGACCGTAAATTTCATTACCACATCATGCTACCTGACCAGACGAGCTTTCGTTGAATTCTGGACTATGTGCATTACAGGAATGTGCACGGACAAGGCGTCGTGTCCAAGATCAGGCAGTTCGTTTCGCTTTCGAAAAGAATAGCTGCCTTCAAGACTCATCTCAGCTTCAACAAGACTTGCAGAAACGAGGGTCTTATGCCGAAATCTCTTCGTTTGAAGATACCTGTCCGTACAGTGTGGGGACATAGGATCATCCGGCAAGCTGAAAAGAACCTACTGGCAGCACAGATCCAGGAGTGCAGACAAAATCTTCGGAATTTAGAGAACGCAACGTTCTTTGCCAGACGTAAGCTGGAGCATCTTCTCGGAGGTGAGTTTCCCGATGTTCAGCTGCACGCAAACTTCACCGATTCTCTAAGGGAACATAAGTGCAAGGCTTCTCAGGACAGGAAACTCGAAGGGCTACGTCCGAAGGTTCCAAATGATGCCAAGGAAGCGGTCATTAACTTATCCTGCTACCAGCCAAGTCCTGAAGAATTTTCAATCCTGCACCGTGGCTTGAACTTCAACACGAGTGCTGCCTCTGACCCGAAGAAAGTGATCTGTGCTGTTGAACGAGCGGTTTCTCAGCTGCCGCGTGAAGTGCAAGATGAAGCACGCACCAGAGCAATAGGTGTACTCTCGTCGTGGCGAAAGCGCAACCTGCCGACGGGCCTCCCACCAGCGGAGAAAGAAGCAATACGGACCCTACGCAGCAACAAAAGCATCGTCGTCCTCCCAGCAGATAAGGGCAATGCCACAGTATTACTAGACCGCAGCGCATACAAGGAAAAAATGCTTAATTTGCTTGAAGACGGAGGAACCTATTCCGTATTAACCAAGGACCCCACAAGCAGCATTCAAAACAAACTGCAAAAAACGCTGTCCACTGTCTTCCCACCGGCCTGCCCTCAACACAAGAAATTATACTACCGGTTATTGTGCACCAACGGTTCAGCCCCTGCGATCTACGGTCTCCCGAAAGTACACAAGGCAGGCGTACCTCTTCGGCCAATAGTCGACTTCACTCGTTCACCGCTCTACAAGCTATCTGGGTTTTTGCACCAAGTGCTCAGCCCCCTAGCCGGCCACACCACAACACATGTTGAGAACTCTTCAGCATTCGTGGAAACTGTGCGTGGCCTTCATCTCAGTGATGACGATGTGATGGTGTCGTTTGACGTGACCTCGCTTTTTACCAGTGTCCCTATCGACTTGGCCGTCGAAACCTGCAAAGAAGCGCTTTCCAGGGATGCCAACCTCGCTGACCGGACACCCCTGGATCCCTCAGAGCTGTGTGAGTTGCTTCATCTTTGCTTAAGTAACACGTACTTTACTTACGACTCTAAGATCTACAAACAGACGCATGGGACTGCTATGGGGGCATCAATATCCGTGACAACCGCAAACCTTGTGATGGAAAGCCTGGAGGAGAAAAAAGTCCTGACAGATTTCAAACCTGCCCCGAAAGTTTTTCTGCGCTATGTGGACGACTGCTTTTGTATCCTGCACAAACACGACGTTGACCGGTTGCTACAGAGGCTCAATGCCATACAACCGACCATAAAATTCACTCTGGAGCGAGAAGAAAACGGCAAGCTTCCTTTCCTAGACGTACTCGTACAGCGTTCCGACGGTGGCCTATCCTTCTCCGTTTATCGCAAAATGACCCATACGGGTCGCTACCTCCACTTTGCGTCCTGCCACCCGACTGGACACAAGACCTCTGTCGTATCGTCTTTGGTTCGTAGGGCCACCCGCTTATGCTCCAACGAAGACGAACTGCAGAGAGAACTTATTACGGTACGGCAAGAACTGTCAAACAACGGCTATTCGTCTGCTTTTGTTCGCAGAATTGAAAAACGAATGCTCAGCAATCCTCAGCCAGCCGAGAAACGAACTCTTCAAAAACGGGCCAGCATTCCCTACGTACCAGGTATCAGAGAAGCACTCTCAAGAATATTTTCAAAATATGATTTACGCGTAGCGCATGTGCCATCAAACAAGCTCCGCGGTGAAGTCGTCAACGTGAAGGACCGCTTAGAAGCAGAAAAGTTCCCGGGTGTAATCTATAAGATCCCGTGCCACGACTGCAATTTCTGCTACATTGGCGAAACAGGAAACTTCATTAGACGACTAAAAGAGCACAAACGCGATGTTCAAAATCACCGCCATGTGTACAACGCACTAGCGGAGCATGTGCACAAGAGTGATCACTCTATCGCTTGGGAGAATGCTGCTGTCATAGCCAAAGAGAAGAATTTGACAACGAGACTGCTGCTGGAATCTCTGCTGATACAGACGACACCTGATACCGTTAACAGGACAGATGGAAACATGCCTCAAATCTATGCCCGTTCATTACGTCACATACTTCATATTTAACTGGACAACGGCGCTACGTCTGCTGCATTGTGAACAAGGAACCTGTATAGGCTCCGAAACGTCAAAACAACTTTTTTGACTTGGTCAGTGACCGTAAATTTCATTACCACATCATGCTACCTGACCAGACGAGCTTTCGTCGAATTCTGGACTACCAACAGAATGTGCTCGTTACTTGCTCGAGTGTACAGGACCCACGTAACAGCATCTTTTTTTTAATATTCACGGTTATAAGGACCATGACTTCAGATTTATTGTCGAAGTATTTCTGTCTGCAAAACAGTGATTTCAATACAAGTTCCATAAGGGCGAATACAAATACGACAGGAAAGCCAGAAGGCATGGCAGAAGGGAAGTTTAATTTTTAGATGGTTTTGCCTAGCCTTGTCGTTTCACCCTCACCCGTTGTCACGTGTTTTTTTTTGCTCATTCCTTCATTCCTTTTCTTAGGTTTTACGATTCGACGCTGAGTTATTGCTCTAGTTTTTATACGTTTCATCCTCACGAACTTTCCGTGTTTACTGTTGGTCATCAGTTTCATCTTCGACTTGTGTTGTTATCCTTAGGATTTTGTTGCTGTTTTGTTTCCTTGGCTGATTTTGTTCTGAAGGCTTGCGTTGAAATTTTCCCCCCAGAGATGAACTGCTTTGTCATGCTTGAGTGTGTACCTTGAGGGAGTGCACAGGCGCAGGTTTTATCTTGCCTGTATGCTTTACATCTCCTTGGTTTTTTCTGTGTGTGTGTTTTGTTGGACTGTTTGGCGTGATGTGGTCAGAATTTGCATAAAAAGGACTGGTGAAGTGCAAATAAATCTAGTTGTAAGTCGGCGCTCGTCTGTGTGATTCATGTGTCTCCTGTCTTCGTCTTGGTCGCGCTGCAATTTGAAGAGAACGATAACTTAGCTATTTAATGCAGTGCTGCCAGTTAGTGTCTGTGGTGGCTGATCACTGGCATTCTACACCCCAAAACTACGCTTACACGATGAGAAACGCCGTATTGGGGGGTTGCAGAAATTTCGACCATCTGGAGTTCTTGAAAGGGCAACTCCGGCGGTTATTTCACCATGGCATGTTCTGCTATCAATGTTTTCCAATGGCACTGACAGTGCTGTAACCGCCAAGATGGCTGAGTTCGCTCAGAAACGCATCAAGAATTTTAAATAATCAACTGAAAGTCGTCTTCAAACTGAAACCGAAACGAGTAGATGCTTCGTGGAGCGTGTGTGGTGACGTCACAACCTTCCCATCACCGGAAATATGGAATTGGCGCCAAGGAAATGCCAGTGGCGAGGTCATCCGACGATATATTGAGTTATGCCAGCTTTTCTGATCTTGATAGCCATGATGTGAGCGCTGAAGCATCACCGTTTTGCTTTTGAAGGAACGCTGGCTTGGGTAGGCAACGCGGAGGAGATGACGTCAAAAACACGGAGTGACCCGCCTGAGAATCCGCTAAAAAATCTTTAAAATCCATTTGCAAAAAAACTAAATTACCTACATCCGCCGGACTTGGCATATATTATTAAAGTACCGAGGATAATGTATATTGAAAATTTTATTGAGATCAGGAGAGACTGAAAAATCGCTGGAGTTGGCCTTTAACGTGCATTGACGTATCGCACAGTACACGCGGGTGTCAGCATTTCACGTCCACCAAAGTGCAGCCGCCGTGAGTGGGATTCGACCCCGCGACCTTCTGATCAGCAGTCGAGTGCTATAGCCACTAGATCACCGTTGCGGGGAAGTTACTGTTTTACCTTTACGTTCCCGCAGTCATGGATAATTGAAAGCCGAACAACAAATTCGTAAATAGAATATCTTTCACGAATTATAACTCCATAGAACTATCTCAAGCCTCTAACTATGTTGATTCCAAAGAATTTAGGCTTTCACGTAAGCGCAAAATCCAAACTAGCGCCGATATAATACGTGCTAGCGGCGATAAGAGTGAAGTGATACGTTTTAGTTAGCCCGAACTTTTTCATATCGGTATGTCCAGCACTATGCCATGGCTTCCGTCCGGCACGCCGAGGGAGCCGCCCGTGTCCAAGGGCTCGAGGCCGTCACCTAGGCTGGGGTGCTTGTGTCCCTACCCCGACCAAATCGCCGGACCTATTTGTTGATTAAAGTTTCCTCTCTCTCTCTCTAGGAAAGTATATAATTAACGTTTGTGCGCTTTCATTTGTCCTTATCCAATACTTATGGCACGATTTCAATGAAAAACGGTATACCTACCGGCCTAAACATGTGCCCTTCAGTTATGACAGCCTCACAGCGTACGTTTTAAAATGCAGTAAGTTTACTCGCTGAGGTTTATAACTTCGTTCATCCACCGCATTTCACATCTGCTAGCCGGGATCATTGCCATAAAGTCAGTGTAACCTCCTGTAGCACTGTCTCGTGCTCAAAGTCATTTCTTCCTGAAACTGCAAGAACTTATACCTTCGTCAGTAGTGAGCGTACACAACCCAGTTCTTTTAAAAAGTTCCGGAGCTAATATCATCTGGCGCTGTATAGCTCATGAAATTCATATCGCTTGGTTTTTGCATCAGTTGAGTCTTTCACTCCTCTGTACATTGTTAAAATTGTTAAAATTGCTACCTTGACGTTTGTTCAGTAAACACCCCGAGAGCACATATGATGCTCTCAAGCCTATGGGATGCCGTTTAAGCTAACGTGACCTAGTTCCTGCATCTTCTATTGCCTGGTATTCGTGATATCTCTCGTATATTTCTTTTTTCTCATTTTGCTAAGCTTACTGCTTAGATATATTGTTCATGCCCTTGTATTATTCTTGCTCCACATTTTTCTTATTGGAGTTATTCTGAAGTCTATTGTGCTTGTCCCTACGCTCTTTGATGTACTGTATTTAGTGCATAATAAATTAAAAAATTGAACTAGTATTATACGACGGGGTGCTACGCGCGAAAACAAGGATGCGATTATGAGGCATGCCGTATTGTGAAGGGCAGTGAAAATGTGGGCCAACGGGTGTTCTTTTACGTGCAGAGAAAACGTACAGCGCAGGAGTCTCACATTACAGCTCCATTGAAATTGCCGTCTTTTGAGTGAGCACTTGAGCACTTCATTTGAGCACCGCCACTTTTGCAACGAGTGTAGTCATCGCGATAGGGGTGTGATCCGCTATCGATATTGTCCTAATGGTTCGGTGTTCGTAGTTATTAAAAAAAGCAAGCACTATTGAGCAAGTACAGTTGAGCTGAGACTAAAGAGGTATCCAAGTTAGATTTAGCACGACCTGTAGAAAGGCCTAGCAGTTCCTAGCAAAACCATGTTAAACTTCAAATCGTCGAGATTCGCTGTTTCGAGCCTTACGCGACTTATTAGAAGCCTCGCGATTCCTTTTTTGCACGTTTATACATGCATGTGCACTCTTGCCACTTGCAAGACACTTAAGTAACCAGTGCTTACGTATGGGCTTAAAATTTTATCGGCTAAGTGTAGCGGGGGCGTAATATGTTTCTGCACTTAAGGTTCCGATATCCGGTCATCATGAAGACATCGTCGTAGGGCTCGCTAATTGTTAGATAACATTAACAGTGCAAGAGGACAGCGTCTGTCAGACACAAAACACACGTACGAACTAGTGACGACCCCACACTAAGCACCGTCAGTAGCTTTTGTGTTGTGAGTTAACCTGAGATTGTGGCTTTTTGCGCCTTTAGGTGTTTGTAGCAAGGTGTTAGCGTGTAGCTCAGATACATGTTCTACTGAAGCTCAACAGTTTAGTATGGGAGCAACGCCCATCGCCAGGTTGGTTCCAGCACGACACGTGCTGCGCACTGGCGATGGTCGTTGGCCACTTGCTAGAAAAGCAGCAGCGGAAGCGTGGCCGACAGTGGCGTTGGACTAGAGTGAAGTACAGGAGGAGTGTGCGCGTGAGGTGTGCGCCAGGTCGCCGACGGACTGCGGTGTGCGCGGGGAATGTGTGCCGTGCCAGGGCGAAAGTTCAGGGCGGGTACAGGAGCCGGCAAGGGCCTGTTTGTTCAGTGTTCTGAGTTGTTCACAGTGTTACTAGTTTTCTGAGTTAAGTATAATAAACGTTCTTTTTGAGTTGATAAGCGGCGGCTTCATCTGTGGCGGCAAGACGGCTCGGGTGGAAGAAGGAAGGGGAAAACAGAAAGGCAGGGAGGTTAACCAGAAAGACGTCCGGTTGGCTACCCTACACTGGGGGAATGGGAAGGGGTTATAGAAAAATGGGAGAGAGAGGAAGAAGGGGAAGAATGAAATAGACGCTGTAGGACAACTCTAACTGTCAAAGGCGTTCGCGCAAACCAGTCATCTTCAAAAAGCGCGAAAGTGCTTTTAGTGCCTTGTGGGTTGACGAGCGACGAGGGCGGTGCTCGAGTAGCACTTCTACGGAAAGTGGCCGGTCGACAATTTGGCGTAGCGTCTGAGCAAGTGTTTTCCTTTCCGCGACGAATCGCGGATAGTGGCACAGCAAGACGGCCTCAACGCCTACATTAGTTATAGAGGAGAGCCGGTAACGACAGGAAACGAGACACCGACTTCCACTAGTTCCCATCTGAACTTTATTGCCAAGAAAAGCAGCACCTTTTACAGTGCACCAAAACAAGCCGTAAGAAGTGTCCCCTCACTTATTTCTCACGCAAGCAAAACCGAAAATAACACGCCCAAATAGAAAATGCGAATAAATGCACAAACACTCCAGAAAAACATGCACAATAGCATCACAACTGGAAACATCGCGTACCAGCGTGCGCTAGCATTGCATTTAATTTTAAATTCTACTTGGCCATTAGCTCTTGTTCGAGCACGATTTCCTACCCTTGGTCACACGTTCCTGCTACGTAAGAGAATACAAGCTGGAACACTGTGGTATCGCTCTCAGTGTATGTAGTGTATATATGTACAAAGTGCTTCGGTGATCCACCTGCTTTTACAACGAAAGTTCATGCTCGGCGTTTTCGAAGTTTTCCTTGCATTCCAAATGTGCGCGCAGTGCTTCCCGACTGGTCTCACCATTTATATACCGAGTTCTCGATGTATCATTGTGTGGCATTTGAAATCCCCTACCGCGGCTCCGTACCAAATATAACGACGAAGAATATTCATTCGGTGCGGGAGAGTGCTGTAGGGGAGGAACGCCCCTTGATATACCACACTGCCGCACGAAGCGCTCCGCAAGGCTCATGTTGCTCGATTCGTTGCGGTGATACTGTTCTGTTGTATTTCCAGGCGCTCGGAATGTGGTGCAAGGAGCCTGTACCGACAGCCCATGATATCTGTCCTTATCGCATTCTCTCTCTGTATAACTGGTACAGCTAGTTCTGCTCTCCTTTTCCTGACAATCTACAAGTTCCCTGCAAGTGATGGGAGGGAATGGTTTTTCCTTATTGTAGTTATTCCATCTACCAGCCCTTTCGGGTTGTAGATTGGCGACGCCACCAGCTGGAGTTGATTCAGTTGACGATGGGGCAATGCTCATCCGGCTAAGGGCGCCTTGAAGTTCCTCTATGTGTTGGCAGCTATCCGCAGCGGTGTTCCTTGACGCCGGGGTCTTGTTCACTTCGTCTAAGGTGCTGTATACATATGCATTCCGTAGGGGGTCATGCTGCCGTCTAGCCAATCCCTGAATCGCTGCGAACAACATGTCTTGCTTCCTCAATGTATGCGTGTCAGCAATGCCATCCGGAGAATTTCGTGGTCGAAGTGATGGTCCTGGTGGGACGTCGAGGTATACAGTTTTGTCAGCGTCTTCGTTTATTGGATCGTCGTCCCTTTTTAGCTCGACGTTTGCCTTTCGCGCGCTTTCCTGAAATAGGGCATCTGAGGGTGTTGGTTCTTTCGGACATTTCGATAAATACGATGTCAGCCAAGGCAATATCGAGCTTGATTCGCTCGCCACGGAAGGATATTCCTTACCTGATTCAGGAGATGGAGTCGCTTTTTCCTGCAAAATAATGAGAATACATGCAGAACGTCAAGACCTGGCCCAGTATTCTCGAATACACGTGGATTTATAGATTTAAAACAACAAATGAGGGTCTCTCTTGGAAGGCCTTTTTTGCAGATACAAGGGAAACTCCTGCGGCAGAGTCTGTAATTTTCCTCAGCAACCTTCAATTTTCATTGAACTTAGAGTACCATGAGTACTAACACAACGTACGCGATCTGTGTTCGTGCTCCTGAATTTTGACGCTAGTTTGTTACACAGCTTAGACAGTTCGGCAACGTGTCCATTTCCGCCAGCATTCCTCAACCAGCAGCTTTCAATATTGCCTGCACGTACAGGTTTTATGACCGCCTCAACACAAAAATTAACAGTAACGACGATCATATTATGATAGTGGCGATACCACTTCCTTAGGTAAATGAGAATCAAACGATCTTTGGTAGGCTATGGGAACGAGTACATGCACGACGACAGAATAATGTACTAGTGAATACTTCACGTTTTAGGGGCGAAGCTCCGTAAGGTTTGGGTCTGTCCGTCCGTTGTAGTAGCGCGTTACCTACTAGGAACGCGCTACTAGGAGGGCGCGTGTGGGAGGCGCGCGAGCTCTCTCACTCTTCCATCTGCTGTCTTGTGAGAGAGAGAGAGAGACAGAGACAGAGAGAGTGAAAGGCGCGCGTTGACTATGGAAACGCTCTTTCTTCGATGAACGCGCTACCAGCTCGCAAAGAAGGAGAACGCGCCCTCAACCACGAGAGACAAGCTTGACGCAGGCAGCGTCTTCTAGCGAGTTTCTTGATTGAAAAATACCGACTGCTCGGGCTGGAGAACCCTTCACCGGCCACCCGTATATATATATATATATATATATATATATATATATATATATATATATATATATATATATATATATTGACACCAAGCAAAGTGCCCACCGCGGAGCAAGTTTTGAGAAGCGAGCTCCCCACTACAGGCACCGATCTCGAGCAGAGGGAAGACGAAGAAGAGCGCACTTGCGCGAGCGTTCTTTTTGGTGCTGGCCGCCATTAAAGAAGGTTGTCCTCTTCCGCCGATCGTCTACTGCTTGTCTTCGTGACAATATATATATATATATATATATATATATATATATATATATATATATATATATATATATATATATATATAGGCACTGGATCTTGACTTGCAATGAAGTGCCGGTGGGAGATTTCACTTGTGCGTAGTTGAACCATAAGGATTCGTAGCGTGCGCGTTAACTAAATTAATCCGGAACTCGGCCCGATCTACGATGAACCTCCGGAGCTTCGCCCACTCATCATCATTAACTCCGTGGATATGCTGTGAATTTTTTATAATTATGTAAATTTTATGCCAAGGAGCAATCTTGCTCATAAAACAAAGTATTTGGCACACTGGCCATATGGTTCCCTTTTCAGTAACAGAATGATTACGATATACTAAAACACAATGTGCTCTGAAAGGACACAGTGAACAGAAAAAAATGTCGCATAAGTATGTTTACGTTTCTTCAGGTTCTTACTCTCATTCCTCCAACTCACCAGTATTTCCAATGAGCCACTACGTAAAGAAATACCTTGTGGCGTCGGTGATAATCAGCACACGTGTTTTTGATTATGTGTGTTAATTACAATGACAACAGGCGCTAAGTGACATCGGACTGCCTTATAATGGAAGTATACCCAGTCAATAGGGCATATTCCTTTAAAACACTCAAAAAGTTCCAGCGCTGTGGCTTGATCAAGCGTTACTTCCTTCTCTACATAGTCTTTCTCGCCTTTCAGGGCCTGGTAAAAAGCGTGAGTTTAGCACATTACCTAAACACAACTCACCTCTAAAGAAGCATTCGATGTCCCAGGCTCAGTTTTCATTCCCTCATGAGCTTCACATCTAGTCCTTGATGGCGTCTCTTCAGAGGCGCTATAGAGCTCTGGGTTAAGGCAGGGCTGAGCTGACGCAGCACTCGTACACTCAGTGGTGCACTGAGAGCCGTTCTCGCCGAGGAAAACCGGGTAGGCACACAGGTAAGCCAATGCCTCTTCGCTCAGTCTAGATGCCAGAAAATGTGGCAGGTACTGCAGAGCCCGCTCCCACGTCACTGGCTCCCTTCTAGATAGCACATCTCGTGGTAGATATGCCCGGACAAACAGTGCGGCCATCAGACAGTCTAAAGGCTGCACCGGACATGGTTCTCCCAAGAAATCCTCCACGCAAGCTCGCTGCTTCAAGCGAACGAAGGCGGGTGCATAGACAGCGTATCGATCAGTATCTTGCAAACGTGATGTCCTCAAGGATTCCTCCATGGCCACGTACGCGTTTAGCCAGTTCCCTGACGCCAAGTACTGCAGCCACATTGGTAGGTCTTCAAAACTGGTGCCGCTGTCAGTGTGGAAACCAGCTGGCCCTGTGCTGTTGGTGTCAGGTGTTCCGGAGGTGACCCCTGCTGCAGCAGCTGCTGGCTTCCTCTAGGGAGAGAAATTCCGTGAATACGGCCTACGGTTAGGTACACGCCGATGTACTCAATAATGGAATCTCGAGGAAATAAAACAACAGTGCTTCATGTTTTTGTGTGGGGAGAAACTGGGACGGAGTGTCGTCATATCAAAGTTTCGCTCTGGCAAACGCTGGCACAGAAACAATGACCGTACGACGTGCTGTCGTGCTCGACTTTTCATATAAAGGATTGTTCTAAAGCACGTATTTTAGGTTTATGCTGAGGGACACAACAAAGATAACAGAGATCAATGAGATATCTTAGTAATCGGTCTCTACGGTTGGGAGAGGGGGGCAACAGGAAGGGGTTTCATGACGCCGAGATAGGGTGCACGCTGAGGCACTGCACGGGGGTGGAAGAAGGTCATTGGCAGGATAAAATTTAGGGGAGGTTGCAGTGATTTATTATGCAAACAAGTGCTACTAAACTGGGCGAGATAAAGGACATCGCGCCGCTCCGAGATTTGGTGATGTGTTCCTTTCTTCGTCTATTGGACGATACATCGGTCCTTGGAGATCGGTGGCGCTTTGGCGGGAATAATCGCAAGAAACTAGCCAATTTTACTCTTGCAAGGTGAAATTACTCGCCGTGAAATTTTTTACAGCCTTGCACATAATAACCGCCCACTTAAATGATCAATAGTGTGCAACATCGTTGCTCAAGAATCAGGCAAATAGCATGAACGACTCAAGAGGCATTGATAACCAGGTAAACCAGGTAGAATAGTGTGAACGACTCGAGAGCTACATCAACATTGAGAAGCGATAATGCAATGAACAATATGCTCGGTGACCTCGTCTGACGAGGTGCCAGTGTGAAGATTAGGCCATACCGTGAATGCTTTTACCGGTTGCATAAATGATATACGCGATATAAAAATATATCTCTATTAAGGCAGTGTGCCTTAGATTGACTATGCTTGCAAGTAAAGATATTGCTAACATTCTTTTGGTAATAAGAGATGGGGTAAAGAGTGGTCAAGGGCAATAAACAAACGTACTAAAATGCTAGGGGCCGTACGCCATGAGATAGAACCGAAAATGAATGATAGACTGAACATGGAAGAGGTGAAATACAGCGCATTGTAAAAGAAACAAAGAAAATACAGACGGGGCAACCAAGGGAGAGAAATATAAGTGTTGTGTGGTGGGCAGGGAGGTGAACTAGAATAGAACATCCACTTTGCTATGCTGCAGTGGGGAAGTGGTAAGGGGCGATAAAAAGGTTAGAAGAATGCGAGGGAGAGAGGTAAACACATGGGTAGCCAAAATTGTGGATAATAAGGAGGGAAGAAAAAGCTGGGCCTGGGTGGGCCATGTCAGCGCTGGAGAACAACTGAGGCATGCGCCACGCACGCAGCACAGCCGCACCGTAAACTAGATTTTGCTGTGTGCTGTACCGTCTTCCTGCTCTCCCTTTTCTCGTCATAATTTCTCAGATCTTATGGGACACAATACATATCATGAGGCATACAGTCAGCAGGGCTCCGAAAATTTCGACCACCTGGGTTCCTGTGCTGCGCATTCATCATCGGTAGCCGTCTTCTTCCTCTTTTTGTTGAACTTCGTAATCTTGTTGGTTGTCACTATTTTTACTCTTCACATTTTTTCGGCATACGGAACTGCTTCGTCGTAGTCGTCTTCCTTCCCTGCTTCGCTGTCGAAGTCTTCCTCTGCGTCGTTGTCTTCACTTTGATCTTTTCCCGTCGTTGTCGTCCTCTGCTTCCCTTTCCTCTTTGTCGTGTTCTCGCTTCTCTTCACCTTCTGGGTAGAGGACTGAGGTGAAGGTAACACACGAAAGTAGCAGGGGTGTGAGGGAGGATGGGCATGGGACCTATCCTCCAGTAAATTCGGGCGTCGCAGATGTGCCAGCTCGCAGCGCGCCTGATCTACATGCCCATCTTTGCAGGCGATCAGCCCCTAGAACAGCATCTTACGTATTGTAGACACCCGGTGACTTCGTGCGATCTACTTGCCCCAACATTTACATGCTGCAGAGCTCGTCCACGCTTCAAAGACGCACTGTACAGTAGACAACGCGATACGTTTTCGGACCTTTGCTAACTCTACTTACAAGCGATGAGTTGCGGAAAGCAGCATTGCGGTCGTCGACTGATATCTGTTCACGTCCGCGTGCATGACGTCATGCTTATTCATGTAGCTCGTAAGCAAATTTTTAATATAATATATGGAAGCGATAAAACTGTGGAAGATATTATTGTATGAATGAACCGCATCGACCTGTCAGGCCAAACTTGCACATTCTTTCACACGCACCCAACGGGTCTTTTATATTATTGATCGATTCGTGGGGCTTCACGTACCAAAACCCCGATCTGATTATGAGAGACGCCGTATTGGAGGGCTCCGCAAATGTCGACCACCAGGGGTTCTCTAAGGTGCGCTGACATCGCACAATACACGGGCCTCAACATGTCACCTCCATTGAAATTGTTGCGTTTCGTTCTATCCACATTTGAATACGCAGGTCTAAATCCTGAGCTCAACCCGTGTGCATGCGTTGTTAGTCCAGAGAAGTACCTTCCACAAAAAGACAGACTCCTGCGCTGACAAGGAGCAGTAAAAGGTGATGTATAGGCCCACGTACTGCCTTCGCATGCATGTCAGTAAAGAAAGTAACAAAAACGTAATCGGTAGAACATACCACACTGTAACTGACAAAAATTAATCGAAAACTGTAGAGAGACCGCTCAGACTACAGGTAGCTCCAGAAGTACTGTTCATGTCAGTCAAAAGGGCATAGGTCTTTAACAGAGCACCGGGGTAGTGTACGTGGCACAAAGTGAGCTAAAACATAAAAAAATAGTTGTGCTACCATCTGGTATTATAAGGATTGTATATATTGAGCGTTTGTTCTATTCGATAACTTCTTGTCTTGCTGTAAGCCGGCTAACACAGACAGACCGACCGACCGACCGACCGACCGACCGACAGACCGACAGACCGACAGACAGACAGACAGACAGACAGACAGACAGACAGACAGACAGACAGACAGAGAACTTTATGTTTTGAGGAACGCTACCCCTCAGTGCAGGGGAGCAGCTGGTCGCTCCCACGTCCGGTAAAATAATCGAGGGAGGGGGGGGGGGGCTAGTACCTGTCACGTGAGCAGTTTGCCCTTTTGGTGGGGTCTCCTCCCCTTTTCTTGTCCGTTTAAAGAAAAATGCACTAAAAATCAATGTACGCAGTCACTTAAATCTACTAAATAGCTTGCCACTAACTGGACACAGCAGACACAGGCACCACGCCTCAACAACGCAGTCACGACTGTGCAGTACCGTCACCACCTAAAATCATGGTGACTTATTGTGCAACGGTTACAGTGCCGTGTTCGTCAGAAAATAAACCCCGTTAGTGACAAAAATGCAATCTACTCACCTCTTCCACGTTGTCGGGGTTATTTCTGCACGCTTCCAAATGAGACTAAAAATGAGATTGAGAGAAGATATAATTAGTGTACGGTCAGTAATTTGTCAGGAATAGCAAATGCGCAACACAGGGAAATGATCCAACAAAGCGGGTTTAGCTTTCCCATTGCAAGTGTACGACAAAGAAGTGCATCTCCGCATCGAAAAGCGAAACAGAGGTACCACTAACACACCTGCTTTGTTGCTTAATTGCCTGTGTTGCGCATGGGCATTGTAGTACTGCAAGAAGCCCTTCTTCCATTCCTAATGACATTATTGGTAGTTCGCGCTCTATGTGCCTCTGTGTCCCTTCTTACGTCTGTTGTTCCAGGGCCCTGTAATCATGTGTGCTATTTTTTTTCACTTTTCACATTTCTTCCATCTATTTATATATAGCACCCTCTCTTTTAGCTCCTCCGCAACCTCACTTCTTCTTATCACCCCTTAATATACTAGCCTGCCACATAATTATGCTATGGTTTACCCTCTCCCTTGCTCTTTTTCCTCCTCATTTCTCTCATCCTTCTCCTTACATCAGTTGGCCTCAACCTCAGATCACTTTCGCATCCCTTTGCTAAACCCCAATGGGAAAAGCAATGCCTTGTTTTACCCTTTCCTTTCATACTTGCCCTCACATCACGTCTTCTCAACCTCACTTTTCTTTCCCACCACCTTGCTATATATACAATGCATGACTATGCAATGCTAAGAGCTGTTTTGCAGATACCCGATTTCTGCGGCGCATAAACTGTGTTACACAAGGCTTAGCCGTGTTTTACGCTCTCCTCTTCTTTCCCTCAACTCACCCTCACATTACTCTTTCCTTCCCTTTCCCCACCCACTTGCCTTGCAATACTACGCATGGCTTTACCATGCTAGCGGCTATTGGAACATGCCCGCCTTCTGTGCCCCATATCCGCCTTTATGTAGCAGTGGGGTGAGTGTATGAGCGCACGATCCGAAAGAAGGGCACAGGTAAATTCTATGTAAAAATGGGCGCTTGTAACAAGAATTCGGGGTCAAAGCTGCCAACCATCTTGGCCAAGTTTTAGCTCACACCGGGCGGAACGCGGAGTTAAGCCAAGCTTGAACAACTATAAGTACGACATCGTTGCTGGGTTTGAATCGAGTCCCACGCCATCCGTAGGCAAGTGTTCTTAACCGCTATAATACACGCTCACGCTTGCGAAATGTGGACGTATTTTATCAATAAGAATGCCTCGATTTTTCCGCTATCATGTATACGGCCTGAGAGGTTTTTGGGGAGGGTAAGGAAACGAGTTAGGAGTGGACGACAACTGTCTCTCAGCGGAGGACACGTCAACCAAACACGAAAAGGGGGAGAAAGAGCACTAAAGAAACATCACCGGAAAGAAAGAAAGAAAGAAAGAAACAAAGAAAGAAAGAAAGAAAGAAAGAAGGAAAGAAAGAAAGAAAGAAAGAAAGAAAGAAGAAAGAAAGGAAGGAAAACAGTATAGGTCAGGCGTGCCGCCAAGCTTATGTTGCCACCTCTTGCACTTAGCCCACTGCTACCACGTAATTTTAGTGCATCCAAAAATGTGCGAAAAGTGTATTAATTTATTCCACGGAATACTTACCTTCATGTCTTCGGGAAGAAACGGCTCGTCGCAATAGACGCAAGGTCTCGGAGCTCTGGTACAATTTTGCACGTGCCGTTGCATGTTGGTCTCCTTAACTTTGCGGTGGCAATATTCGCACTCTTGCGTTGCTGCAGGGCCGCAGTTTTCTGATCCGTTGTCCTGAAGCCAAGGGAAGAGAGAAGAAAGAGAAGACAAAGAAAAGGATACGCAGGGAGGTTAACCACACGACCGTCCGGTTTGCTAGAGGAGACAAGAAAGAAGCCCGGCACTGAAAGGAGTAACAAAAGTCCAGTGGTCGTGCGTTTCTACGCAATGTACAATTCATACATACACGTAATAGCTTATGTGAATCTTGAAACAGCGGGCATCCGCAATTCCATAAATCTGGATTAGCCTAGGTTTACTATAACTTCTCGCGTGGGAGTACGGTACTCACGGATTGAAATGGGAAAAGTTAGGGCTAAGTAATGCGGATACCCTTGCTTCTACAATCTACAATTCGTGTCGCACTGGTGCAAAATTCTTTCGTATACTGGCACGAGAAAGAACCTTATCTTCTCAGGTCAGATGCGCAGCTATATGACGCGTTTAAAGTGAGCAATTGCACATTTCAGTTGATTTGACTAAATGTTTACATGTCCGATCCCAATCCGTGAGCTCTGCTCATGTACTACGTCAGGAAAGGCACTTAGCATAGGTGCAGCCGAGGAAACGAAACTGAAGATGTTCACACCTGATTAGAGTCCTAGACTAGCATAGAAGCGATCAACTACAGCAATATGATGATGACATTAAGCTTCCAAATCTGATCTGAGCATATTAGAAACACATGACCCATAGACCCATACGCTGACAGTGCACTGACAAATGACACGAATCGTGGGTCTGAAATGGGTAATTTTTACTGCATGTCCACGTCAACGAGCAGACAAAGTGATAATGTCTCCCCACAGGTGGTAGGAGTAGGAATATCAGTCTCGGTGCATTGCAATGAGATTACTAACTTGAACAACAACAACAAAGGAAGTAATTTCCAATGAGGACTGACGGCACCATGAGGTCTGCGGATGAGCACGTTTTCAAACGCTCAGGTTGTATGAAATGTTTTCACCTTGCAAAAAAGTGCCTTATAAGCTGTCGGATGTAGGACAGGGCACATCGCAGTCTAAATGGCACAGAATGGCATAGGCAAACTAATAGTACTTCTTCGGTTCATAAGAAATGCATTACGCACACGCATCGTGTTTTAACTGCCAGAATGACGACACTTATGTGATTAGTAGTGTCTCTCAGTGGACAGAAACCTCAGTACAGCGAGCTTTTACTCTTACGTTCTAAATAGCTCCAACTGAATGTCTTGCAAGTTTGTGCTCAGTGAACTTCCTCAAACCCACTCGCCGTAGCGAAGTCCGTATACCTGCATAGGTGCAGATGTGCCGCGCTTAGCCGACGCGGCCTGTCGATCTGGTCGAGACGCCTCAGTAGTCCATCCGCGATGTGGGGCCGTACTTGCAGCTAGGGCTCTACGAACTTTCTCCATTAGGCTTTGTTTGCACTCTCTAGGTTCCTGAGAGCTAAACACTGAAGGTTCCTCGTTCTCCTGATGCCCTCCATCCTGCAAAAAAGCCACTAGTGCGAAATATAGTAGTAGCTACACTAGCAAAAATTGTGGGACCTTTAAGCTAGGCCTTAAGAGTTGAACGAGATATCGATACCTTGTCTTATTCTCATCGCGCTCTCTTACGCTTGCCATGCTCTTCATTCGCCTAGCTATGTGTCACGACACCATTTGGCAGAAAGTGCGAGTTACTTGCGTTACTGCGTGGCCTCACTCGTCATGTTGCGCCATTTCACATAGATACGCCATTAAACCTCGCCGATGAATATGGCACCATTATAATTGAGACTTGAGCTAGTTGGTAATGGTTCATCAGGAGGTAGGTGCCGCGTTACATGAAGCACGGCCAAGAAGAAGACGCACCTGCGCCTCGTCTTTCTCCTTGTTTCGTGTAGCGCTGCTCCCACCTCAAGATGAGGAAGTCTGGAAGCCTTATATGCGGGGTGGCTGAGCACGCAGCGCATCGCGCTCAGGAGCAAGGGGTCCCACGTTCGATTTTTCGGTCACCTAAGGTTGTTTTATTATTTGTTTGTTTACATCTACCCGGAATTTTCGCTTACGGACAACGCTGATTTTTTCGCTCACAACCAACGACGCCGACACCGACACTGGAATTTTTGGAAACGAGCTCTTTGAAGCTATCGAGTTAAAACTATGGGACCCTTCCCATGTCGTTGCTCTAAATGAAGCCTTTCGCCACTGGCATAAGTGGCGAGAATTTGAGAACACTGCACAACTAACCCGTGCAAAATATGTGCGAAGTGGACGACAACTGGTCTTTACTATTATCAGACTCGGAAAGTTGCTCCTACAAAAAATATGGAAGATATGCGAATGCTATTCGCACCTTTAAGGAAATATTAATATTTAATATTTATTTCAAGGGTACTGTGAATCTGGGATGCTTGAGCATGTTATATCATTCTGGAAACCGGCGCGACCATTGCAACTATGGAAGGGAATCAGTACCTGGTATCACCTACAAGTTGTTAAAGGTACCACACTCGCAAGTTACCACTTAGCAGCTAGAGCAGCTTGTAAGGCGAAAACCTTAATAAGGAACTCACTGAACCGTAACCTTGAAGAAACTCCGTGGTCCACTCGAGTGATGCAAAGGCCACGCGGACGGTAAACATTTCGACTGCCTCTCCTGCCTGGTTAGGTTTGATTTTGATTAAAGAGGACTGAATGGTAAATATCATAGTACTAATAACTTGTTCCGCAGTCAGAATTGAGCAGATGAGTACTGATAGGCACCCAAACCAGGTTCACCGCAAAACGCGTCACTGATACATAATATTTACAAAAGATAAACATTTGTTTATACTCACCTTAAATGTTTTCTTCGAAGCTCCCGTTCTCTCTTTTGTATTTGGTACACTTCCTTGTATCACCGAAGTGCAGTTGTGGTTCTTCCATTGTTTGGTCTCGATGCTTTCGTTACAGCGGGAACACTGAACGCGCGGTTTGCAAGTAACATAGTGATCCTGGAAGGCACAGAATGAACGAGAAATAAGTGTGGCTCAATTTATGAGCCCGCACTATTTCCTTTGCTTACTGCAAGCTGGCTAACATTCTTTTTGCACGTAATCACCATTATCACGTACTATAGCTTGTGCAAACTGCGCTTGTTGCCTGTGATGGTAATGTCCGTTATTACTGCGCTTGTGGTTCGAGACCATATGTTGCTCACCTCACTATATATTAGCGCAACTTCTACAAACACATACGAAAATCAGGAACACAAGTTTTTCGCCCCGTGTCTTCTTTGTCACCTGGGTCTAGGCGTTGTAATTACTGCTCATTAACACACTGCAATACGCCGATAGTTGACTACTGGTAGGACTGTCTACATGCACATGGTCAATGCTATGCATCACATATTGAAGTTCTCTTCAAACGCTCCCATAGTTGGCAGCTTCCTACAAAACGAAGACGGTAGGTAACGAGCTGATATTATTATTCTCTGTTCATACATCCTGGATCTGGGAGGCAATGTGCAAATATCAAAATGAGAAACCAAGGTACATTACATATTTTTTCTCAAATTTCCCTTAGGAGCATAGCTTCTATACCAGCTGGACATCCGAAACTCTACGCACCTTGTGCCCCCCAGCTACGACTCACTACTACACCGCAACTGGGATTGGCAACACCATCTTTGCAGCTCTACATTTCTGGAATACAATACCACTCAGCACTAAACAATTGCCATTAGGAGCGTCTAAAAAAGAGCTTGTTGATCTAATTTTACACTCATAGGTAATATGTATTGCCATATCTGCGTTTACTTAAATTTAGGTTGATTACCGTGCGTGCTATTGTTAGATTTCATACTCATGTACGTTTGCGTTATATCTATAGCCATGTATATATTCACTTAACGTTGTTTTGTTGCCATTTTTACTGCCATTCTTATTTTGCGTTTGCTCTGTTTCTATAACTGTCAACCACTACTCAACGCTGTTCAGTTGCCGTTTTTATGTCCTTAACAACATGTAATTCTCTGACAGGAGGTCCCCTTTCAGCCTTGTGCTGTGGGACCTCCTTTTGTATATTCTAACCCAATGCGTCTATATTTTTGCTACGAATAAAGATTTGATTTGATTTGATTTGATCACAGTTCTCGGCCCTCACCTCCGCATGACGTCTACAAGTGAACACTCTCGGCATTTGCAAGCTAGATTTCATTAATACGAGCGTAATCTTGTTATCTAAGTGCAGTATTTAAAATAACTGATTATGAAACTGCCGAACAAATTATTGCTGTTTTACGACGGTTGTCCTTTGTCGGTTAGTCTGCAACTGTTAAGCGATAACCGGCTTAACCGGCCAGCATCGACTTACATCTCAGTGGTATGTAGGCATGGAGTAATCGCAGTGACTGTGTATGCTGACGATAAAGACGAGCGTTGTTTCAAGGTGCAAGAGCCAGGTCTCCTTATACAGTCCCGAAGCACACAATAATATTCATTGATTCATCGAAATATGATCGTTCATATCTGCTGTCCCGATAAAAGATTCCCAGACCAATGTAGCTGAAGAATACCCAAAACATGTAACTATAGAAAATGTGTCCATTCCTGCAGCTATAAATGTTACAGAGAGTTACAGAGACACACAGTGACATTGGCGAAATGGTGTCGGTTCATAGTTGAATTTACCATCTCACCACAAAAACCCATGCGCTTTAGTGTGCTGTTCGATTTTCCTTCGTTTTCTTGGGGCGCTGTTAAAAGGCACCTCACCAAGTTTGGTCATTTCTAGCTGACAAATGCAGCGAAAACAGCAGTGAATACAACGCGCGCCCACGATTATGTCTGGGAAGAGTTACATTGCTACTCGCCGCTGAAAGAGTTCAAATTTCAAATCGAACAATGTGGGCGCCTCTCTTAAAGTGTAGAGGATGACGTCATGTACTAGATAGTGGTCGCGTCCCATCGCTCGTAGTGACACGTGACACATGTTGACGCACGCGGTGACGTGGCCTTCCGAATCAAACAGCAGGCGGCGCTTCCTGTGGAGGCGTTATCCGAGGGGAAGCGCCGCTACCGCTGGAACGCCCGTTTCGTTCAGTAATGCAGCACTGATAAGTGGCGAGGCTGTCATAATTCGAGTGACTCTCGCCTCCTGAAATCATGATCTTTATCTGAAAACGTCTGTATATTTTCGAATAGTGGACCAATTTAGAGATATCTTGCGGTACAACTGCCGACATTTTGCTCCTGAGCGCCGGCAATGTGTAACTGAAACTCGCCACGTGGTCTGATGAGAGCATCTTCAAACTCAACTATGAGTTGTATGAGTGCAAGAGACACGAAATGTGAAGTATTCTTAAGTTTGCAAAGTCGGCTGTCCTGTTCCGATACTGTAACAACTCGCTCAATTTATCGTAGCTGTTATCAGTGTAGCCTTCTGCGGACATGGAGGCTAAAAAGTGATTTTTTTTTTTTTACTTTTGCGTACACATCCACATTACTTAGGCTACCACTGCAATTCGCTAAGGGCATAGGCATGAGCTCGAACGATGCGCCACGCGAGGTACGGATTGCAATGCGACAACTTACGTGTAAATTTTCCAGCGGCAACTTTGCTGTGCAATCTGGCTGGTTAGGACAGTCCACGTACTGATCTCGAAGTATCATTACGAGGTCACGGGCTTGGAACATCTGCGCAAAAGTACGAAGTAAAAAATTAGGAACCCTTCAATTTTAGGCATAATCGAGCGAAGCTTGGCATATTCGTGCTTTTTATTACTTTCTGCCTTTTTTTTTGTAGAAAATCCAAGGCATTAATATGGCTCAGCTATGTTCTTCTTTTGCCGAGCATGCGCTAAAGAGCGTGCGCGTGTTACAGGAAAGCGCCATGCGCTGCATCTATAACTCATGCATGTAGCAATCCGCTAGTCGGTGGTTCATATCGACAGCAAGGCGAGCAATCTTTTAAAATTTTTTCAGTCCTATTTTATTTCTAGCAGAAGCAACGAAACATGTGCACGCGCACTGTTTGCGCGCCCATAATTTTTGTACTTTTTTTTTCGCGTACATCGACAGCTTACACGGCAGCGCAAGTACCGTACAAGTGAGCCACAAACAAGCTTTGCTTGAAGATACAGTATTTAGTGCGTACTCTTCGAGTTACTGACAAGAGGATGTGCCATATCTCTCTCTCTCTCTCTCTCTCTCTCTCTCTCTCCCTCTCTCTCTCTCTCTCTCTCTCTCTCTCTATATATATATATATATATATATATATATATATATATATATATATATATATATATATATATATATATATATATATATATGAGACTTAGCACTCCAGTGACACATCCTTTATTGGTCGACGTTTCGGTCAGGGCCATCAGTGGTCATTTACGTCATCTCATGTTGCGGCTGATGTTCAGTATTAGAGAGTTTTAGTAGCGCCGACTTACCGTACGGTAATGACGGTAATGCCGTACCGTCATGGTCGGCACGCGACTATTTTAGTCAGAAAGAGTTGCACTGGTTGCTCGGCGGGTACGGAAACGTCGTCTGGTGATCAAACTTGCTGGTGAAGCCCTCAGAAGCTCAATTTTCTACGTGCCAACCACGACGGTACGGCATTACCGAACTTACCGTTCGGTAAGCCGCCACTGCTAAAGCTCTCTGTTGTGTGTGGACGACGCTATGGAAACTGAGCAGAAGGGAAAGCTTTCTTCTTACGGCACGGGGGAAGATAGGGTACATAAAGGTAGAACCCGCGCAGCGGCCTCGGCTCGCGGCCGACTTCATGTAGGCGCAATGCTGGCCACAGTAGATCCACTGTACGCAACTGTGGACGCGCAGCCTGAGGCATATTTGCGAGCAGTTGCTGCAGGTGCCGGCTCAAATCTCCTATGAATGACAGTGTTGCAATGATTACGGGACACGTAAAGCACGCATTGGATTAACGTGAGTAGCATTCAGCTGGACAGGTGTTCTGGTGAGACGCGGTGTCATGATGGCGTAAGGGTCATTTCACGGTGACAGCTGCCTCCCTGTTCCCCGTACAGCCGGTGACAGCATCACCAACAAACGAGACAGAGGGCGAGATGAAGAGCAGACGGTGGGAGGTGTTTCCACTTCATCTCGCCCTCTCTCTCGCTTGTTGGCGATGCGTTCGTTAAACGGCCCTTAGTACCATGTGACGGCTTAGCGGTGGAGATAACGGCGCAGGAGAGCTGCTAGCGAAGTTATCTTGTTAGATCCTGTAGCACGCGCTTCACATCACGCGAATACGCTAGATAGCATGAACTTTGCCTAGCACAGCGGCATCGAGCGAGGGCGTTCCTTCCGGCGTTCGCAGACGCATTCGCGTGAGGGCTACGTAGCGAGGGCACTGCCGGTGTAAGCTGCGTGCTTTTGTCTTAGAGATTTCGATCTATCACATAACTTATATATTACGGGACATGACGGCAACCGCGAAAGGCCCGTTTATGTGTTCATATTATTGCTGTCTCAATAAGAATCACGACGCTTTCACTACAGACATTCGTGACACTGCACAGAAACACGATACGTTACCTCCTCAATCCCGACGTCCTTGCGTTCGTAAGGGCAGTAGATGGATGACCTTCCCTCCGTGCTTTGCTCCTTGAGGCAGATCTCGCAAAACATGTGATCCTTGGGGTCTTGATACATCGAGAGCGTAAGCATTCCGCATCTACCGCAGAGGCAGTGACGAGGTATCTCGTCCGCCAACTTGATCTCTGTTGGTCCTCCGGGAAGGCCCCGATACATCAGCAACGAGCCCATAGCGCTCCTTGAGAGCCCTCAGGCTTCCAAAGATTTAACTGGCGTGTGGCTTGGGCTGTAATGCTGCAGCCTTCAAAGAGAAAGAAAAGAGGGACAGAGATTAGGCACGTTTGCCCAAACACATCACTAGACTAGCATGTGCAGTGAGGAGCAAGAGTTTGGAGACCTACAGGTGGAGGAAATGCCTCGTTTTCTTCGAAGTCTGAGTATGTTGGAAGAAACCGTACGGCCCGGCATTAGTGCGCATGTTAGACCAATGTAATGCACCAACGCAATTCCACACTCTAAGGTAAAATTAAAAATGGTTTCGGTACCGTGGTCTCCAGACATTTTCTCGGAGCCCTCCACTAAGGCGTCTCTGATGATCATATCCAATTTTGGGTTCAAAAACCCCGAACATCAATCAATCAATCAATCAATCATTCAATGATTGAACACAGACACCCCGTGACTGACTTCAAAAACAAAATAGAGCTTCAGGTAAGACAACGCATTTGTAACCATAAATGAATATAGGAAGAATAATGATGATGTTTCTATGCTGACTACAAATAGCTTATCCTGGCTGAAATTCCGCTACGTTTAGCTCGGTACAGCCAACACTAACTTATTCACCAACACGTGGCAAAGCAAGACCGTAACTTCGAACACTGAGTGAAGGCCAACTTGCACTAGCAATGATTAGGCAATATCAGCCATGATTGCACCAATACTGCCCAACATTACCGGCCATTAAGTCCGCATTAGCGAACACTATTGAACTGAATTTATTTGCAACAGGGTTGCGCGAGGACGACCAGGAGATAAAAGCTGAAACAGATAGGGCCACCGAATGCCCGTAGCATGCGAATAAATTCGGTAGAATGATCATGAAGCTTAGGCGTTAACCGTGCTTTTTCAATCTTCTCGGAGAGGGCGTAGGGACAGGTGTGGACGCTTACGCATGCTAGCTCATACCGAGAACGTGAATGCCCGCAGTCCTCACTGACAAAATGCCACGTGTAAAGAAAATTGTCACTTCGGAATCCAAGATCTTCCTGAAACGGAGCGTAGATAGTTGGTAACAGAAAGATTCTACACTGGTCACCTGCTCTTCAGCTTTGACGTATGCTCATTCACAAGCACATGCATTGTTCTTGTGCCGCAGAATTTGCTGAGCCCGAGTTTCATTGTGCGTTTATCAGACCTGACGCATTTACGCGACGTACTACAGCCCTGACAACGCTTAAATGGCAACTCCGCCGATTTTTCAATGTGTCCACTGATCTCAATAAAATTTTCACTATATATTCTCCTCGGTAATGCAATAATACACGCAAAGTGAGGCGGTTGTAACTCATGTAGTCTTCCTGTAAATGAATCGGAAAAATTTTCAGCCGATTCCAACGCGGACCCCCCTGTGTTTTTGACGTGATCACCTTCAGCACTGCCTACTCGGGCCAACGGGCCGTCAAAAGCAAAACGGCGATATTTCAGCGCTGAAATCGTCTCTGTCGAGTTCGGAAAAGCTGGCATAACTCAATACATCGTCCAATGACCTCGCCACTGGCATTTTAGGGGCGAAGCTCCTTAAGCTGTCGGTCGGTTGTCACGTATCGTCGTATCGTGTAACCTACACCACTCACAACACCATGCAACGATATGCAACGCCGGGAGGCTCGCGCTCGCCCTCGGCGTGTGCCTCCCTGCGCGCGAGCTCTCTCACTCTTCCATCTGCTGTCTTGTGTGAGAGAGAGAGAGAGGCAGAGAGAGAGAGAGAGCGAAACGCGCACGTTGACTATGGAAACGCTCTTTCTTCGATGAACGCTCTACCAACTCGCAAAGAAGGACAACGCGCCCTCACCCGCGAGAGACAAGCTTGACGCAGGCAGCGTCTCCTAGTGAGTTTCTTGAAAAATATCGACTGCTCGCGCTACCGTTCACCGGCCACCCGTATATATATATATATATATATATATATATATATATATATATATATATATATATATATATATATATATTCGCACGCTACGAATCCTTATGGTTCAACTAGGCACAAGTGAAATCTCCCACCGGTACTTCATTGCAAGTCAAGATCCAGTGCCTATATATATATATATATATATATATATATATATATATATATATATATATATATATATATATATGGGTGGCCGGTGAACGGTTCTCCAGCGCGAGCAGTCGGTATTTTTCAGTCAAGAAACTCGCTTGAAGACGCTGCCTGTGTCAAGCTTGTCTCTCGCGGGTGAGGGCGCGTTCTCCTTCTTTGCCTGCTGGTAGCGCGTTCATCGAAGAAAGAGCGTTTCCATAGTCAACGCGCGCCTTTCGCTCTATCTGTCTCTCTCTCTCTCACAAGAAAGCAAATGGAAGAGTGAGAGAGCTCGCGCGCAGGGAGGAAGGCGCCGAGCCGCCCACACGTAGCATCATTCATTTCTTTGAAGGTAACGCGCTACTAGGAACAACGGACGGAGCTTCGCCCCTAAAACCGCCGGAGTTGCCCTTTAACTCGAACGCTCCGCCGCGTGGCTGCGGCAGGTACGGACTGACGCGAGCGACGCGTATAGCGTCGGACAGTGTATGTTTGCGTCAGCTGACTATAGGGGGAGCACGGCTCCATTTCGCTGGTCAACTTGTGTTTCGCTTCTGCGTGACCACAGGTTCGAGTGAATTCACTTCACAGTTCTGTTTCGCCGCTTTCAGCAAGTTGACTGTGTTCTCACACGTGTCTATGAGTTTGTCGCCCTATGCTCACCTCGGCAGTAAAAAATTGCGTGCAACAGCTCGCACACAATTCGAGTTCGACCTCAGACCTGACGCTTGAAGGAAAAGATATGGATGGAAAAGCAGCGCACAGGCACGACTGTGGAGCTTATAAAGGTTCCGCAATGAACAAACCTGCGAATCCGGTGGTTGTTCGTGTTCTGCTTCACTGATTGCCGGACATCGCGCATTGGAGTATTCTTTATACTGCACTGCAGCAGCAGTGTCGGTACTAGTTATGTGCACATGCTCGCTACCTTTTGATATGTTGCATCTATGAGCACAGCCTTTCTGTTTGCCTGACACTCACTTTCTTATGCGAGAAAATGCCACTTATAACTTTGCGCTAGCAAGTACACATGGAAAGCTTCGTTTTCGTCCGATCCACGCGTCTCTCTTGCTTAAGTAATGCGCAGATCTCACGCCCCGACACTATATCTTCAGTGCACCTCCAACTATACAAGAAGCCAGGCACCAAGCTGTGAGAACACTCAAATGCGCGCTGTCAGACAAATTACGAAACAGAATATGAGCAACTACGCCCCGACAGCTGCAAAATAATTTATGCTGTACCTTTTACAAACTCCGTATACCTGCCTTGGTTCTGATTTCCAATACACCATTCCTTTCAAGCGCCAGCTTTGAGCTGAACCTCGAAAGGTGCGCGATCTGTCGCAAGCCACGTTTCATTGCTCAGATAAGCAACGGCAACGAGTTTTTCTGGCGCGCATCACACGGCAGCCCTGAGCGGAAGTGCACTCAGCTCGCCGGTGAGGCAGAAGCGAAACACAAATTTACCAGTGAAAGCGAGCTGCGCCCCATCTATCGTAAATCTCCGCAAACATGCCACGTCCACCACTCAGTGGCGCTGGCGTCAGTCCAACCTGGTCGAGGCCACGCCATAGAGCGTTCGAGTTAGCGTGCTGACTGTTGTACGCGCGTCAGCACGATGCCACGCATATGTTTACGAAATACTCTAAGGGTGAGCGAAAAATATTTTCGAGATCGAACTGAACGTGTTTTCAATGGAAGTAGAATGAAATACGTGAATTCTTTTCGAGTAATTTCCGATATTCAACAGCCATTTTCTTAGAGTATCGAAGATCATGCGTGCGTCTTCGCGAATTTAGTATGAAGAGTGAACATACACCACATCGAAGAATGAAATAAACCATTCGTATCCACTGATCTCTTGAAAACGCTCCAATGATTTCGTACAGGTAGTAAAGTGACGCTTCTAAAGCCAAGTACGTCGTGCTGCATTCCATCGGCTCGCATATTTCACGCCTCAAATGTAGCAGCGGCGACGAAATTTATCGCAACTTCGCACAAAGTTTGCGTTCGTATCGGTGCAGTCAGCATTTTTAAGTGTTACTAAACTATTCAAAAATATTCGCGTTTCCGAAGAACTGCATGCGATTCGTAAATGACACAGTATTCGAATTCTACATTCGGAATTTTCGAATATTCGCACGACACCAAAATAAATCAATCGGTACTTTATTCGTTTTTGCTTTCCTCAAGCTCTGGCAGTGTTCGGCAACCCAAACGTACTCAGTGCACTACTATGCCCTGTCTACAAATATTCGTCGTTGTGGAAGGACTTAGGATTCGGGAAATATATAAAACGCAACCATGCAATCGCTTTGAATAGGTTGCACCAAGAGCACAGAACATGCACTGCCTCTCGTAGTGTTACGCGAAACACCACATGTTTATGAAACAAGCCACGTCTTCAATACTAGCACGATGGATTCGAATACACTTGGTATCAGCGGAGCGTTACTTTACATCGAAACCTCAGGCGTACACCCCAGTCCTCATAGCAACTGTAACTCAAGCAATTCACGAGTTCTAATTGCGACGCTATGACCGAATAACTTACCTCTGCGGTAAACTGTCCGAAGGTGTCCTTCTTAAGGTAGGTGTATCCAGAACTGTTTTGCACGCACAAAACACTCGTCGAAGGAACACATTCGTGAAACGGCCGTCTCGGCAAAGCGACGGGTTCTTCCGGAGGCGGGTTCCGGCGGAGCCAGTTACGGAAACGAGCAACCGCGCTTGGCGTTCCCGCATATCGTTGCTGATTGTCGTCGTGGCAACGCACCACGTTGATACGACCATGAACGCGGTTGCACATAATACATACGGTCGGCTCTCGCCTTTGCGCTGTTGAACTCAGATAACGACTGGTCGCATCCTACCCCCCGTATAAGTAGAAGCAAGGATTTTTAAAACTTGTTGCAGCGGTAATCTCCGCCGAAACGCATTTCCAAGGGTGAAACGGGCATTTGCGTGTGTCTGAACCTTAAAAGGGACCTGAAAGATATTTTGAAGGTAGAAGTCGGCGCCGATCAGTCGCAGAAGATCCTGTGGGCATGTGAGCCAATAATCATTGCACTGCAGCCACCAGGAAATACGGAATTCGGCTTCAAACACAGTTGGAAAGCGCAAGCTCTTCTTTCAACATATGTCTAGTTCGTTTGATACTAGAATACGCCTCAGCTGTATGGTGCCCCAACCTCACGTGTGACATAGAGCATCTAGAACCAATTCAGAAAAAAAAAAATAGATTCATATACAGTCGTCGTGATCTTAGCTTCTCACCTTTATCATATGCTCACATCTTTGCAAACTTTGGATCTCAGGCGCACACGTGAATGGCCTAATTTTGCCGCACAAGAGCGTCCATACGTCATCCGGTGTTGAAAGACTTCTCTTATACACCAGCTAGGGCTCGCACGACCAGACACGCCGGCCCCGCCACGGTGGTCTAGGGGTTATGGTACTCGGCTGCTGATCCGAAGGTCGCAGGGATTTCGATGGAGGCGAAATGTTGAGGCTCGTGTGCTGTGCGATGTCAGTGCACGTTAAGGAACCCCAGGTGGTCGAAATTTCCGGAGACCTCCACTACGGCGTCTCTCATAATCAGAACTGGTTTTGGGACGTTAAACCCCACAAATCAATCAACGAGACACGCCCATAGACTAAACATTATTCCTTTCAGGACACATATTACCTGCTTTACGTTTCCGTTTTTTCCACGCACTGTTGAAATTTGGAATAACTTGAATAATTTGTTTCGTGGACTAACGTACGAACAAGTCGTTGAGCAACTCTCTAGCAATATCACCTTTAAATCTATTTTGTACAATGTACAATTCCTTCGTTTGCACCAACATCGGTGCCCACACCGGATGAACGACTTTGTTGAGCACTTATCTAGCTATATCACATTTCAATCTGTTTGGACAACCTCAGCGCTTTTTCGTCTTTTTATTTTTTATTTCTGTTGCTGTTTGTAATAAAATATGTACCCACTTCTGCTATGTCTCGAAATCGAGACAGTAGTATTTGGATATAAGTAAATAAAGTTTATGAGGTCACACGAGGCACCGACTATGTAGCTTGACCTCTTTCATTGCTCTTTAAGCGGAAGAAGTACGTTTGCTTTATTTGTAAAATTCAAAGCGAACAAATAAAGCGCAACAGATTATATCTTCGCGTTCACGAAATCATACAATATTACTTTTGCCTGAAGAGACTTGGGGCTTAATGTGACATCACATTGTCGCCGTGGCACGACATTGACCTTGACACACTTTGACCGTGGCGCAGTCAAGGCGAGCTCTAAGGTGATACACTCTGTATGTATGCTGAGACGATCCATTAGATGACGTTGACAAAACAGCGATATTTTTCTGGCAATCTTACTTGTAAAAATTAGTGTTTAAGTTGCAGTATATTGCACGAATTTGGTCATCTTTATCATAAAACGAACCTGCTAAGCGCTTCTTTCATCTCAAGTTGTGTTTTTAATGGCAGCTTAAAAATTAGTCTTTTTTACAAAATTATATTCTAGCGCACAAGCTCTTATGACGTACACTCTTACCACGGTAACCTTTAGTATACTTTATAGGTACACAAAAATGCGAAAATATGCTCCTTGACGAAAGATTAAAGCACTTTAACCTTTATAAAGCAGCATATTTTCACTATTTTTGTGAACCTATAAAATAAACTGCAGGTTACCATGCTAAGAGTGTAAGGATAAGGTGGCATGTAGGCTTACTTCAGGATATCCTAAGGAGTCATCATACTTAACCATAATAGTACTCATACCATTTTTAGTGTGAATAATGTTACGTGTGTTCATAAAAAAAAACTCACATACCAAGCTCGGAGATTAGTTTCTTATCGTTTGTATTAAATTTGAGTCAATAAAAATTATTTTTTGGCGAATTTGCCAAAACGCAGTGGAATCCGGCAGTGAATTCAGGAAGCTGATGACCCACAGCAGTACGGCGCACATTAAACTCACAGATGTTGACTGCCCGTCTGAAAGGACAATCCTGAAGGCGCATACCTGAAGGCAGAAGAAAGTTAGCCGTGAATACCCATACTAGTTATGATCACTTTACACTTTTGCTGCCGTCGCATCCATCGCTCCAGTGTGACCACCAAAATTCAGTGTTCTTCTCAAAGAAGACCAAGTATATTGTACATTTATTCGTTATAAGGTTGAGATTCGATCAAAGTCCTGATCTCACGGTCTTCACCGCTTGAATATGTGAACACAATACATCGTCCGAATCTGTGAACACAAAACAATGAAAACGTTTATTTATTACACCACAAATTCATGAAAGTTCCTCACGTTGCTCTATAACTGGTCCATACTCAAGTGCCATCGCTTCTTTTCATTCCGAACGTTCTCAAAATACGGCTCCCTGCAAAAAAAAAAAAAAAATAGAACAATAAAAAGAACTGGAAATACCTTCCAACCTCGATGTAACCAACCCCAATATAGCGAATTATCGGTTTTAGCGAGGTCCATCGCCATATCGACTGTAACGAAGAAATATCGTGTGGCGATCAAATCTGGAAAGATGGCATGAAAGACCAAAATAAATATTGAAAGACCACTGACAGCCACATTTTATTTTATTTTCCTATAAATATATGCGGAAATCCTGGTCATTCAGAGGGGACCTCTTTAAGGAGGGCGGCGACGGTGAAGCGTCGCTAGGAAGTAAACAAACAAGCATAAACGAAAGTGTTCCTGCAGCTGGATTCGAGCTCAGGACCTCAAATACAGAGACTCTGATGGTCTACCCAATAAGTGACATTGACGTGACTCACGAGGACGAACATCTTTACAGGGACGCGAAAGCGGCACACCGAAAGGGTTAAGAAAGAATAAATTATTATTCTAGAACTCTATCGTCGCTTATTTCTTGATTTTGTGCTCGCCATTCAAAGAAAACTTAAGGTCCCAATTTGATCTCTGAATGGCATGCCAAAATATCGGGGAGATGACGTTAACAACCTCCTTTCTTTTTTCCCGTACTCTTGCCAGATTGGCTGAACTGGTTTCCAAACATGCCAGGTCACCTTGGCCAGTCCAGTCACGTTAGTTATGCCAAAGCTTTGCTGGTCATCCCCCTTGACCAGGTAAAATGGCTCCGAAATTTTCTTTCGTATTTATCTCCAAGGCCATTCTGTCTACATTCAGTATTTACGCTCTAAGGAACCTGAATCGTTATTAAGGTGTCAATCTAAATGCAAATTAGCGGCGTGGAGAGCGTGGTTAGGCTTACCTCGTTACAGGGAATTTTTTGTGAAGTACCAAAACGACGGCTACCAGGACCAGAGTGACAGCTCCAATCGAAATCAGGAGGATCCTTGTCGTTGAAAGAGCTGCCATGTTTAGGGCTGAGAAAAAATTGCGATTCTTTAGGTCACACCGCCAACTGGAAACACTACGCTTAGTAGGTACAGTGCTCAGCAGTTGAAATTCGGTACTCAAACAGCGTGCCGGCCGGTGCATTTTCTGCTACTTGGGTGCACTGAGCGATCACAGAGGGCGCAAACGAAATTGAAACACGTCAAGAAGCGTCTCGCCTTCACTTAGCACCACAACCAACCCTCTCAGTGTACCCAGCGCAAAGTTATGACACAGAAAGCATCCGCAGCCGTGCGCTCTGAATATATGTCACGTTTCATTCGCTGAGGACTGCACATTTGACACAGTGGACACATTCCTGACCTCTCTTTAGTTGTACGTTATCCGCTGAGTACAATCACTTCGTAGACTGACGCAGAACATTACAGCACATGTAGTCGACACTGTATGATAGGTGGGAGCTGTTATAATTGTTTCGTTTCTAAATCCAACTGAGAAGATATGTTAAAACACCGTTGAGTTCTGAAAACTACACATGAAGTGAAAAGAAGCTTTTTAACACATATAGGAACCTACTTACGCATTGTTTGCATAAACTCAGAAAAGGTGAAAGAAAACCTGCATTGATAGAATTTTCTTTCGAAAAATAATAGACGGCACCTGAGTTACATGCTACAAATAGCAGGAGAGAACAGAGACCTTGTGCATTCTGTCTGGAAAGTGCTGTTTGATAAAAAAATGACCTTACTGAGCTACACATTTAATGCAAACATCAAGGGCAATATCTAAGACGTATAGGTTTGACTGAATACCAGTGTGGTTAAAAGCACCAGCAAAGCTGTTAAAATGTTCCCCAATGTGGCGCCATTAATTGGATATTTTCGTAACATGCTTGCGTGCTAACATCTATACTTTTAAACTTGTGGTCATGGTGTTGCCGCATCTTCAAAACCGTCCTGATCCTGTAGACATTAAGAAATGGTGTTCTTTGCTCGAGGAAATGAGGCAACTTATGACGTGCTTGCTCAGCCGGAGGTGGGCATGCTGAACTGAAAAAACCCTTTCTTCACTTCGGGCCTCTTCTAGAGAAGCAATCACAGAACAAAAAAAACATGAAGAAAAAAAGTTTAATAGTCTCGCAGTTACGCAGAACTTGTTGCTAGGCGAGTTGGTTGAAACCACGGGAACACATCTCAGCCCAACATGGAAAAAAACCGACTACATATGAAATAAGCGCTCAACATTTCGCTTCCTATTCCATACTATATAGGACTGTTTTTCTTTCCATGTCGCACTAAAATTTGTTTTTATGAGTCCTCCAGTTATGTTGTATTGTTCAGAGCCCAGCTTAAAGCATTCTTTTAAAAAAGGACATATTGCTTCTAATAACAGCGAAGCACCGTTTTGAACAAATCCGCATTGCATTTTTAATGGCCTCACGATTCTTCGAGGACGACTAAAACCAATGTAAAAATGGTTGATTTAGGGTGTTTTACGTTCCGAAACCACGATACGATTATGATATGAGAAACTCCGCAGTGGAGTGCTCAAGAAGTTTCCGATCACCTAAGGGGTTCTTTAACCTGCACTTACATCGCATTCCCCTCCACGTAAACGCAGCCGCCGATGCCGGCAACTCGATCTCACAATCATCGGATCAGCAGCAGTGTGCCATAACAACCAATGTGAGAAGTTACGGACGTTAATCGAGATCAAGCACTTACGGTCAAAGCCATCCATGTTAAATACGGTAGCTGCCGGTCCGCGTTTCGTAACACCCTTTACTTCGTTGAATGCGTACACGGAGACTTCATATGAGCTTCCAGGGACGCATTCTGTGAAGTTGTAGGACAACTCTGTTGTTGTCGCCTCAAACTGGTTAGAGCTGTTCTTGAAGCTCACGTTGTAGCCGCTTAGTGGTCCATCAAGGATCTCAGGTGCTTCCCACCGTGCAAGAACCCAGTGTGTGCCCGTTGATTCGACAGTGAGGTTGAGTGGTTTGGACGGCGCTGAAAGAGAACCAAGTTGAAGGTATTTTATATTTAATTCTTGCGTAACTGCTTATCGACAGTTCCTTTAACAGCATACGTTTCGGGGCTCGTGCTACTGGTGTACACTTCCAAATGTGGCATTTCTGAATGTTGCTATTGAAAACATCCTTTTTGAGCTAAAGTAAGCTAATTTTATGTATCCTGTTTTGACGTGGTATTATTGCTCTACGTGCTGATACGAGCGTGGAGATCATGGCTGTTCACGACGTCAGAAGGAAGAGTTTACATCTGAACCAGTGCGGCTTTTTTTGTTGACTGGGCAAACTGAACGAGGTTTCGTAGAATTCTGTAACATTTGCTTCAAGACATCTCTCGTAAGAGTGAGTGGACACTGAGCGAACCCTAGAGCTGTTATTTACCAAAGTATCCCTCTATGTGCGTTCTTCCGCGTGTTGTTACTCTAAAACCTAGCCATGAAATGACGTTATGAGCTCAACTTCTTGTGAAGTTTTATTTCTGTGTTTATTTTTTTCATAATTGGGGGGCCTTCAATAAAAAATATCTTGGCTCAGCCGAACCACTGTGGGCCTTTATAGAATAACATCAAGAAATCACTTATTACGAAGATTAAGAAAAAAATACGTGTGCCCCTTTATTCTTCCTTTCAGTGACCTACAGCAGTTTAGGTGAGGTTGGTAATGCGCGCATAGGGATGCTTACGGTCTTTGTCCAGTGACCTCCAGGTTGCACACCGTCTCACATAGGTAGGGCGTGTTCATGCGATTCACTTAATCAACTCATGCAAACATCCTAATTTTCTTGGTTTACCGACCAGATATATGTAAACGATCCATATTTACTGACGAAGCGACGTAACACAGTGCAGCAATTTCTGGGTGACACATTTTTCAGTGCCTAGAGAAATGTTCTTGCACGCCTTACCACCGAAGTCTGTGTCGATGAGCAGCGTGCCCTCTTCGCCACAATAGGTGTCGTTCACACAAGAGGCGACCCCGATACTGTAGTGCTTCCATGGGTCCAGGTTTTCGAGGCTCACTTGACTTTCCGTAGTTGACGCAGTGCTGTGGCCACTGACGCTCACTACGAAATGCGTTATGTAGTGCCTCGGGTCTTTCGGCCATTCCCAAGACAACGTGACTCTGCGATCGGTTACCTCCACGGCTTTGGGTCGAGGAGGCACTGGTCCTGCAATACATTACTGCGATTGGTGTTTGCACTTGATACCAATAGCCATCTCTGTTCATCTGACATATGATGGTTTATGTCGCTAAAGGAAATGTACGAATTTCTGTAGCTCAGCTTCATTTTGCTAATTTTTATATGTCTTCTAAAGCTTATCGTCCTCTAAGGCTGAGAGGATCAAGGCAATATATCCTGCCCTGATTTTTGTAAGTACGGCAAAATTGCCTTTGTTCTGATAACTTCTTCCGTGCGTACGCGGAAAATGAGTGGAAAATAAGTTAATATGTTCGGTCAATATGAATTCGCGCAAATTTTGATTTTGTTGCAAAGTCCTCTCTCTCTGTCTCTTATTTTTTGCAGATGTCTAACCACTGAAGCAGAGGGCAAATGTATTGGCTAACTGGTTTCTGCGCAGCTTCACAAAATAAAACATGGCTGCACATCAATATGTTGCAGCCATATTTTGCTACATGAAAGAGAGCGTGAACCAGTTGAAGCACCAAAAGGTCTTCGCTCCACACTCCCAGGATTAATATGTGGAGGGGACCGACCACCGCTGTTGCCCAGTTACCACAGTATCGGACGCGTTATCCGAAGGTCGTAGGTTCGGTCCCTATCAAAGGCAGGAGCATTTATTCGTTCACTTTAAGTCCTTTCCATTTATGTCATAAATACCACATTACAGCTAAGAAAATGCGATTATTTTGCTATATGCCTTCCTTTGCCTCGTCTTCTTTTGGTACATCAGGCTGTGTCCAACAAAGAAGCGGGCTCTTGATAGATGCCCCTTTCGTTAAATGCCTAATTATGGAAATGACAATTTTTGCTTGTGCCTTAGAATTTCTTGATAGCATATGCCCCAACATGGCCTCTAAGTAGGTATGTGCGTAGCTGTTATTTATTAGCACTGTCGTCACGACGTCATGTTCGGGTCTTAGTAGAACTGATTCTGAGCAATAATTTGTGGCTATGTGCCAAAGACCTACCTTTGCCGAGAGTCTCAAATAGGACTTCGGCTTCATGACTGTAGACCTTTTCTCCACTCCCTTCGAGAATGTTGTACGCTTTCAAGGATGCGATGAGCCGGCTGAACTCGTGTGTCAGGTTCACCGTTACGCTAGTCGTGTTGCCAGGCACGGAGAATAATTTTGTTTCTTCCTGGTCTTTGTTGTACACGCGAAGACTGTAGCCCTCGACAGGACCGTTCGGCTTGTCTGGTCTGTCCCACGTAAACCGAGCGGCCACGTTGTTTTCAAGGAGGCAAGAGAGATTTTGTGGCTTTGACGGAGCTGAAATGAGACAAAAGAGGGATACAGTGCTTGTTGAAATCCAGGACAAAGACTAAGCGTTGTACATTGGGAGGATGACTAATGTAATGCCCTCTTGGTTCGCTTCTATTGTTTTCGGGATCACGAACATAGTCTGATAAGTCAGGCATATACTGAAAGCCTCCGTTTCGAACATCTTTGAATCCGTAATGCTCAAATAACTGTTGTTTTATTGTTCATATTCAAATGAAGAGACGAAAACACCGGTAATGTCAAAGTGGGATGATTGCATCGTTCTGGAGAGGAAGACAGCTGTCTTGAATGAAAATTTTTAGCTAGACCTTTTTCTCCACGACATGCGAAGCCGCTGCCACAGTATGAGAAAAAAAAGTGTAGAAGGACGTACTTGAGAAGTTGAGATGCACCATCAATATTCCTACATATTTGAGGTAGTTCGACCACGAACAAAGAAAGACTGAGATGTTTCACGCAGGCGTTAGTTTTACCAAATATCTTAATAAAACGGGTAGTTTAATGCAACGAAGCGAACGTAGATACGCAACACATTGCTCGTAATAATAGTGCGCAACAATAAGAAGATAGAAAACCATATTGTGGAACAACTGTAGCGCTCCCGAAAAGAAACGCGGAAGAACGCGTCGTGAGTCTATGTCATCTATCGTCCTTGTACTCGACTCCGCTGTTAATACACGTCTGTGCGACGTACACGCTTTTGGAAGGCTTATTTTTAGGCATCACGTAGACCAAACCGTCCTTTATAGAATTTGAATCTTGCTGTTAGCTTCATTAGGTACTCGCGCAACATTCGAATGTAGATCCACAAGTGTTACTCTGCGTTGATACCAACACAGCTAGCGGCCTACAAACGAAAGCCATGACATACGAAGAGCAGGCAAGCAGCTCGGATATAAAAAGGAGCCGTTGTGTGTCGAATGATCTTCATGACTGTTAGATCGATTCCCAGTAGCTTGAATGACACGACAGTGAACTCACCTGCAACATCCGTAGCTCCAATCATTTGAACGTGGTCACTGCAGTAAGTGCTAAGGCAGTTCATAATGGAAACGTTGTAACGCGTCCACGGATCAAGGTTTGTCACTTTGTGGGTGATTGATTCACCAGCATTTTCACCGCTGTTTTGGACGACGCTGTCCGCAAATCCTGACCGTGATAGCCGGCCTGCTATCAGCGTCCATGTCGTTGAATCTGGATCCACGGTCCACGAAAAGGTTAGGCTTGTGTCCGTGCGCTCGACGAGTTTTACATCCTTCGGAGGGACTGCAGTGGAAGACCAAAGCAATGTAGGGGCCTGGTTCTGCATATAGACAGCTACTTCCATCGCATCAAATAAATTTTAGCAGTAGGTGAAATCACATCTAAATGTTGTCTAAAACACGGAACAGGTGAGATTCCTCTATTGACCTAGATAGCATTTTTGTTTACCTTTGTAAACAACAGCAAAATTTCACAAAATAAAAATCTTATAACAAAGCTTGTTTTATAGTATAACATCGGGACGCGCTACTTCTTTATTTTTCAGACAAGGATGCATCGATGACTGAAGGGTACTCGAAACATTCGTGAAGTTGGCCAGTTTCTATTGAAAGCTTCAGTGTGTTTACTGTGGTCCGCTCGCTCATTCTGTTCATTTTTTATCCCAGTAGATGTATATAATTTTCAGTGCAGAATATCTGTGAGCGCTGAAGGGACCAAATTTGTGGGAAATTCAAACAGTTATAAAAATAGGTCTAAAGAACAGGGCATACAGGAGGAGGAAGCGACGTTTTAATGAATGGAAAATTGATTCAAGGGAGGGGTGGCCTGCACGTTGAGCCGGTTAGCCATCGTGTCGGCTCTTTTCGATGGTACGGGTTTGATTACTCAAGCCTCCTGAACGCAATACTACAGCCAGGTGAGGGCTTAGCCATAAGAGTAATGATGGAGAGAAGGGGCGGGGGAGAGAGTCAAATCTTCGAAAACAACAATGCGCTGTTCATGCAAGGCAACATGGCACATGGTTCAAAAGCACATAAGCTTGTGGCGGTAACGCGACTGCAATTAGCTATGAGAGGATCAGCAGGAGAAACGCGGCAATTCGTGATAAACGTTTGCCTAAAGAAACACGTGATCAACCGCAGCTTCAGTAGCAACTTCACTTACATAATCCTTCCGTAGAGACTTGAAAATTGAGTGTGGCCCCGTTTCTGCGCTGGCCGCCAGAGGTTAGGACAAATGGCTCTATTGAACATTCAAACTTCTCCTTCGGTGTGCGAAGGGGCAGTAAGACGTGGGGTGTACTGTCCAGATCTTGGGACTCAACTTGGCCTGCGTTGAGGCTGCGGCATTTCACAGTATAGCCGTCGAAGTCCCAGCACCCCTCTGGGGAGTCCCAGGAAGCGTCAAGTGTTGTTCCATTAATAAATGCCAGCTTTAAACTTGTGGTTAATCCTGCAGGTACAGAAGAAAAGAAGAAAAAGTTGGAAGTGTGCTCATTTTAGGCAATTGTGTAACGTGAAACCTGCAAAGTTTAGTTTCTTTAGCGCTTAGGACATAACCGAGAACAAGGAAGTGAAAGTTAAGTGCTCTTTCTATAGTTTGCTAGTCTGCGCCTTCACCCTTTACGTTAAAAAAATTTGTTATTTTTCCTTGTCAAGTTGCGAAATTTCCTATCGTTCGAAATGAAAACTTTCGTTGCCATCAGAGACATTCATTCGCGCCTCTTACTCCACTTTATTTCTGAACATTAAATTCACTTAAGACAATCTACCGCAATGGTGGACGAAGGGATGTGTTGGTAGCGGCGCATCCTTAATGAGCGGCTATCGATATATATAGAATAAGGATGAGCATTGTAGATAACGCTGACTACGAAAGCGTTGATGACGGCAATGGTCTTATCCCGCGTGGGCCGTCGCGAAGTAGCTCCAGATGGTACCAGAGGTCGTGTGACCAAGTGATGACCTCATATAACGAGGTCAAATCATGTACGGTGGTACAATTATTAATACGATGTCGCCAACGACACCAACTTCACGTGAGAAAGCGTCTATTGATATAAAATTCCCCAAGGAATTTTCAAGCACACAAAATTAATTCAAGGTCTTGAGAACTAGTGGCTATGGCACTCGGCTGCAGGTCCGAAGGTCGCGGAATCGAATCCTGGACGGGCCGTCCGCGGTGAAATGTTGAGGCCCGTGTGTTGTGCGATGTGAGTGCACGATATAGAACCCCAGGTGGTCTAAATTTCCGGAGTCCTCCACTACGGCGTCTCTCATAATGAGAGGTGGTTTTGGGACGTTAACCCACATAAATCAATCAGGTCTTGAGAATAAAAAATTTGGTACCCTAGATAAAAACCGAAATCCGGCCCCCGGAGTTCCAAGCATGCACCTTATTACCGGCTCACAGCGACTATTTGGCTGTGGCTGACCAGCAGTATTGCCTAGTGCGTGCGCGACCACACGCGGCGCCTCCCAGCCACGTGCATGACCGCGGGTGCTCTTGCGTTGCAAAGCGCAATCAGTTCTACGTGTCTGTGCCTACCTCCTTGTGCAACCAAGCCACGCATGCGCACACAGAAGCAGATAAATTTTCAGTGTCTCTGCTGTGCCTTGGTGCTGTGCACTGTGCCCTGTTAGGGAGCGTGGCGTTGCGAACCTTCTGCAGCGTCTGTGTATGGGACTCAACCAGGTTCACAATCGAAGAGGGCCGCCAAGGAGGCAGTCTGTAGTACCTTATACCTGTCAATACATATAGCATACTGAGCCATCGTTTGGCTCCCATGTTTACTAAGAGACTCCACGCCGCAGATGCTAGAGCAACCTATCTTGTAATCCTCTTAATATACACGTGAAAGATCGATACAGATAAATTTTAGTGACCTTATGACCAAAACAGTCAACGAACTCTTCCTTCTACAGCAAGGTATCGCACCCTGCGGTAGATTCGGCCTAATTAACATCTGTGTAATATTTTAGTTCATTAAGAAATTAACGCCTGCATAATCTAGTTTGTTACAAAATGCAGCTGTAAAACGCTGGATTATACAGGAAATATAAAATATAAATATACAAGAAAAAGCCAGAAATCTCTGAGCAGAATAGACATAACAGTAAACACATTGCATTGCTGGCAAAGGTTCTAAACAAGCAAGGTCTGCAAGGGAAGCACTTGAGGGAAACGGTAGCTTGAAGTACCTCATCTAGCACTACATGACAAAATAGTCACCGGTAACCAAATTAATAATGCAGTACTACAGAGTCTTCTGGAATACCTGAAGCGTTGGGATAATGCGGCCAATGCATCTTTTCAAAGGTGGAATAGAAAATGCTCGAAGGCTCACTCACCTGGTAGATCAGTAGCTGCAGAAACGAATGTTGGCCGGCTGCAGTACGCGTCGTGGCAGTTTCGAATTGACACGTTGTACTCAGATCCGGGTGTAAGATCTGTAATGTTAAACGCGACGGTCTTTTCCTGGCTCTCCCCGGTCCCTTCTATGTTATCAAGATCGCAAGTAGTGTCGTCTTCTATTGGCTTTGCTGAGACCTGCCATGTACTCGGGGTGGTGTCAACAGACCAGGAATAGGTGAGACTCGTGGAAGTGCGTTGAAGCAGAGTGACATGCGTCGGCGCAGCTGCGAGAACACGAACATAGATGGAATCAAAAAGGTTTCCTCTTGCAAACAGGCACTGTCGATGCAGTTGGTTTCACTTAGCCGCGGATTTCAAATTGGCGCCATCAATGACGAGAACACAATAATAAAATCTGAAAGAAGTCTTCGAAGAATAAAAGTTTGAAAAGACTGTACTGCTCGCTCATTACAACAGCCATTACAAAAGCTACAACAGCCATTCCTCGTCACGCATTAGTTTTTAAGAAAATGATCAGATTTCACTATATTGTGAAAGAGTACTTATCCTGCTTCTTGGTCGTCTCTGTACCTTTTGGTATGGTTACTTAACGCAGAATCAAATTTTGAATGCTTGTTTAGAGATGTTTGTTAAGACTAGAGCAAAACAAAACTTATGGATATATACCCCATCATATCAATGATAACATTCCAAATATACACTCCGGATCTTTGGACACAAAGGAGACTTCGTCAATTATGGCGCCTTTTTGCGTACTCTGGTAATAAGGCCACCACTTGTGTTACCAGGTAAACAGCACTGCACATGACACGCCGAGACTTGGCGCAAGATTTACTCACGAATTTCTCCAGTGGTCACGTTGAATGTTGTTGAGGGCCCGTCAACAGGCACGCCGCTATCTTCGCTTGTTGATGCGGCTACAGAACATTCGAATGTAGTCAGGGGCTTATGAAGAGACAATGTGGCGTGTTGTGATGATATAGGGCCTTCAAGTTCACGCTTGTGTCCAGTATCGTCGTCTCTGCAGATGATCATGTAACTGTACAAATCTTTTAGGTCACCGAGTGCGTCCCATTTGATGTCTAGAACGACGCCATTGATGACCTTGTGTTCCAAATTGTGAAAGAATTGTGTATCTGGAAGGGGAGAACAAAGAGTGAGAATCCATTGGAAACGTACATGCTGAAACAATTTCGACGTTCTCACGACTTCCTGTTCCTTGCCGTAGGGGAGTATTGTTCAGCGCACGAGCACTAGCTCTAACTGCTTTTGAGGTGCTAATATGCAATACATGCAAGCAGTACTTTATGAAAAGGCAAATTTGCAACCACTCTTCTGTAGCAGAAAGCTAAAAGGAAATCCGTGCGGATTTCTCAGGAATGAAAGCATCTTAGTTGCCAAAAAATTCGTTGGTCCGAGGTTCGAACCGGGGACCAACGTAACTCCACCTTGCGGGTTTCCACAGAACCCTTTCGCCACATTCATGCACATGTGCTTCAAATTGTCAACGGATTTGCCCTCGTGCCGACAATCGTAACCTCCTGGTTAGCTCAAGCCCCGGACAGGCGTTGGTCCTGGGTTCGAACCCCTTACATGGTCAAATTTTCGGCAAACAGGAGGCTTTCAGTCCTGAGAACTCTGTGTGCATTCCTTTGTAGCTTTGTGCTACAAATGCGTTGATGCTAATTTTCCCTTACGTACATGTTACTCTACCTCATTTGCCAACTCATCTGCCATAATTGAGTTGCCATAAGCAGCATTTTACTACTCGAACGATACAGTAATGGAAATTCTCGCCGCTAATAAGCGCACGCTATTTCTCTGAATACATATATCTGGGCATCCGTGGTTATATAGTTCAGCTGGCATCTGAAGATGGCAACACAGAGGATGGGTGGGAGAGAAAAATGGATGTGCGAAAAGTCGTCAAATGAACTACAGCGCCAAAACCCTGCAAGAGTCTAACCTTCTCCTGCCTAGGAGGTGGAGGAATGGGTAGTATAGAAGCAGAGGCGTGACTTTGAGCCTCTACTGGCAATAAAAAAAAAAGGGGGGGGGGGGGAGTAAGAAAGAGAATGGTGCCCTGAATGTCTTTCCTATTACTTCATCTCATGTGCTGTTGCTTTCTTTCTTTGCATTTGTTTCGTAACGGCCACAGCCTTCTCATTCTCTCCACCTTTTTCCAATAGGCGCTACCATGGCTTTAGTCAGGAATGCAAGCTACCGAAGAATATGCTTATGTTCAAAGCAAATACACATGTAAAGGCGTACGCACTATATGAAAATGATGTCCGGCTTACCTTTTTCTAAGGGTGAGTTGGTTAGGTCTTCTTCCAGTGCTTCAGTATGTCCTGTTGATATCTGAGGTATTTGTCATGTAGACAAACAATTGTGTTGAGGACAACATGGGAGAGCAAGGTAGTTTTTGGATTTACCAAAAAATCGAATGCTTGCTCGCGAAGGAAATATGTTACGTTAGGAACAAAGGAAATGACAAAAAGAAAGCAGTTCATGTAAAATCAGAACAAGCATCAGATTTTATTTTCTCAAGGTGCTGGACAAATAATTATTGCCAGTAGCTCAACTTCGACCAGCGCCACTTATAGCATATGTGACGAAACGCCGGGAAAAATACGCTAGATTCAACAGAAACGTTTATATAGTTGTCGAGTAGGTGAAACGGAAATGGCAGAGAGGTTAGGCTACATGTGCAGACAGGTGAAACGCGGTATTTGTCGCTGTACACGTGCGTTCAAATAAGTGTGTTAGGGAATTTTCACAAACACATGACTGATTTGGAGAAAATAAACGCACGGAGTAAAACTGGTCAAAACAACAATACTGGTGTTCAAACGATAACAACACCCCCTGCCCCTCCGCGCCCTCCCCCCACCACCCCCCTCCCCTTTCCTCCGCATGTAAGAAATGGTCAAGCTAATGTGAGGTAAGATTGGGCTGTCAGAATTCTTACTGCACCTTTATATAGCAAGGGCCGCAAACACGAACATTGGGCTATTGTCGCCATCAGCTCAGAAACATATCCCTAGCAGAGAAAGTACTCCCTAGCTCACGCCATACCACAAATACCATATTTAGTCGTACAGCCACGGAATTTCGTGCTACATATTAGCGTATCTATGCCTACTTGATGTGCATATAGGGGTAATGCACACATTGTGAAAGCTATAAACCTCATTAAAATTTGTATTTTCACAATTATTTCAATAATCATTGCGACCTCGGTAGAAAATTTAATTGAAGACATTCATGTAAATATACCCTACCCACAACGTGGGGGTTGGAGAAGTTGAAGCAACAAAGAATTTTCAATGACGGGTTTTCGAACAACCGTGACTCAGTTGGCAACGATGACACTGGGTGTATAGTTCTGCGGTCACGTCTCCGTTTTTAATTCTTACACTGTAAATGCATTCATTTAATGACATAATGGTCTCTCATAGTACAAGCTTCTAATGTACATTTCTCGATGTGAAATATCTGGTAGCCTTGCACCTGCACCTCCCCAACTTTATACTGAGGCATAAGAGTTCGAGATAACAACTCATAAACTAGCGTGAAACAAGTACCTTAAGTTATGCTACAAATAAATTGACTAATAAACGCTTTATACCTAATTGGAAGCACGCTACTAAAGCAAGCCAACGCTTGAATATGGAGTGATGGCCATCTTTGGCATTGTGGAATATGGAGCCTTGGGGTTTCCCCATGAAAACAAAGATAACAGCACGTAAGATAAAGATATCAACTTACCGTATCCGTAACTGTTTCATTATCCTGCGAGTTTACGCCGGCAATGCTGGATAGTAGCAGAAACTGCACTAAACATCGTCCATAAGCCATTCGTATAGCACTACCGGTATAGAAAGCTCACTCGCATCGCCATTTTTTTTCGTCGTGCGGAGTGCGTTCTTTTCCTGCACTCCTTATCAGTTGGGCAAAGGTGGGGCGAGGTGTCACGTCCCGAGTGTAATCGCGATACCTTGAAGAGCTCGCACGAATGTTTCCAACATTCTCGCAGAGAGTACGTAGCTGCATTTCGTGTTGTCGCGTATTGCAGGATCGCGATACAAGGCGAAACTAGATTCTTTTTCTGAAGGTTCACGTGAAAGCGATGTAATACTCTTTAAACTATTTAAATATAAAAGCTACCGTGACAGCCGACGGCATTTGAATTCATTCTCGATGACGATAACGAGGACAAGAGGGTGATCAGCGATCGCTGTGAAAAGGCACCAGGAGTCTCAAGCAGTTTTCTTGGACGACGGAAATTCTTGAGGACACCATAAACCTTTCGAAAATAGTGCCGAGCGTCTAAACACGTCCACTTGCACGCAGGAAGATTTCAAATGAATTCTGTTCCACCTGTTGAGAAGGAGGAGGAAGAGGAAAGGAGGAAAGACAGGGATGTTAGCCAGTGCTGAGACCGGCTGGCTACCCTGTGCAGGGGAAGGGGGGGTAAGGGGAATGAAAGGTAATAGAAATGGGACGCGACAAGAAAAAAGAAAAGGAGAGAAAAACACACAAAAAAGAAAAAAATCACTGCGACACTGTTTAAAGTTGAGGAGTGAGCCTATGGTGTAGGTGGATAGCACTGATAAACCAACAAAACATTAACGACTTCTATCACCTTTTTCTATCATAACATAAAGGTGAAAAGCTGCATCGCAACTGGTAATACATAAAATTATACCATGGTTAAATGCGTCGTGATACTTTAGAACACACATTATGGGGCAAGGCGTTTGCGGAACTTGATGGAGCATCACTGAGAGAGTGCAGGCGCTGCCATTTAAGTCGCCGTTCCTAGAGGGAGGCTAAAGTGGGAAAGTGAAAGTCGAGAATGACAACTTGTACTTCGGGAACCCGACTGTCGTTATTTCACTATTTGATGTTGAATGACAAATCTTTAGTTTTGAAAATTGCGATGGAACATTTGGTCTCATGGCGTCAAAAGGCCACAGACAGACAGACAGACAGACAGACAGACAGACAGACAGACAGATGGACAACCGGACAGACAGACGAGTTTGTGTTTGCCAAATTCCCCCTTCAGATATTCTCAGACTATCTGTCTTACGTCCCTGCCTTCTTTAGAACACAATATTATGTTTTCCTTAGCAAAAAATAGTTAAGTAGGCCATAGCAGACGTCGTAAGAGATCTGTAATGTGACGCATATTAGCGCTTGAACTTTAATACCGACGTCTCCACGCGCCTTTTCTTTTTGTGCGTTTTCTACCTCACGCAGGGTCTTCTCTTCGCTGATTGGTATTTTTCGTATTGTAAAAATACTAACATACTAATACGAGAAACGTTGCTTTTCGCTTTAGTGTTCGTTGAACGACATGCGCGAGAGCTAATTCTTTTTAACACGAAGGTGTTTTATGCCGGGGTACACCACGACCCCACACGCCACTTCCGCAACGGATGTGACGCAGTAAAGCATACGTGTAAGGACAACAGAGAAAAACACGCGGAAATGATTTCCTGTTTTACACGTGAAAGTGCTATAACACCACTCCCTAAATAATGCCCTGCATTTGCCGATTCCTTGGATTCCTTAAACGCGCCTTATTATCCTAATGTGCTTTTGACACTTTATTTTTATTTTATTTTGTGGGCAGCTGGATCATTGGGGTGAGGTTTAATGAACACGATGTTGGTTTCATATCGGCGGAAAGTAAATACTAAGCAACACTAGTCAATGCTAACAATTATTGGCACTGTGGAACTAAAAGACAAGGCAGCTTCGAGACTCAAAAAGCGTAACTGTATCATTTCACTGTTGAGGGAATCCAAGTCACAGAGGGTTTCGCCATAAGAGTCCTGTAGTGCAAAGGTTAGAGCAAAAGAATTCGGCACTACAGAACAAGAGCTCAAAATCTCGCTGTCCAAACATTGCTAACGCACCTCCTCAATGTTATTATATTTACGGTGACCAGCGACAGAAACACGGCATAAAAATTTCAGTCTACAACATTGGCATACGCGAATCTTCGAGATAATCGCGCCTTGTCATCGTATAAGTCAGTTTGCAGAAAGTAATGCCTGTAGTGGTGGAAGTTCGCCAGCCAATTTCACACCGACGGCGCATTAGCTGGCGACGATGGAAACCAAAGTAGCTGCATTAAGCAGTCTAAAGGTGACGTGTTCTATTCTGCGACCACCGTACATACGGTGACTTCAGTCGCTTGTGTACGTGTGAATGTGCGTAAACTGAGGAAACTGCATTATCCGCACACCTGGTATTCGTCCCAGGCAGCCAAACGAGTGCAATTCGCGTGTAATATAACTCCACTATAGATTTCGCATGCTGGACCGGAATCTCATGTGAAGAACGTAGGCGTATCTAGCTTAAGTCGAACCATATGGGTTTTACCTACTCTGTTTCATTGGCTGTGTTCTGGGGTCATAGCGTAAACCCATGAACAAAGAACTTTCTGCGTCCAGTTTCCGTCCAAACGAGGCCATGGTGATTCAAAATCAATACAGCATTCTCATACTTTAACCGCTGAGAGCTCATGGCATGGTTCTCAACCTAAAATTCTGGAAACTCAGCACTGGAAATATTATTGAGAGAAAAAATCACGTACAATGTTATCATTGAATCAAAGAAAGTTTATTCACCGCGAAAGTAACACTTCCCAAATTATACGCCTGGTACGAGCTTCACAAGGACGCACCATTGCGTACTGAGAAGCCTGTACGCCATGTTGCGTACACACTCGGACACTAAACAGACGTAGGATGCCCCCCCAAAAAAAGGGGGGGGGAGGGGGAAGAAGGCAATACAGGTAATTGAGGGTACAAATTCCTATGCATTATTGCACGCCTATGCATTATTGTAATGAAATAAATGATATAAAAATCACTCATTCCAGTTTGCACTGCAACAGCTTTCTTTGTATACCGCCCAATTTTGAGTATTGTGACGCTCGTTTGTGGATATGGCACGCATTATATATAAATAAATGGAAATGTTGTAAAAGTGAATGCCGTCTCCTGGCTTCTCTATTTTTCTTTCTCTATTTTCTAGGAGCTGCTCTATGAGCCTAAGACTATGATAGGAGTAGTTTCACACGCTTTAACTTTAACTCTCACCCAGTTTGCGAAACAGGCAAGGAAGCAGGCCAGTTTTTGCTGTGGTCGTGAGATCATCGCTACATAGAAAGCACCTAAGTTTATAATCACAGAAACGGACATTATATGCACTCTTGAGGCTATATCATCAAAAAGATCCTTCAATCTTCGTTACAGTGTCGTCAAAAGCCGACAGTCATCCAGACCACAACCTAGAGGAGCAGACAAGCACGTGCATGAATAACGTCTCCATGACGACGGACAGTAAAGGATGGCTTGAGTTCACTTTGTGAACTGCAATCGTCCCGTCCGATTCGTGCACACAACTCATAAGAAGTCAGTGCAGAGGAGAGTTCCATGGATCTGTCTCGAAAGAGTGCGGAGCCTTGCGCTTGTCGCATAGGTAGACGAACATAAATCAGCTATGCAGTGGTCAAGGTCAAAAACTGGTATGCTTGGTACGGGATCATAGGTTAATAACCGCTTAAAACATCCGTAGGGAGGGAAGCATTTGCGTAAACATAACATAATTAAGCCTCAGCGATGACGCAGTCTCATTGCTCACCGGTACCATATCAGGTGGTGATGCATTCGCTTTCGTGTTAATTAGTACGATAAGACACGCGCACGAGGCTGATAGGCACGTGAATGTTAAACTGTTGAACAGATAAGATATGGCTGTGTAGGGAAACGCGTGCACGATGACCTTAAGGGTCAATGATAAGGACGCCGAATTTCTTAGGCATCACCTTAACAAGTGATGAAGCTATAGAGAAGAGTTTTTTTGGGCTCTTTCCTGTCAGGATTTTTGCTCATGCAGATGGGCCAAGTCGGCACATGATTGAAGGCGAACCTAAGATATTGGTAGCCAGGAAAGCGCATATGTAAGTGTAACGCACTGGGCTCAAATTCTATTTTATGAACAGCATATTATCCGGCGATATTTTTATGCGTTCACTTTGTGATTTGTTTTCGCACATACGTTTCAGGACCAAGAAAGGAAACTTGCTCATTCCTTGAGCAGGAGGGACATGTTAGTCTAGCTTCGTCGCGTCATCATCTATATTTGTGCGCTTTGTGTTTAAGCGAGTTATTAACCTTCAGTTAAGTCAAGCTGCGTCACCCGAACGTAATGTACTCGCTCATGCCTGCTTAATGCGAACAAAGGCAATGAAACTGCAGGGTTCAACAAGTCGTATATTGTGTTTTTGTTACGCATCGTATTGCTTCACATGTTACGTCCAGGGGCAAATATCAAGGAACATTGACGATCACACAAAAGTAGTTGTTCTTTCGTGTAGAGTATGCTACCGCTGAGGAAAATAATTTCTTTCAAACTGGTAGTTTAATATCGGGGCAGTGTAGGCAAGTTGAACAGGTGGAACTTAAGTAGCCGAATCATTGCCAATGCTCTAGCTCAGACTCATGAACGATAGGGTTTTGTTCCGTCGTGAGTAGGGCCACAAACCCAGCACACACAGCCGGCGCCACCTGCGTGAATAAAAAAAAACATTCACAGTTAACGCTGTACAATGTCAACGCTGCGCTGGATTAAGTTGGTTCAACACACTGAAGCAGCTTCATCGTGGTCGGAGCTGCCCAGCGCAGGAGAGGACGAAATATACATTTTGCTAAACGACAAGAGCAAAAGACAGTAGCTACGCATAGTCTACATTGTGTCATATCTTGTTACAAAACCAAGGCAATTTTATCCGATGCTAGTTTGCTCGTTTTTATGAGAACAATACACTTGCTTCATACTTGTTTATAGCGGCTGAGACAAATTAGATGCCGTTTGAACTTTATTCAATATTGATGGATATATACAGAAATAGACATTTGGATGCAGAAAAAGGTCCCATAGTGTAAACCCTGTAAGGGGACCTTATTATATTGGTAGAAAAAGAAGCATTACTTAACAGCAAACAACAAGTATTTAGAGTAAAATTTAACAAATGAAACAACAAAGAAAAAAAAGACAGCGAATCAACTATTTATGCAAACATTAATACAATGGAACGCATAAAACAGTAAGGATAAGGAAATATAACAGAATACAAAGCAAACACCAATTAAAACGCCTGAACAAGAGTCGCTCCTGCAGAACATTCAATAAATGGTGCTATTGATTAAACATGAATTTGCGAAGCTGATGTTTGAATGACGATACAGAAAAAGGGCACTTAATACAGTATTCTGCAGTGCTTTCGGGCATGTCCTTGCTTAGCGTGAAGGAACATTCAAGCATGAGCTTTGCATTATGGAGCAACCTCGGAATCCCCCTCAGTCACATATAACAATGCCTGCATTACGAGGGAAAACGGGGATAGCTCTCGCCCACTTTCTAGTTGAGATGATATTGGAAGACGTTTGTTAATGCAAACTTTTCTTTGTGAGTCATAGAATGCGGTGAACCGACTTACCTGAACAGCGTGAGCGAAGAGATTGGAAACGTAGCCAAAGATACTGTTCTGAAAGGGGAGGAAATGCACGTTACGGCGTATGAATACACCGCTGCCTAAACGACGCATGGACAGAGTTTGAAGAAACGGCACGAAAACTAAAAAAAAAATAAAATGCACATGATTTCGCTACCTCAAACATTGGGCTAGAGAAGATATGGGGGCTTAGAAAGTTGTTGCAATGTTAAGTGAGAGAGAAAGCGGATTTTTTCAACGAAACCACGCCTAACTTGTCTTGCACTATATAAGCCCGCTATCCCTCCTTCCTTCTTTTCCTTTCCTTTTTTCCCTGTGAATTTTTCTTTTCTTTCTCTGAGTTTCTTTTTCTCTCATCCATGGCAAGTTGTGTTACAATCGGCAGTATACAACGCAAAGCGTATGGTTCACACAAATGTTTGTTCGGCAAACGTGCCTGCATAGCCCAGTGCTATGCTGGCTTTGCAGCCTAGTGCTTATTCTCGCCTTCTGGTCGTGGGTACTCAGGTTCGAGTCCTGAGTAGCCAGGCAAGGTAATTTTGTTTAATTTTTTATTTATTTCCCCCGCTCGCTGTCCGTCTTTCTCGTTTTTCTCTCTCTCTCTCTCTATCTGCACCTCGTCTCCTCATTTTACACACTATCCACTTCGACGGTGCGCACGATGGAATAGAAGTCCAGGAATGCACATCTTTTGGGCTAGCTGGTTTGTTCCGTAAGATGAAGCCATACCTATTTTTCGAGTTTGTTGCGCGAAGAATGAACGATCACAGAACAACGCAGAAGAGCGCAAACTATCAACTGGCTTATTTGTCCTTGAATAAGCTTATATAAGCATGTCCAAACGTCACAAAGAAAGGAAAGAGGGTTGAAAGGGGGTGAAAGGGGAAACATACAATTCAGAACACCTCACGTTACAAACACCTGCGCAGAAACTTGTCTTCAGTCCTATACAAGGTAACAGAAGTGTCGCTTAAACATTTATCTCCTTTAACTATAATAAAATATGCTTCTAATAGTTCACGGCCAACTCTTGTCTGGCTCCTACCGAGTATCTTAATCTTTTTTAGCAAAGGCTCACATCCCCTGCACTTGTTGAATGTGCGGGCAAATTCGCTCCTTTCTAGAAACGAGCCATGCTCCCCCGCACGTTCATTCACGCATCACCCGGTTTGGCCCACGTAAGACCTCCCACACCTGAGGGGTATTTCATATAGCACCTTCGTGGCACACTTCACAAAAAATTGGCCATGTTGGATTCCGCAACCGTTGCCTCGGGCTTCCTTCCCGATAATCCTAGGGCATAACCCGGCCAGCTTCTTAGGTGCCGAAAACACCACATCGACACCATGCCTACTTGCCACTTTTTTTAAATTGTGGGCGACCTTGTGCATGTATGAAACAACAAAGGGATTCCTTCTCGGCAAGTACTCGGCGCCTCGAGATCCTCTTTCTTCTTTCTTTATCTTGTTAAGAAGATTGTCAGCCACTGCTGCGATTACCTCGCAGAGGAAGCCAGCAGAAATCAGCCTGCTAACTTGATTGTGGAAACTTTCGTGCATTGCATGCGGACATGATTTAGTGAGCGTGGAACCAAGGCACAAACCTGCAATCGCTCTTTTTATTAGGGAGTTTGAGAATTGGGGCCCCAAGGAGCTTGGGGACCCAAGAAGCTTCCGGCCCTCCAGGGCGCATGCGCAGATGGTTCCCTATTATCTTCGAATGCGCGGAATCGAAAAGCAGAAGTTCTTTCTGCGCCCGCGGTGCATACTTCCAGCAAGCATGACCTGTTCCGAACCGTAAATTAACGTCTAAAAATTGCAACGACCCTTTAGAAGGAAGCTCGTGCGTAAACTTCAACCCTTTCCCATGAAGCGTGAAAATGGTTATAATGCTACTCACTGACTTTGAGCAACTCACGGAACTCTGCGCGGTCATGTTTTCCGGTCAGACCGACACAAAGGAGCATTGGCCTTGCCCCTTGGTGTCGGTGTCTGATAAGCGTGTGATGCTTGTCTTTCGGCCTGCCTGGTTTTGGCAGGCCGACGCATCTTTAGTGGTCGGCAGCAATGTGACGTATATTTGTACTGTGTACATACTAGCCACTTCTTCGTGTTTGCTCTGTAACCACTTTTGTGTGTGAATCTATATGTGTGTGAATCTGTAGAACGTGCTGTTGTAAATGCAGAATTCCTGTGTTAGGTCTATTTGACTGAACTACATGTTGTGGTACTCGTAACTGAATGCCTTCCATGAAAACGTAGTGTTGCAATGTTATCGCTGGTAATCGTCCGTAGTACAAGAAAGTATTTCTAACCACAGGCCGAAAAATGATGCACAGTCCAGAATTCCACGAAGGGAAACCCTTAGAGAAGTACCTACACAGAAATGAAAGAAATGTCCCACGTTCGTGCAGAAATGTTGCATACCTTGAGGCCCATCGCGTGGCGGCATGTCAGAACATTCCTGGGCGGAGAGGCTGTGTGAACCAGCAGAAAGCAGGATACAAGTGAAGTGTGTTCTGAATTTTGTTTTATTTGCGTCCATGAATGCCATCAGATGGAAATATTTTTTGAGATAGCAACACACCGGGCAAATGATACCCAAATCTCCAAAGAAAGGCCAACCGGAACCGTTTTGCTACGCAAAAAGCAATCACAATATCCATCACAAAAAAAAAACTACTTTGATAGGAAGCAATAGGGAACGGCGGAAAGCATTAGGAGTATGAATGTCGTTTAGACGTGCGTAAAGACTTGCGTGGCCTAAATAAGCGCCTGATGAACTTGAATTTCTTTAATGGAAAACAAGAACCGCTCCTCTGAATTTCTTCAGAGGCAATGGAGGCCTTTCTTCTAGCTTGTACATGCGAAGGAGGTCTCTCATTTTGTTTGGAGCGCTCATTCAAGCGGTGGATTTCGTTCCTGACACCATGGCGTACCTGGAGAAGAAAGTGCAAGAGAACAGCTCTGAATTATCAAATATTTCTTCCCTGACTCGTACAGTGCACCACGAGCAACCACCGACGCTATCAGTACTGAATTTGTTAGAAATGAACACCAAGAAAATGGAAACGCATCTCCCCAAATCTCTCAGTCTGCAGTAAAAACAACACAGAAATGGAAAACACTCACACGGGAATTTTGATGGAGCTGACGAACGAGTTCTCTCCCAGAATGCTAAGATGGACAGAACATCGGCAGAATGTCCCGTGATACGCTAGTCACATTGATGCGTGATTGGACGCCAGACTTTTGGGCCTCTGAAGTAGATTCAGTGTTAGAAGCAAGAATCCAGCACTTTTCGGATGCTGCTCAGGGAATCTTGTTTAGTCCTGGCAATGCTTTGCCTTTGATACATGAGCGATTGACCAGCCTTAGAAACTAGGTAACAGGCATGGTATATAACTAGCGAAGAAAAATGTCTAATATTCCGGCCCTGTTTGCCTCTTGCTGATCTTAACACCTGCGTCTGCCACACGTGCAAGAAGAAGGGTGTCAAGGTGTTTTAGTGCAGCTGAAGAAATAGAGACAGTTAGAATAAGCGTTGATCGGTTGGCTATGTCCAACGCGTTCATGAATAATATGCCCGGAATCACTTGTTTTAAAAAGAAAGAATAAATTAAGGAGCTTGACGTGGAAAAACAAAATGCAGAACTAAGAATTAATCGTCACCGCACATAAACTCCCAAGCACTTCTCCAGCTAGTCCGCATCGGAATTTGAAGGCCGTGCTAGGTATCGAAACCCCGCAGTGGGTGCTCAACAGCGCCACACAGTATCTTTTTAAGGCAGTAGGGAGTTCAACGGAAAATGAAGATTGTTGCGAATAAGTGAATGGAGGTGATAAGCAGCAATGCTCATAGCGAAATGAATGGTCTAATACTGTCACACTTCATTGATTACGAGCACCTTGGTTCAAATCTCACTGGTCACTAATTGTTTGTTGTCGTTCTAAAGCTTCTTTCTTTACTTTTCAAGATGTCAAAATTGTTCTAGCCCAGGGCGAGCACTACTTCAATGGTTGGCAGAAGCAAGGGACTGCTTCCTGTTGGAATGCGAAATGACCTGTAGTCATCCGTGATTCGAGGTTATTTCCTAGAACTTTCCTGAGGAATTTCCCTCTGATCGAGGCTTTCTTTTTACACTAGGACGACGTCAGTGGCATGTTGCGATGACGTGATGCGATGATGTTCTACTGACGTCTTAACCACGTCGGGTGATTACACCACCATTTGGTCACATGATTTTTGGAACCATTGGTATTCACTCCAGGACAGACGAAGCCAGACGACGTATTTTTCGGCTCATGATCCAAATAATGATTTATCATTAATCATATTCGAGCACATTCAACGTGTCCTGTGTCATATGTCGCGTAGCAGACAAAACATACATCACTGACTGTTTCAATACAGCGGAGACTGGTTCTACTCGATCGATCAGTAGCCGTTGTAATTGCTCGCTCCTTCAGGTTTGTCATAGTAATCAATCACATCGGCGTAGTAGGGAATCGTTTCGAGACACTGTTGATGGCTCCACCGTAGCGTTGGCGTCAGTCCTTCAGGCATCTGTCTCGGTCTCTGCTGTTGAGATTCATCCTTTGAATTTCGCATGCTAAATGGCGATGTTCTTCTTAAGCATGCTTTCATCTTCGTCTGTCCCCAGTCCCCTTGACGCAGCTGTTGCGGCCATTTCCCATCGGGACGATGTGCAGTATGTGAGCTCGTGTTCGGACCTCCGGACCTGCTCCGATGATGACCACCCTGCAATAGTTCGTGCTCGTTCGGATACCTTTATATCAGTGAGCCGAAAACACAAATTATCGGCATTATATTTTGCATGTGCTTTATCAGTTCTACGGAATACATCAAGTCAGGAAAGCCGGCGTTGGCCACTGTGTTCGTCACCATGCGGCCCGCATCTAGCAGCTCCTGCTGTGGAATCGTTTTCCATTTGTGAGGCGTGCACGTTAACCTTGAACTGCAGTTCCAATGGCGTAAATGGTGTCCAGTGTTCTCTGCACTTCTATAGCCCCTTATTGTTCTCTTGGAATCCACGCCAAAACACTAAAGCCCTATCGGTTGTTGACATTACGCATCAGACTACTGGTCCATCTGTATTTGTTCATCTAACTCCGCACCAGTATCGTCGGTGATTCCCCTTGCAACCGGTAATCAAGACCACTGTCATTCTGCGTACTATAAAAAGGGACGTGCTAGTGGATTTTGTAGCTTGCATTTCGAGTCGAATTTAAAACCACGAAGTTACCAAATGTGAGCACGTTCCCCAGGGCAAACTTGCAATTGAGTTTCTGCACAGTGCAAATGGACGGCGTCGAAGTCTGATAAGACCGACGGGTGACAAAACTGAGCGCAGCCTCGGAAACGGCTGCCAAGGTGTAGCGGAAGCCGATCTCTGAAGCCACAATTTTTGGGCATCGCAAGCACCTAAAGTGGTCGCTGGGACCACAGTTACCACATGCCCACCATAGTGTTGTCTATTAATGTGCACACCGGGACTTCGCTGATGATTATCAGCACACGAGTGAATGGACAGCCCTCAGAAACCAAGGCTGACGTTTTTCACCGCCACAGTGCTGCAGAAGGCGCAGGCAAGAATGTAAGGTCCAAGTCTCGACTGTTTCGACAGAGGTGACACAGCGGTAGTACGCCAATTCCTGACGTTTGTTTGTTTAATATTTCTTAACATATGGAGAGGTTGGCCACAACAAGTGCGGCTATCACAACGCATTTAGTTAAATACGCATTACTGTCAAGTTCCTTCATATACGCACGCATGCACATCAGACAAAATGTAGAAATAATATGACAAAAAAGAATAACACTAACGAAATTGAACTGAACGAGGCCGATCGATCAAAATGCGTATTCGTTGAAGTTTGTGTGCCACAAAGTTAAATTTTTACTTGTGTGCATAAAACACTAAGGTCCTTTACACGCAGCCCTTTTAACAGACGCACAACACAAAAATTCATGGCAATATGTATACGCAAAGTGATACAAATAATACTGCCATCTACAAGCACATCTTCCAACAAACAGTGCATCTTTCCCAACTTAATTCTGCGGAATATCACTCTCCATAGTAGGAAAGGATATCCGTGTAAGCGGTGCCATAAAATGGATTTCCGCGGAACACTCCATTGTCGCGTGCATACAACATAATTAACAGCAAGAGATCTTCCTCAGACGTCCCAGATCTTGAGCTACGCATACTGTCTCCGTGTAAACCATAGTGCTTCAAAATTGGATCCATAACGATTTGATTGATTGATTGATTTCTGGGGCTGTACGTCCCAAAACTAGGATTTGATTATGAGAAACGCCGCAGTCAAGGGCTCCGGAAATTTTGACCGCCTGGGGTTCTTCAACGTTCTCTCACATCGCAAAGGACACGGGCCTTAACATTTCGCCTCCATCGAAATGCAACCGCCGCGGGCGCGATTCGATCCCGCTACCCTCGGATCAGCAGCCGAGTACCGTAGCCACTAGACCACCGTGGCGGGGTTGGTGTATAAAGATAGAGATTATAGATGTATAAAGATCATTCGCCTAAAGTGGCCTGAACTTTTGGAAATAAGTCTTCTTTATTTATGTGTTTCCAAATACTGCGGCCCTATGCAGGGCTATTGCAGGAGTGGAATATATAGAAGGAATAAAAGACGTAGAATAGTGTAAAATATCTCAAACCAGTGCTTCTATACAATCACACAGCGCCGCTTTGCGAGCGTCATTGGGCAAAGCATTGCAAGATTCAATAACTCTCAGGAAAAGAACTGTTTCTGAAAATGTTAGTGCGCGCAGAAAGGGCTTTAGGTTAAGGCTGTGACAACGTTTCGTCGGAAGACTACTAGCAAACGCAATGTAGCTATCTTTAGGTAGTCGACGAGATTAGTGAATGAATTAAGCTAATAGTTAGTGAGTCTGTATCACGCTTGCAGCATAAGAAGGTGACTTCAAAGAGGACATAGCGGGTGTGGGTGAAAAATCGCGGTCATAGCGATGGAAAATGTAACGAACTGCCCTGCTTAGGACAAATTAAATATTATTCATGCCGCACATTTTGTAGAGATTCCATACGCACGAAGCGTACTCTAATATAGGACAAATGAGTGTTTCATGCATTAATAATTTTGGATATTGTGTTTAAGAGGACGTTCGTCTTAGATAATCAAACTTTCTTAGTGCTTCAGATGTAACGTAATCGCTACGACGCAACCACTTTATGTTATTTATGAACGTATCTCCTTCCTTTGCTTCAGGAGGAAGTATCACTAGAATATATTTTCGCTTCTCAGAGTTTGCTTTTCACGCTGTTTTGAATCCGCCTTTTTATAATGCAATTGTTTCACTGAGTCACCTATGTCGTCACCTAGTGGGCGCTATGTGCATTCGGCGTGCGCCGGCACACGCCCTGTGCTGGCGCATGCAGGTGCACGTTAAAGACCTAATAATATTTTTCTGGGGTTTTACGCCGAAAAACTGCGATATCATTTCGAGGCAAGCCTTAGCGGAGGACCCCGGGAAACTTGACTACCACATGTTGTTCAAGGGGCACTGAAAATGCACAGCACACGGCCTTTGGAATTTTCGCGTCAGCGGGAAATGCGACCGCAGCGGCCGAGTCCTTCGAGTCTGCACTGAAGTACCATAAACGCTAGACTAAGGAGGCAAGCACACATTAGAGGCCTACAGCCCCCGAAAGTAACTGCTATGTGGTCATCGGTCAGGTTGATTGAGGCGCGGAGCTACGTGTGTAAGCCTTACTGTTCATACTGCAGTATTCTCTGGTTTTCAACACGGCTGCGAACGCGTGCGACAAGCAAACCATACCACCTTGATATATAGTCGATGCGCTACATTAAAACCAGGTGCTTTAATCGTGTAAAAGATTGATGCCTGCTCTCCCACAACCAGAGAGTCTAACCCTGATATTTTCAGGGAAATTATCGCTCAGAAATTGTTCATCGTACTTAGGACGCAGGGTAAACACACGATTGTGGAAACACGCCATGTATTCGTAAAAAGCGCACGCCATAATGTGATCGATTGCTTCTCACCCCAAAGTTGGTATTTTATGCTAACCGTATAAAGCCCCATAATAGCATGCGAGTGAACCTCATTGCAAACAATTTTAGTATTGGGCGAAATGTTTCCGATCAGTATTTTCTGCGCATGTCTGTGGGCCCAGCTCTTCCGGGATGAAATCGACTACTTTCACACAATTATGAGGTTGTCCTTCTTGGTATGTTTTTAACATGTATTTTTTCAAGAATATGAAAGCACGCATTTATGTAGTTCTCTCGCAGGGCATTCATCGAACAACGCTGATACGCATACGTTCATATCGAGTCAAAGATGCAAGATATTTCTTTTACTTTCAATGGAAGCAATGGTTCTCCTGTGGGAATAGAAATTATGTACACGGCATAATAATTCTCAAAAGACAGTCCAATAGAAACTCAATCAAAACAATTTTCCACAATGGCTTTGGAACCATAAGCTACTCACTGAAGCTTCTTCGGGCCGTGATGTCTGAGCTACTACAATGCCACTTGGGACCGCATGAGAATGTCCACCTTGGTCACGAGCTCTAACGTGTTCACCCTGAAAATCACAAATATTCAGAACTTGAAACATACATATCCAGAGAAGCATTACGCAGTTTTATATGGTGGATCTGCCCTTGATCAGATTTTCGTGCTTTGGCTTCCTTCGCTTTTTTTCAGTCACCGATTGGTTGATTTCTGCGGTTTAACTCCCCAAACCACGATGTGATTATGGGAGACGCCGTAGTGGCGGGCTCCGGAAATTTCATCCAGCTGGGGTTCCTTCACGTGAACTGGCATCGCACACTACACGTGCCTCAGCATTTCGCCTCCATCGAAATGCAGCCGCCGCGGCAGGGATTCGACCCGCAACCTTCGGATCGGCAACTGAGAGCCATAGCGAGTAGATCACCATAGCGGGAGATTTTCAGTGACTGAAGCAGGGACGTAAAACTACAGCGTAATCTAATTTCCATCACTTATCATTGCGCATTCATAAAGCAGCATTTTGGTCTTAACGTCCGAGTCTAACTTGATATCGCTTGCCTTCAGTCTTGTTTCTACCACGCTCTCTTCATGTCAAAAAAATTACCTCAAGGGTCGTTCAACCACCCTCTTTTTGCAAAACCTCATCTTACCAGCAAACGTCCCAGCGTAGCAACTATCATTGGCAAATTGCTCCTACTCACACACGAGGTGTCGCATGTCAGATCTATCTTAAGAGCTGAGCTGTTTAAGGTGGACGTTGGTCCCTGGGAAGCGGCACTCGCAGTTTTTGTTGTCGTTGCCTCTATAATTGACGCATACCCACCAGGGGAACTAACCAAACTGCAGATAATCATGTATTGAACGAAATAGCTAGGCTATTGTGCATAACTTTGGTTTTTTGCCTATTCATTATTAGTCCAATTTTAATACCTTCCGGTTTAGGTCATCAGTTATGTTTTGTAGTCCGTCTCCATCACTGCTAAAGAGCACAATGTTGTCTGCAAATCATATTCCTGAGATATTCTCCGTCTATTCGAATTCCCCTTTTTTTCCCAGTCTAGACGCTTAAAGACTTCCTTAAACAGTGAAGGCAGTGGATAGCATCGGGGAGATCGTATCTGCTTGTCTGACACCTCTTCCGATCGGGATTTTTCTGCTTCTTTCTTGTAGGAGTGATGTGGCTGTGCAATTTTTGTGTATGTTGTTTATGGTATGCACGTATACGTCAGGTACCCCTTGTCGACGTAGAGATTCTAGAACTGCTTGTATTTCTATGGAGTCAAATGCTTTCTCGTAGTCTATAAACGCCATATAAAGAGGTTTGTTATATTCAGCGTACTTCTCAATTACTAGGTTGATAGCATGGCTGTGGTCCATTGTTGAGTAACCTTTCCGAAAACCAGCTTGTTCTCTTGGTTGGTTCAAGTCATGTGTTTCTCTTATCGTAGGAGGTATTGCTTTCATAAATAGCTGGTATATTACTGGGGGTAGGCTAACTGGTCTGTAATTCTTTAACTCCTTTAAGTCACCTTTCTTGTAGGTTAGGATTATATCACCACCATTTTTCCTTAAAGCTGCATGCATCGGCTCCCGAAAACATTGGTTGACAACTCAGTCATCGAAAACAATGCAATAAATCCTACGTCGCCAGAGCTAAAAGCGAGCGTCAGGTTTTACACAGTATCTTTTTTGCCATTTTCGAACAACATTTAACCCGAAGTTGGACGACAGAATTGGTTATTTCTTCAGAGTTATCGCACGTTGGAGGTTTATGATAGATAGTTTCAGTATGCAAACAAATTCAGCAGTTAAAGTCTGTTGACTTACTGAGGCACTCCGTTAGAGGGAGCTTACTTCGTTATCGGACCACATATTATTGACCCGAAAATTTAGCCTTGGATTCCGCTGCAGAACGGGATGGAGGGTAAAGAGAAGTCACGGCCTTCTAAATGCCATTCAACTAAACCTATTCCATTATAATGTTTCTTCATTTTGTTGCTTGAGATCCTAATGCTGAAATTTCGTTACGATGATAATGCACAATGGAAAGCGAACTCTCACTTACGCGCATGTTCACAGAGCTTTCCGGAGGTACATCTGGGATACTCAGTTGCTCGAAACCACTCTCGAAGCCATAACCTTCAGCTTCCATTGCACCCATTTCCTGCACAGTCAGAGTAGGCTATTGGGAATACATTTCCCGTTGAACACTTCATAGTGCAATACACGCCCAAACTATATGCATAATGGCGTTTTCATGCTAGCAACGTCCGGAATACCAGCGAGTTTACACAACTGAAAGAGGTGATATCTTGCGGATGTAAGTAGAACCCAACACCCTTCACGCACACACACACATACACATACACATATTTGCACGCATGCACACGCGGGCACATTCTCCTTTAGCATTTTAGGCCTGCCCCACAGAATGCTGACTCGGCGCCAGAGTGCTTGAAAGATTTTGAACATTTTGTTCAGGTTCAAACTGCCCTCTGTGGTGGACTTACGCGGCAATGAAGTTCAATAAGGTTCAAAGCTGGGCGAGCTGGTGATTGATCATACCTTGTAGGTGAAGCAGTGCACTTGCAAGGTAGACACAAGAGAGGAAGACACGATAGGCACGGCATTCGCTCCACTGGCAGCTAATTTTATTTCTAGAAACAGCATTGCATATAAATGTGCACCCGCGCACCCCCGAACAGCACCGTAACTAACAGTACTCAATGCAGTCTCATCAACAAAAGCTCACTAAAACGGCAAGTACATACTACAGAATTGCGTTCGTGTCGTACTCACAAAATGACGCTGGCGTTGGCCTTCTTCTGCGTAGTGCTCCATTGAGAAATCAGGCACCACCCAATCTTGGCGCTGAAAGTTAGAATGTGGGTGAATTGGTGCACTAGGAAAAGCATACTGGTTACCAAACACTTGATTTACCGATTGCTTAAGAATAGCTGGGAAATTGACAGACGTTCGCTGAAAACCACGTTAGAGCGGAATGCCTCTGAAGTTCGCTGAAACTTGGTGGCTTATGTCAATAAGTGTTTTAGAAGCAGTGACTGCGAGGAAGTATCGTACGAATTATTTGCCGGTCATAGCGAAAAATTCTACAGCTTAGCCCGATTTTCCCCTAGGGGCTCTGCGAGTGGCAGTAATGTATGTCGAATGCACTCGTCTTGTTGAAGCCCAGGCTATCACTGTACTGGCTCTTCATACCAACGCTATTTTAATGTTTCTGAGGCTCTAGGTCCCAAAACCACAGACACCTTAATGGAGGTCTCCGTAAATTTCGACGACGTGGGGCTCACGTGCACTGACATCGCAGAGTACACGGGCCTCAACATTTCACCTACATCAATGTGGAACAGTAGCGGCCGAGATTCGTTAGCGCGACCCTTGGTTCAGCAGCCGAGTGCCATGGCTACTATCTCGTGTCAGCACCCTGAGTACAAAAGCATGACTGGAGCTTAGGGAATGTTTATAGCGTATCGTAAATTTGTATGCATCCATTACATGAGGCGTCTGCTGAAATGAAGGTAGTGCTTGTACCCGTTCGTCAGGACGCTCCAATGGTGGTGCGTTTGGTGTGGATGACCCACGTAGAATGTACTCTTTGGGTTGAAACTGAGGGTATATGTGCACTGGTACCGTGGTCGCATCCGTTTCACGTTTTGGCAGCGCCTGAAGAGAAGATCATGCGTGATGTGGGAGGAATCGGTTTTAATGTTGCACATACCTGCAGATGCCCATGACAAAAAAAAAGTGCTTATTCAATTGAAAACAAGCTCTCGCTTTTTCATCAAGACGTTGATCTGGTGGCGTAGTCGACACTGCGTTATAAAAATTGAATGTTACAGTGCTCAGCGACACAAACTCGACACTCGTAGCCCATGGCTGCCAATACTTCCTGCGGAACCACCTTGAGCTCAGGACGCCGAGTGGATTGGTTGCTGTATTGGATGAAAGCCGGAGCCTTTCTGAAGGTTTCGTAATTAAGCTCGGTCCCTCGGTGATCACCTGGCACACTCCAGTCTCGCAAACATCACTGACCACCACGCCACGCGGTACGAGTATCGCTTTTCAATCGCTGAGCGCGGTACATATGGAGACTTTTTCGTGTCGATAGTGCCTGAGGGACACAACAGTTCCACAGCTTGCTGGAGTGCCACTGAATAAATATTGTGGGTGCTGGGGGAATACTTTTCCTGCGGCATGACTCCTTATGCTGCAGTACTGCGGAATATGGACTGGCTATGTAGGCTGATTCTCTTAATCATGGATGGCTAAAGGCTGTCCAGTTTTCGCTTTCTCCCTATTTATTTATTAGTTTATTTATGTATTTATTTATTTAGTTAGTTCCATTGCAAACAGGGTGGCACAATGGGAGGAGACAAAACAAAAGTTGCTATGGGGCAACTTAATATGCTCTTGGCCCCCTGTGCTCTGGGGTGGTGGTCATGGCACAAGCGACGAACTGACACATTCTTTAACACTGTCGCGTACAGTGGATATTGAAGATTATACAATTACAAGGTAATGTTAAACACATACTTATGAATATAGGTCAAGATACAGTCGTTAATCCATGCAATAAAATTTAGGCGGGTTATCACACAAGTGAAAGTTGCACTGTTCATACTTTTAAATGGGCCATTACAATTTAAAAAAAATAACCTAAGGAAACGATCGGATCATTGAAAAACAACTGAGGCTGTGTTATATTCGCGGTTCCAAACGCAGCGTAAACATAAAATTGTTCGACAGAATAAACAGTGCATGTTCCTGTTCATAAGTCAGAACGATGTTCTCTCTATGATGAGAAGGTCGTTCTTGCTTGAATCCCATAAGGAGGACACTGTACTAAAGGCAACTCCAAAGCGTCACCATCAGGTGGTGCAAATGTGTTGGCTAAGACCGGAAGGTGCGGTCATAGGATAAGAGGTGGCAACGGATTTGTCTTGTGAGTAACGCTGTGCCCTGGTATGTGTATTTCTCGCTTGTGTGCCTTGAAATTCGTCAATTCGATCGTAGAGTATGCGTTCTTTTCACTTTCTCACCTCACATCATCCGTAAGTGCTACCTCAGACCGATGTATCCATGACCTGCATTCAATTCATTCTATAAAGCCACAGAAAGAAAGTCGCTTCTGAAGCATTTTAATTTTTTTGTAGGTATCTTTTGTGTCTTTGTTTTAGTACAATTACAAAATTTTATCACTTGTGCTATATGTAATTTTTGTGGTATATATAATATACCACAGAATAGAACGCTAAAATATTATCGGAATATCTATGTAGATAGTACAGTTGTGCTATATGAGATGAGGCACTACAGATGGGAATTATATATAGCGCTAAAGCGCTAGAGCAAGTCACACCCTGTGCCGGGAGAACATGGGATGCTGAAGAGACTATTGCTTCAGCTCCTCGAAAAATAACTCCCTGACAGCGGCTTGGCGTTTGAATATCGAAATGTGTGGATGATAGAGCATGGGTAATGCGCAAAATGTTCCTATTAGTCGTAGCAAAATTAGGGCCGCACCACATTTGAAAGGGGGCGCCCAGGGCAAGCAATTCTTGGTGAAGCTTTAAATGTTAGGCCCGCCTGCTTTCACTGAAGAACTTACAGTTGGCATGTTGGGAGTTTCGCTGCTCTCGACAGGATCTGGAGGATGCGTCTGTCGTAGACACACATCTAGGTGCTTATCCATATTTATGCTTTTCACATTGCGGTTGCATACTGGACAGCTCTGGATGACGACGCCCTCAGTTTCTCTTAAGACAGTTGGCTGTAAGACAAAAAGAAATTAAAGTAAAAAAGAAAGTCAGGAATATGGAAAGACCAGCTTACTGAGACATACTTCAATTAGTATATAGTACTGCTGTTTGGATAGGTTCTATTGGTTCTAAGTGCGAAATTTCCAGTCAAGTTGCTCTCTTTAGTATTGGACGGTTCGACGCGAAGTTCCCCCACAGAGCATGAAAGAAAACTTAGACGACATTAGCGCATGCCTGGATGTAGAGTGTAACGGAGTAAATGCGTGCAATTGAATGAGGCACCGCGGAACGTCTGCAGGCGGAAACACGCTTGAGAAATCATAGCGCCTTGCGATGGAGGTAAACTTCGCATACGGTACAGGATTTTCGACGATACAAATCTGCGTGCAAGAAGCTAGAACGAACCATAAAGAGAGCACAGTGTGCGCCTTGTCATCACTTTCGGTTGGCTGTTTCCGCAAGGTGTTCAACTTGAAGCATGAAACATCGCCAGCTGGTCAAAATTAATCCGGAGCTCCTGAACAACAACAACAACACCACCACCAACAACAACAACAACAACAACAACAACAATAATAATAATAATAATAATAATAATAATAATAATAATAATAATAATAATAATAATAATATCTCATGTATCACTTTAGCCTATCGACGTATGCGGGCGAGCAAGCACTTTTAACCTATATTACAGCAAGACAATTGTATCACAGCACATCGTAGGTGCAATACTAACCATTGCTACAGGCGTCGCACAGTGCCCACTCGCGCTCCTGGGGTGAGGAATTCGCTCTTCATTAGGGTGCGAGTCGCGCAGAGACCTGGTTGTGGAATCCACCGTTGCTGCCTCGCACGACGGGAATTCCCGGATCGCTCTGGGGTTGTAGCTGCAAACACGTTCGTGTTGCTGAAGAGAGATAACACAGCAGTGAATAAGAATCGACGTGTAAGCGAACGTCGCGGCTGCGTAACTAATTTTCTCTGCGTTTTTAACGCGACGGCGATTTTTCAGTGTCCACGGATCCCAAGGAAATTTTCAATATATGTTCTCCTCGTTACTGTAATGATATATGCCAAGCCAGGTGGTTGCAAGTCACTTAGTTTTCCTGATCTTTTAAGTATTTGGCGTATTCCCATGCTAGCCACGCTGAGTCTTTGACGTCGTTGCCTTCAACGCTGCCTACCCGATGTTAAGATCGGCGTGGGCCCCCCCCCATGGACATGGTGGAGGGAGGCTGCTCGCGGTGGCCGCTGGATCTACCTTTCGGGGAAAATGACCGTGCGGAGCGCGTATGCTTGCGTTCCCACGGACGCACATCGCTGGGCTGCCGTCTCGAAGAGACAAGTGCATTGTTTGACGCGGCAGCGACGGCCTTGTTCGCAAGCTTCAAACCAGCCCGCGGGACGCTCCCGGATTCCGCCTGGACCGTCGGTGTGTCGTGCGGTGTGTGCGTTTGTGCCGCTTTTGGAAATATGAACTTGTAGGCCGCACCGACGCAGCGAGAAGGGTGCATCTGCGCACCGGATGACACCGAGGTCTGCTGCCAGCAGGTGTCCCATTGCTTCCCCATTGTGAGAAAACAGCGGCGTGTCGTCAAAAGGACGGGGCCGGGAAGAGTGCTTTTATTTGTGCTGCTGTTGTTTTTCAGCAAGCCTCTTCGCGGAACCGTACCTTCTCCGGGGATCAGCATCGGCTGCCACTCGGGTCACGTCATACCCCTGCCCACAAAGAAACAGCGAAGGCGGGGTGTGACCTCCTCTCTTCGAGGGCGGAGACGACGTCGTGATTGGACTCTATTGTACATAGGTTGTTATAATAAGAGCGCAAACGCGCTCGATAAGCTCCGAGCTGCCACCATCATGTAAAACCCATCATCTCTCTTTTTATCTCAATCGTCATCGTCCCCGTGTCAGCTCAGTACATCGGCAACCTCTCCCTTGGAGTCCGGGATGGGTGAAACGTCGACCTTGTAGCGGCGGATCCTAGGACCGACGGCCCGACTCCTGCAACCCCACCGGGATCCCAACACCGAGCTGGCGGGCGGTCAAGAGCAAAGCGGTGATACTGCAGAGTTCAAGTCGTCGCTGTTATGTTCAGAAACGCCGGCATGACTCAATACATCGTCGGATGAAATCGTAGCTTTCATATTTCCTGGCACCAGCTCCATATTTATAATGGCAGGGAGGCAGTGGCGTCATTGCATCCACTGCACAGGGCATCTAGCCGTTTCGGTTTAGGTTCGAGCACATCGTTCATTCGGTTATTTGAAATGTTTGGTGAGTTTCTGAGAAAACTGAACCACCCTGCCCGCAACAGCACCATCACTATCCAAATAAAGCGTAGCAGGCCATCTGCTACACTTTTTCTCATCTTGAATTCAAGAATTAAACAACATATGTGTATCTGTTTTAAAGAGCAACGAAAAAAGAAAGAAAAAAGATCAGGCGAAGTAAAGTTGGCGCCCCCAGTGACGTCACTTGCTGGAAGAAGAGCGGGCGCCTTGCAGACGCGTTTGAAAGCAAACTACGATTTCTCTTGTGCTTGCAGAGCAATCACATTTGATTCGAGTGTTTGCAGGAGCCTCCAAAAAATAGCACCGTTTTTAGACTATGTTCAAGAAGTGTTACCTGGCCTCTTTAACATTGTGTTCACGATAAGGTAGGTGGAATGTCCACGCGTACGTACCTCAAGCTTCCATCGAGGTACTGCCACGACGCAGTGCTGGCACTGGACGGTTTGTTGTGGGCATGAAGTAACATGACGTTGCCAGTCTATGCCCCTCACTGGATCGCCGCAAGACAGGCAGATAATTTGTGTCTTATCACACTCTAAGTAATGTACCTGAAAGAATTTTTTTTCCTTTAGTAACAATAGGAAACGCAGGGGACGCGAGTAAACAAAAATTTGTTAGACTCCTGTGAGCCTCAGCCCAATAAAAAAAAAAAAGCTCGGTGAGAACAGAACTTAAGAACTCGTACTCCCGAATTTTCGAGAACATTCTGAGGGCTGTACACTAGAGTGACAATGCCGCAGAAAAAGGAAAGAATTATATTCAGTTTCTTTTTTCCCTTATCTCTATAAACGCCTCAACATGAATCAGCAATAGAAAAGATAGAACTTACAATTGCATTTCACATAGGTGACTGTCATAGGTGATCAGCAGGTGAGTTTCATAGCCACTATTCAACAGTGGCGTTGCAAGAAACAAAGAAAAAAGAAAGACGATTTCCTCTTGATTACCGTGAAGGTGGACAGACAGCTAGGAGGCCGCTTTGAAAGTACGCTTATGGGAGTGCGCCCGCGGTTACAAAGAAAGAGAGAGAAGAGAGAAGCAGCGAAATGGAGAGAGAGAAATAAAAGCAAAGATAAAGAATAAAGAGGGACAATAAAACAGGAATACGAATGCAAAGCTTCGATTGCCCCTCTATTCCCGGTAAGGGAAAAGAAAGGGCTCCGAATTTTACATTCACCTCTAGTTTCGATTCCACATATGTCGGGTAGCAAACTGTACACAGTTTAGGTAACCTCACTGCTTTTCCTACGTTGTCCCCTTCCTTCCGTCTTTTTCTCTGTACAAGCGGGGCTCATGAGACGTTTTTTCTCCCACCACGGGCTCCTCGGAGGCCTCAGTGCGAAAATTCATTTCGGCTGCTCGAGATGTACATGTGTCAATGACCTCGCATGCTCTGTACACAATGATCTTGTCACGCCGTTTGTTGGACACAGTGTTTGATTGTGCGGTCATCCGCCTAAAATATTGAAACGGGGAGAGACGTAAGGTGGAATGCAAGGTCGTTTAATAATAAAAAATAATATCACTGGCAGAGCCTCAAAGGCTTACCGTGAGGCAAGTTTCACTACGACCTCTCCTTCGTCTTTTGCGCTCTCGTAGCACCATGACAATATGCGATCTAAAAGACGATAACGTACTTCCAAAGATCCCGTATTCTTTCTAGGGTTGGAGTATGCGGCAAGCGAAGTCGTTGGATTCCTTGTAGAGAGCGATGGGTCGTAAGAATGAAAAGCGGTTACAACGAGATGAAGTTTACAGCTCGAAACATTGGGCTCCTCCGTTAACTGCATTAAAACGGGGTATTACTGCGAACTCGACGCTTGTGTTACATTGAAGAGTTGAGCTGATTTTAGAGTAGCGTTACCAGTAAATATTTCACATGAAGACTACTCAAAGAGCCGAACAGATTGATGAGGCAGGAGGTAACTGTTAATGCTTTCAAATGACCTCAGAAGCAAGATTTCGAGAGACTGTGGGCCGAGAAATTCCTTGGTGAAGTCTTTAAGAATTACCTCCAAGTCTTTCAGAGAACAGTGCTCCGTGCACGAATTGCCATCATCTCTCGTGTTTGGGCAGAAGACCACTTGATCCATAACGATGTTTATGATATCTATTGCAGGCATCATCTGCAATGGTCAATGAAGGCACATTATGTACAAGAGTGCACCTATGCACGCGTGGGTATTTTTTAATGTTAAACACTTGTAATAATCATTGCATGCAGAAGAGGCGTCCTTTACGCAGAAGTGTGTGCATGCAAAATTAGAACTAGCTGACCAACAACCAACCAGTCAACTAAAGCTAACTAAACAATGAACGAACGAATCAAGTAATAAAGTCAGCAAGCGCCTAACCAGCCATCAAACGGGGTAACTAACACAGACATCATTTATTACAGGGAGTGATCTCACGACGTACAGGACAATGAAAACATCCTGATATTTAATAATCTTTTCATGCAAGGCATCAACTATAGGCAATTTTCTAATCTTCAGTATGAGCTTTCCATCCTTGCCTTCATAATAATAATAATAGACACTAAATGGTACACATATATTTTTGCGTTAACTGTGCTATCCAGCATCCCTTGACAGCGGTCTATCATGGATTTCTGGCTTGTCAGTCTACTTTCCAGGTAATGCTTCGCATAAATTCCGCAGAGAACTAGCACGAGCACACCTGGGAAACAGAAGAAAAACGCGATGTATCAGCCTAAGACGTGTGTTATTCGACTACCACGTTCCTGACAATGCGAAAAATTTTTTTGAAAGGGCGTATTCGAGAAGGAATAAAAAAACAAGGAACTAATAAAGCTGAAGGTTAGCGCAATTACAATGTGAAAAAGTTTGATCCATTATTACAGTAAAGATTCCGAGTGCATTACAAAAGCTATAGATAACTAAGTTTGGTGCCAACAGTCTGTGGTTCCAGGATTCCAATATCCTGCAAGAAGCATAACGGACAGCTGTCCTCAGCGGACGTCTCAAAGAGTACAGTAATAAGCGTCAGGAAAGAAACTATACGTTCATCTTTCAGTCGATTTCGGAGATGACCCATGTAAATCGAACTCAGGCGCATGTTCAGTAATTGAGCTCGATTATGTACCTATAAACAGGCGAAGGAAATAATCGATATCATGATGATACCACAATAAGGCGACGAATACGCAATAAATATTTTCATAGACTGATAAAGGTATTGAATACCTCGATAATAGCACGCACTGGATACGGTGCGCACATACCGCCATGTCTTGTATATATGCAAACCCATGTTAATTCATGAAAATACTGATAAGTATCCCATTCGGCATGAACAAGCTAACTGCACACGCAGCATAGTGGAAAATTTTGTTTTTTGACGAGCGCAGCAATATTACCAAAGTTGTCACTCCGAAAAAAAAAACGTAATACGTGCAATTAGCTACCTGCTATGATTCCTTAAACGTAAGCATGTTCTCCATCAAATAATGTAAAGGAAAGAGCTCCAAAGACGGACACAAGCTTATACGAGGAGGCAACTTGAACGTCGACTATCTATTGAACGAAGAGCATGCGTGTTTGCAGACCTGCCCATGCATAATGAACACTTGCGAACTCGCTCGGCATTCTCTCGTTCTAACCCTCTTCGTTGACACAAGCAATGATCTACAAGACCTGCAATGCAGAAAAGAACTCGGCCGATCTGCAATCTTCCATAGAGTTTACTTTGCTTCTCCAGAATTAGAAATGACCCTTCATAATTATCTATTAGTTTTTACATATCACCACGAGTTCACACCAACATCAAGACGGAAATGGTAAGACACCACGCATAACTGCTAAATCGTTCATTTCCGGCGAAAACTGCATCTGAATAGAAGAATTTCCTTACGTGGTCACTAGAAATCCTGATTTTTCACATTTTCAAGCTGCTTTATGAAAATGTTGTTTAACATATAGGCAAACTTATACTCTCTGTAATGCCGCTATATATGGATCATTCTACAGACAAGTCCGGGTGCCGCCGTCTTGGACTGACAAGTTCCCGTTTTGCGTTTGTAAGAACTAAATTAAGGGTACCATTGGAGATCCACGCACCTGGATACGGACGTACGAACGCATTTGTGATTTCTCCACATTGTTATTTCTATGTCACGACATTAACAACTGAGAAACAGCTTCCGTAAAAAGGCCAAGATGGCAGCACTTATGAATAGAAGACGAAATCATTGAATAAGTGCTCAGGAAGCAAACGATGAAGACCTACGGTACCTCGTCGACGGAGACGTCCTTGTTCTCGTACTTGCAGTGTATTTTCTTCCGGTCGCTGCACTCGAAGATGCATATGCTGCAAAACGCGTGCGACGACGGGTCCTCGTACATGTCCTTCGAGAGCATGCCACATCTCGAACAGAGCGTGCCAAGCGGCAACTCGTCGGCGAATTTGACCATCAGAGGCCCTCCGGGCAAATCTCTGTACTGGATGTCTTTCCTCATCCCGGCACCAGGGATTGCGTAGACCCTGAAATAAAAATCACTCAATCCCTGGAGTCGTGCCTTTCCTTCATGTGGCCTTGAAGGTACCGAGAGCACTTTAGAGCTAATGACGTTACGCAGAACACAGAATGATGCGGGAATATTAAAAAAGGAAAGATAATGTACGTGCCAGCACCACAAAGGTATCGCAAGTGTCCAAAACAAAATGCACAAATGTAAATTATACATAAATATTGGCATTTAAATACAGACAAAAATAACTTTGCCGCCAGCGAAACTAAGGCCTAAGAAAGGGATAAGCGGTGGTTGCTATTCTGATGAAGACAAGTACACTTGTCGAAAGTTACCTTTAGCGAGGTTTCGTGTACTTCATCTTTCTTAAAGTGGCACTAAAGAGTAAGAAGATTCTCCTATCACTAAATCACTCTTTCTCGATACCAGAAGCACCATTCCCAGAGGGAGAAGGCGCTTGGTAAGTGAGAAGACGCTCAAAAGGAAAGTATAGGGGCGACACAACCTCGAGGTTCCCGTTACAACTTGCTAGTCACAGATTACTGTGACGTCACGTACAATCATCCGCTGGTAAAATTGAGCTGCATTCTGTCCGTGGGTAGCCAGGGAGTTAGCGTAGCAACTTTCCTGAATATCCGTTGAGTCAACGTGGACACAATACTGATAATGACTTTGAAATTCGGGACGTTATGCTTCATTTGAAGTCCAGAGGTTTCGGCGCCAAACTCAAGAAATAGAAATGTGAAATTCATTACCTCTTTTAATATTTAACCGATGATGAAGAAGTCAAGGCCAACAGAGTTCTAAAACAGCAGTCTATCAATATAAACTGATTTACAGCTTCGCTTTATTGTCCATTTAACGATCACTTAGAATGTAGGAAATGTTCTAATTGTACACCTCTTCGGCTTTTCTGAATCACAAATATACTTCATATTTTCAGGCGATTTCTCAGGTTCCTTAGGCTTTCGTGAATATGCAACCCCTCTGCAGTACTTTTCATTGCTATTATGGTTATTTACGAATGAATGAAAGGAATGGTGACGTGTTATCTCATATCAGCTAATGTCGGCTTTTGGCAAACTTTATATATCTCTTAGTGACTTTTTGCCTACGTGAAATAACGTTCGCAAGCAGTTCGACAAACGACACAGCACTAAACTAAACTAATAATGATATATAGCCAACACCACTCAGAACAAATTATGCGTACGCGCCTATGAGCGAGTTGTCCCACAGTTGCTAAATTCTCGGATTCCCTCTTTAAAGCTGCCGATAACATTGTAGATCATCTCGCGATGCAAAGAGCATAAAAGAGAGAGAGAATATTTTATTGATGAGTCCGGAGATGTTAGCCTGGTTAATGGCCTGGCTTGTTAACCAGGTAAAGAGCATAAGGTAAGCAATTCAGTAAACGAAATTGACAGTGACCAAATATAATTTCAATGTTTTGACAGTGGATCCTTGCATTACCACACTAAATCAACATTAATCAACAGCTTGCCAACGCAAGCCAACACACGCCACAGATGGCGATTATGTTAAGAGCATAATCAGTATGAAATAACTGCTAGCCGAAATTAGTTGGTGGTGTAGAATGGAAGCGGATGCTGTAACTTGCTTTAGAACAATGTTCGACCACACCAATTACAGCGCTTCATTCTGAAACGGAGACCGCAAACAAGTCAGTGCCCATTGTTACAAATAAGTACAAGCGAACCGATTCGCCATCTGAGAGCCGCGACAGTAAACAAACGACGCAGTTGCAGCGGTTGCCTCCGCAGCGTACGCGAACTTGGCAAGAATTAGGCACTTTCCAAGAATGTAGATCTCTAGTGGCCACATGCGTAAAGTGCAGCCGTAATCTAGTTCGTCGCTCCTTAAAGCATGCGGATACGAACTAAGCGAAACGCACAAGTCACAATCATTTCTTTCTCGGCCTAGAGGTGGTTCCACAATCAGCAGACCACTGCAAGATTTACCAATTCGGTGATCGTGTTGAGATGCGTTAAGCCTATGGGGAGCTCCACAATTCGTTAGGCTGAAGTATAAAACCGATCTTGGTCACTGAGTAGTGTAGTTTTGCTTCCCCTACACCTACAGCAAAGTAAGCAGAGTCATTGCTGCACTTCGATTCAGTAGAAATCGGTGTGTGCTCGCCGCCTACTAGATCCGTCATACGTCATTCGGTCGCAGTAAAGGTTACGACTGAAGCAACGCGGGAATTTATGGCGCTTATGAGATTTAGTAAGTATCAAGCTGTGCACTGAAATGGCAGCACAAGCTCGGCAGTGCTGGCAATAAAATCTGTGATCTATTCGCGATAACACCTAAATTGAAGTAGACTACTCCGCAAAACAAGCAGTTACGATTGGTGACGAATATACGTTTTTGCTCTAGAAAACCAAGACAAACGCGCGGTGATGTGCAAGCACGGTCAGTCATTATCTACACGCCAGCAAAAGACACCACATGATAACACTGTATAGGCATAGCGCTCTCGTTTTGACAACACTCCGTGTGACGCGCATCTAGCCGACAATAAATGGACGCATTATCCAGCGGATGATATATATGGCGGGCCCGCCCACCGGAGTGCCGGACTTCGGACACCACCCAGCGCGAAGCGAAGGATTCATACAGCGCTCCGTTCGCATACCTGTTGTTCTGATCAAAGTTCACTATCTCTCTCTTCTAGATACGTTAGTCCCAGTTTGCAGATCCTTGTTTAAGCGCGAATAGGTAGTATGTCGAAACAAGGTCCCTTGAATACAAGTGGCGAAAGACTGGCCCCACTGACCTTTACTGGTGTTCCTAGAATGGTATCCCACTTCGCCACGGCTCTGTCAGTTGCAAATATTCACTCGAAGACCACTAGAAAGCTGACCAACCTGTTTCTCGGTTTCTAAAGCGGCAGCCATATTGCTACGATACGGCAAGCCAACCGAGCAGACAAGCCTTCCCCGAGGCGCAGCACCGCTTGCCCCGCTATCTGCGTGGCCTAGATTGTTGCTATGGTTACCGCACTGACGCTTCTCCGCTTTGGCGATACACAGGAATTCCGTCCGCTCCCCACCAACTGGCTCGAGTTCAGCTAGCTTCGCGCTGTCGTTGGGTGCGCTGCGGCGTAGTTTCGCTCGGCAACTCGCCCCCCAGCTTGTTTATGGCGAGAAAACTGAAATTGAAATTCCTTATTCTCCATCCGACGTGTGAAATCACAGTTATGGAGGGATTGTAAGACAAAAGCGGTACTTGGGCCAGTTTGACGCGCCCGCATGCAGGCAATTTCACATATGAGTACACATATATCCACATATTTATACAGGCGGTTGCATCTTCGATGCACACTAAAATGCAAGAGTCCCGAGTACTGTGCGAATTCAGTGCACGTCAAAAAAAAAAAAAAATCCACGCATCTCGATGAAGTGAATCATGATAAGTGGGCGAAGCAATGGGGATAGTTCGGTGTTACCGTAAATCACCCTTGACATTGTCCGCTCACGCATGTAAATAAGTGACAACGCTTGTGTGTATTTACACATGCGTTGTCATTCATGCTCCTGGTCTTTATGAGGTTCCTGCTCCTGCACGTCGTATATCGTGCCGAGTTCCAGATTAATTTTAGGTAACGTGCTCCCTGCGAACTTTTACTGCTCAACTACGCACAAGAGAAATCCCCCACCGGCACTACATTGCAGGTCAAGATCCAGTGCCTATATATATGGGGTGGCTGGTGAACGGTTGTGCAGCACGAGCGGTCGGTTTTCTTTAATCAACAAACTCGCTGGCAGACGCTGGCTGCGCCAACGTTGTCTCTCGCTGGCGAGGGGGCGTTATCGTTCCTTGAGAGCTCGTACAGACGATGATGATGATGACGATTGTGGTTCGGTTGAGGATCTGGGTTTTGTAGTGCAGCTCCCCATGGCGTATTCTTTGTATCATGTATTGTGCTGTCATGTAATTGATTAATGTACACATAAAGTCGGTTTTTAACACAGGTGTCTTCGTTTTTCATTGTGCAGGTGTTCAGTTTCGGTTTCGGTTTTGTGTAGCGTCATGGACGCGGACGACGACAAGGCTAGGCCCTGAGGAGCTTCGCTCCTAAAAACCCCGGATGGTCGAAATTCCTGGAGCCCCCCACTGCGGCATTCCTCTCCTTTCTATTCTTGCATTCCGTTTCCCTTACCCCCTTGGAGGCCTAGCGGTGTTCCCTATACACGGGCTCATGCTTACACGTAGGTATAGATCCAGCTATACTATACATTTATCCCCCCGATACCGCGAAAAATAGGGCTTTGCTCGACGCACTCACGAAGCCATTTCTGATGGTTTTCGGACATAACGTCTATTTTAAAGTGTTTCTATATTAAAGATGATAGTCTTTCTTCGGATACCTGAACGCAGAAATTTTGGTCTGTCTTTATGTTTGTCAGCTGTCACACGATTCAGCGACCCGGCCAAAGTTAAACACTTGCCTAAGGCCCAGCCATCTTGAACTGGTAGCTGCGTTCATTCTTGTGAACATGATCGATCAAAAAGCAAATATTACGCATATCTGAGGCGCATCATCAATACGTAAGCATTAGGTGGTATGTTCTTTTACTAGAAAATACATAGATGCGCAATTCTAAAGACCCTAGTGTTTGTTAGGCTACGCTAAAAATGCAACACTATGCACGAAAAAGGCCCCTTCTGATGATTTGGTGCTGCCTCGTGGCAGTTGCCCAGGGATTCTGCGCATGCTCATGTTTCCCGACGGCGCTGCCAGGTGGCGTCCATGTCTCACGCAGCGTAGTACGGCCGGCAGAAGACTATCGTCTTTCGACGACATTCGCAGCGAAACACGCAGATACACGGCCGGTTTTCTTTGCTAGTGCAAGTCCCAGTGCAAGCTCGGTGTCCTTAGCAGCGGTACGGAGGTAGAGCTCACAGGTAGTAGCACTCATGCGCAGCGCGCAGCATTAGGGCCTGCGTCCGCTCGCAATTGTTCTGGAACTGCGTCGCGGCTGGTGCGACCTATAGAGAAAGCGCGCCAGCTACAGCGAATCGGAACACTAATAATAAAAATAATACTAAGATAACAAGAACAGAACTAGAACTCTTATAGTTCACTGGGACGTCAGTGTGCCCGTTGCGGGCTGTGCGCAACGGTCTTGCATGTTCTCGCACATCAGCGAAAGCTCACTGCAAAGATCACTCCGAAAGAAAGAGCCTACATGAGTTCCGGCTCCGTTTCGCATCGCTGAGCTCGAACGTGAGGCTCTGATTCATGGCCAAGGTGGCTGCGTTTTGACACGGGCAAATGCAATAGTTGTTTAGGTGTATATGAAGAAAAACAAAGAACTCCACGATGGCAATATTAAACAAAGACGCCCACTTCGGCGTACTTCCTAATCATATATAATTGGTATGATGTGCAGCAGCAATCTCGTTACTCTACGTGAGCTGGTTCTAGATAAGGGACAAAGAGGGGAGATAATAGCAGCGCTGGGCAACGCGTTATCAGTGCGCATTTTTGGCAATAAGGGCTAAATCCCATATCTTTTTTTTTTTTACTGCCCTTGCTGGTACAGCCCTAGCCCTTCCTTCCTTTCCTTCCGCATACTCACGTTTCTAAACACTTAGCCACTTTCGCGTAAGTGCTGCAAATAATCACTTATCTGTCACTTATCTTCTCCTGTCAATAACTACCCTCCCACCTAGCTTCCCGTTCGGCTCATGCGCCCCGCCAACCATCGGTGTTTTGTGGGCGCGAGCTATCGCCACTACTAACCCACGCATTTGAAAGACTCACAAAATCAAGGACGAAAATGGACATAATCATCTACAAAGGGGGAACACGTATCTGGTAAAACAACTCAAGAACGCCATCTGATACTACTAATTATGCGGATACCGGTAGCGGTATATCCTTCAAAATAAGCGTGCTGGGCGAAACAATGGGGAAGTTATAGCATACAGGAGGCAAGAAGGAAAGGATGAGTTTCAATAGGAGTGTGTTGCCAGAATTTCAGTTGTCAGTGAGCGTGCATAGGCTAAGACCACAAAATTAATAGTGTACTTTACCACGAACTGACCAGTTCGTCCTAGTAGGCAATGTATGTGCTTGCCTGCAGTTTTTAAAATGCTAAACTCTACATTACATACCCGGAACTTACGCGCCTTCACAAATCGCAGTTTTGTAATAAGGCGAGCCGTTGTGAGGGAAAAGAGTTTCTTAAGTTCGATACTTAAACATATGCTCCGTGAAAGCCCTTAACTTAAATTTGATTTGCACGATGGCGCTGTACAGGCAAGCTTAGTCGCTTGTAAGCCTATCCGTACGATGTGTGGTTTGGGACGAGGGTCAACATTGTACCCCATGTGCAAAGGAAGCAGATTCACGCTAGCTGTATTAAAAATACGGTCTACTATTTGGCACATTATTACAAACATCAGTACGGAAATGAATACGAACTTTTAGGGCGGCGATATGAGTTACCAGGGAACAAAAATATATCTTAAGCAGTAGCGTTAAGCTGGGGAATCGCGGTCGTCACAGAAATGAACCCCTAATAAAAAAATAATTGCTGTAACGGAGCGCAGACGCGTTTATAAGCCTGAGAAATGCTGCACATCCTATGTGTAATGTATTTAATCCAATTTGCGTCTGACTCGTCAGTTCCCACTATTTTAGGAACGGAACTCAGCCTATTGGGAAGGAAGAGCCAACCTGATAGCTTTTGAACGTGATTCTGTCAGTTATAAAGCCGCGATACAGCTCCCAACACCCTATTGTCTCTTCGCAACAAACTTCGTTCCTCTGTTCCCTCATCTCGTATTGACCCATGAGAGCGAGTTCGATTGTGCAGTCTTTCATGATAAACCACGGAATTGTGATCTCTTCCTGCGGAGACATCACGTCCTCATATATCCTTATGTGTGATTGATCTGTCGTCCTCACTCGAAGACTCCCACGATGGCGAAGTCGGAGTAGTTCAGTCCGCTCACATTCACGGCAAATAGCGGTGACGTCACGTTTCCGGCTGGCAGTTCCGCGTTACGTTGGCCCGTGCCGGCCGACACGAGGCGCTTGTTGACGGTGTGTTCCAGCATTACCTTGCCGATGACGATGGCACCGATGCTGAACAGTGCCAGCACGGCGACGGCTGTCATCGTTCCCATGGTGCAACGGGCCCTGTCGCCCTCCCACTCGGTGCTGTCGGTGCGTTCAGGTCGAACTTCTTCGGCGCGACGACCAAGATTTTCCAAAAACCGCTGGGCATCCTTCGGCCGCATTGCACTAGTCGGTCTTAGGCCTATTGCGAGTTAGTGATGACGCTCATTCTCGAAGTATGGCACATACCCACAACGGGTATGTGCCGTAGCGGGTATGGGCCGTTGTGCCACAGTGGGTATGTGCAACGGGTATGAGCGCGGGGAGTTTTCCTCACAAAAACGTCATACATATGACCGTACAAGGAATTGGGCCTCCCGGGCTGTAGCACATAACAACAAGCGCCTCGTGGCTGCAGATACCAGCTAACATGGAGCGGAAATGCTACCAGTAAACGTGACGTCAAAGCTACTGGTGTTTAACGTGTGCGAACTGAACTACTCCGACTTCGCCATCGTGGATTCTTCAAGTGATAAGGACAAACAAACTATAGATATAAGGAAAGGAAAGGACATGATGTCCTATCATGAAGTGATCCAAATTCGGAGGTCTAAGAAGTAATGAAAAATTGTGTAACCGTTCTCAGTAGGCCTTGGTCAATTAGAGACGAGACAATAGAAGAACGAAGTTATTTGTGAAGAGACAACACGGAACATGTCTGTAAATGCCAATACCTGCCCTGTTCAGAGTTGAGCCTCAAATAGAAATTCTACTATAGGTCCCGTGTTGTCATTTCCCGAATAGAGTAAGTATGTCCGTACATAGCCCGACATGACCAATTCCTAACATGGCCATATATCAATGTGTGCCTATATACGGCCCATGTCCCTACGTGCCATCTTTGCACAGTCCGTATTGGAAGGCCTACACAATAGGCCTTCAATAGGCCTGTACAATACAAGGCCTAAGTAAAAATTTCCGTATATGGCTGTATCACGAATTGGGAAGATCCGACCACATACGAACATGTGCCTTATATCGCCCGATATACACATTGCCTGAAGTGAACATATATGGCATCTCGGTACGGTCGCAACAGAGGACGCCAAATCCCAAAGATACATTCTCAAAACAAAGCCATTCAAACTCCATCCCTTATTAAAGAAGTACACCGAAACGTAAACGACACACGAGAACAGATGCCGCCAATGGAGAGTATATGTTTCTTTGTAGAGCAGTGCGATAAGTTTTTCGCCTTCTCAACAATTGTATTAGAATGCAGATAACGGGGAATTGCCAATTCATTGCCCGACTAGGTGAAGACAATACCATACCGTACGTGTCAAGCATTTACATTATCTTATCTCATTGCGCAAGAGAAAGAGCTAGTGCGTGGGCTCCAAACAGGCCTAGCGCTCCAGCTCGAATCGTCATTGCCCATTGTTCTTCATTTATCTTTTAAAAAACAACTACGAAACAAACGGTGCTGAGTCGTTCTTATCCCTATTCTTAGTTGTACTGATCGCATAGCAGAGGCCTATACGACGCGGCCCTGTCAAGCAATATATTAGAATGCTTCTACAGCGACGGGTAATATCCTGTTTTCATCAAGCTAAGAGCATTATCTTGATAAAAGCCTATTTGACTACCTAAGAAATACAACGTAACTGCCGCATTTGAATACATGCGATTACCCACATCATAGGATACTTGCCCCGTCTCGGTGGTCTAGTGGCTACAGCAATCGGCTGCAGATCCCAAGGTAGCGGGATCGAATCCAGGGCGCGGCGGCTGCATTTCGATGAAGGCGATTTATCGAGGTCCGTGCACTGCGCAATGTCAGTGCACGTTAAAGAACCCCAGCTGGTCGTAATTTCTGGGGCCTTCCCCCAAGGCGTCTCTATAATGATATCATGGTTTCGGGACTTGCAACCCCAGAAATTATCATCGTACCTCCGCTACAGCGCGTTTTAAGCACTGTTGCGTTACATGTGTGCAGTCTCCGGAGGAGAATTTCGAAAAGTGCTGAATGTAGCCGTTACGTTGACATCATCTTTAAAAATTTAGCAATTCGATGCCAGTGGTGAACAAGTGTGGAAGAAGTGAGCCAAACATAACATATATGTCATCTCTTGAACTCATTGTGCAACAAAGCGGCTAGCCTTGTTTCTGCAAAAGGAAACCACATAATCAGAGACGGTGACATGTATACCAGTGATAGAATACAGGAAATATAAAGATTCACATCAGCTGTAAAAATGAATAAAAAAGGAAGAGAACAATAGCGTGATAAGGCAAATGAAAGTTGCTTCCTATTTGAAACTCTAGTGAACTGACTGAGTACATAACCAAATCAAAGGAAACATTCGCAGCAGGGTGAACAATGCGTCTGAGTCAGCACATATGAGGAAACTAGCCGGCAAATTGTAATGGAATGGCAATATGTTCACACAGCAAAATTTTTAGATGGCGGCTACGTGTAAGATTCTCGGTGATTGCACGCACACGGGAGTAGATTACCTGACCACAGCTTCAGAATAAAAAAAAATGCATTTAGAGTATGCTGAAAGGAGCTTAAGGAGCTTGAAAGGAGCCTATAGGTAAATGTATAGCATACGTAAAAATAGATACTTAGATACTTATAAAAATAGAATTAATTATACCTTACAACGCCCAATAGGGCAAGGCGGACATGTACATGTGCAAATTACGAAGAAACTCGAGAGGAAGTTAAAAACCCCACACCGGGTGACGGAACGAAAATGATAGGCGTTACTTAAGAGACAGGAAGACAGCATCGCACGTACACACGGGCCGCAACATTTCGCCTCCATCGAAATGCAGCCGCCGCGGCCGGGAGAGGAACAGTTAGTGGTAGCCAACATAATAATCAATGATATGAATAAGAAATGTACATGGGCAGGCCACGTGATGAGAAGGCTAGATAACCGATGGACAGTTAGAACGACGGAATGAATACCAAGCGTAGCCGTGGAAGACAGAGAGTAAGATGGGGTGACGGAATTAAGGAATTTGCAGGCATCAAATGGAAGCACCTCGCGCAGAACAGGAAAGGGTGGAGTACATTGAGGGAGGCCTTCGTCCTGCAGTGGACGTAAGATGAAGGAGATGATGAAGTAGAAAGTAAATGTTAGAGAAAAACACATCCATAAATAGAAGGAAGAAAACTATGCAAGAGATGGGAAATGACTATGCCCTAATAGATAATGTTAAACGTTCTTAAATGAAGTACAAGCAAGCTGGCTACTTCTCAGCTAGCGCCCAGTGTGAAAGGGATAAGCATTAGGCAACATGAGTTCCAACAGCAAAATCTTCACGAGCTGCTACCTAATTAGCTACCAGTTCGCTTGCCAAGTCACAGCGGTTTCTTTTAGTGTGAAAACATGCAAACATAAAGACGTTATCGCGTGCCTCCAGCCCTGTATGCGTCTGCTTAATCATGTCACCAAATCTCACCTGGGGTGGCGAAGTTCTGTGAAGCTGCACGTGTTTTGAGATTGCATGCATGAAACATGAAATACATTACGTTTCTCTAGGCCGCAAATTCCGCAATACAAGAGGTCAAAGATGTCGAGTGGGCGCATTTACACGGCAGCCCATCACCGGGATGCATTCGGTAATAGTATTCTCTGGTGGTTTCCATCCCAAAGCCATGATCTGATTATCAGAGACGCCGTAGTGGAAGGCTCAGGAAATTTTGACCTCCTGGGATTCTTTAACGTGCACTGACATCGCACAGTACACGACCTTCTAGCATTTCCACCTCCATCGAAAATGCCGCTGGCGCGTCCAGGATTCCATACCGCGACGTCCGCGTGAGCAGTCAAGTACCCTGGACAATAGACCACCGCGGCGGGTCACTGTCACTCGTTTGCAGGCAACCGTCTTTTTCTTTCTTTCTTTTTTGTCGTCAACCTTGCGAGATTAACAAATGATGCCACAATATTGAAGTAGACGCGTCATCACTTCACAGGCAAACGCATTAGAACGTCGCGCCTAGGCATCCGCGTCGGTTCGCTTCGCTTACAATGCACGAGTCTAGACAGCGGAGAGGGCTGTCGGTTTTACTTCTTGTATGACGAGCTCACCGTCAGCACCGCGAGCGGTACGCTATCAGCACGGTTGTCTAGTGAAAAGACAAGAACAAATTCTTTCATGACGCACGCTCACGTTACAGGCTGTCAGCAGGCGCGGAGAGGCTATTAGGTTTCATCTCCCATGCAGGCCCGATCTATTTGCGCATGCGTAGAAGCACCTTTCTTTGTAGGTAGGATAGCTCCTCGCAGATGCCGGGCAGATGCGCTAGTTCAAGTTTTGACGTGTTCGTTGAGCACTTGTGCTTGAACATATACGGAACAAAACGAATAGAAATAAAGACGGCGGTTGTTAAAGGAACAATAAGGTGCTGAAGGGGCTTGAAATGATAACCTATCATTTGTGAACTCGATTGTCGTTAATTTACCCATTTTACGTTCACTGTAAAAAGGGAAATTGAATGCCAACGTTTTAGTTCTGATATTCACGCTGGAACTGCCGCGTCAATGACGTCACAAGAAAAATTTCTTGTCTTCGCATTCTCTCCAAATTCGTTGCATAGAATGTTCCGAAACTCCTTGTGTTAAATTTCTGGCTTCCTTAGTTGGTTCAACTTATGTGCGCTTTTTCATGTGTGCGTTTGCTTACACGATACACATGTACGCGCACGCACAGAAGATAGAGTAGCCATTCCTATCTCCCGCACATGTCTTTATTTATAATCTTTCCTTCCGAAGACCAGTTTAGATTGGAATCGCCCACTAAGGCCGTGACGTCCGCTGAGGGCTCAAGGTTGCTCAAGGCTGCAGTTAAGGAGCACTTCCCGGAGTAGAAGCAAACTAATGATATTATTCTTGTTTTAATAAATAATCTTATTGTATTTTATTCACATCGTACCCACTCCCACAGTGACGATTTCGGGGTTTTGAGGATAAATAAGTAAATAAAGTAAACTGAAAATTTCGAACTTCCTGAACCTCCCATCATCCTCACCCCTGGCTACACCAAAGTCTATCATTACCATACGATGGTATTGAAAGTTAAAACTAAAGAATTTCGCTCGCTCTTGTCTTGTTTCTGGTTTCTCCTCTTCATCTCTTGTCGAGTTCGAAGTACGCCAACTGTCCTTGAAGCATATTACGATAGGTAGGCCCTCAGTATCAAATTTTTGTTGAGGAGGGGGGGAGGGCACCATCAAGGCCTTGACTATGCGAGGAATGCAGCTATTCTTCAGTAACAAATTTATGTGGAAATCGCAGTATTCGCATTGCGACTCTTCAAACACTATTTTATTGATATCCTTATATTTTAATATTTGAGATGAATCCTCCTACATTATCGGTAATATGAAAAGTATCAGTTATTAATAAAAATTGCAGAGGGGGGGGGGGGTGCAGGGGAGGGTCGTTCGGGCGCCTAGATCCCTACTCTCCTTGCTACAGGGCCTGGCGATAGCCAAGGGGCGGTACTGCACATTGCAATCACTCATCCGTGTACTAAATGAGCAATCGGGACAAGTGAACTCATTGTTGCAGTGAGCTCACAGTCACTCATCGGCACAGTTTAGTTCCTCATATATAAGAGACAACAATCTGTTGCGTACACATTGCATACCACGCCTTTTCCTCGACGTTCAGGTGTATATATACAGGCAATTGTGCACGTTGCTCTCCGGGGAATTCCCGACGATACGGGTGCAACCTGCGAACCGGTATTTTTGGAGCTCTGTTTGCTCCGTCCTGTTCGCGCGGCGCTTTTGTCGTTCGCGCTCGAAAGAGTGGAGAGAGAAAGTAGTGAGAAAGAGAGAGAGGCAGACAGCGAGAGAAAGAAGGCGGAAAGAGCGGCAACGCGATACGCCTTCCGGTAAAGAGGGGGGGCGTTGATCGGCAACCGCCGTCCCGCCGGCAGAGTCGCCGGCGTGAACACGAGGCGGCAGTCAGCGCTATGGCGTCGCATGGTTTCGGGCTACGTCTGGCGGCGGTTTTGCTCGTCCTTCTCGTCCTTGGAAATGAATGCGCGAGTGCGAAGGTGAGTGTCATCGTGTCCCGTGTTGACGCGAATGTCAAGCAACGCTCGCATCAGGTGATCCGAGGATTTCATAGTCTTTCCGTGGGCTTCTTTTACGCCTTTCTGCTATACCGGCTCGCCGAACTTGACAGCAGAACTGGTAACGGCACCTCGCGGCTGTTCGCCTAATTACGGCGCACTTGATATTTTTTTCTCAATGGCGTCAGTATTCTCATCGAAAGAAAAGCGTGAGAGTACTGCGAGCTCATTGACTAGGTCATTTTCACTGCTTAAAGCCAGTAGTGAAGTAAAACGTGGAAGTGGAAGCAATATTACCTCTGTGTGCTTCTGGTTAACATCGGCATCATCAGATGTCGCTACTGGCGCTGCTGATCACGCATACTCGTCAGGAAATGAAGTGTCCGCGATTGTAAAGAAGTCTACGGACAAACCGAAACTTTACTGGAGCTGTTTAACTGTAGTAACGTCGCTAGCAACGACACCATGCGGTGTTTGAGGAGACACCTTAAATTTGAAAGCTATTTTGGTTGCGCCAGTAGGCTCGTCGACAGAAAAAGTGAAAGCACTGGGATCCTATACCATAAAACGGAATACGGAATACCATTCCGTCTTGGTCCTCCCCGATTTGTCACTTCCGCTTGTCAGGGCAGGACTGACCAGACAGGAAGTTGAGATTGGTCAGAGATTGGTTAATTCTAGAGCATTGAGATTGGTCAGGGATTGGTCAATTCGGTCTTGAGTAGCAGAAGTGACGAATCAGAGAGACGGAATGGTATTCCATATTTCGCCTTATGGTATAGGCCCACTTTTACTGAATAACTCACTGTCAATGCCGTCTACCAGCGGTTAACTGAAACGTGTAGGTAGTAACATATTGGTTTTGTGGGATTTCAGTTAGTTAGGACCAGAAGCGATACCGTAAACGTGTTCTGCGGTATCTCGGTATTCTAAGAGATAAAGGAGTGAGCGGACAAAGTTCCTTATTGGTCGGAGACTTTCTGTTACAGACGATCCTAACGTATGTCATTATATTTGTATTGGCAGAAGGGACCAGCGGACTCATAACAGTATGTTCATAAAAAAATGCGATGTGAAGCTTCATGCTTAAAACATCGATCAATTAACGCAAAGAATAAGAAAGAATACAGGGTGTGGGTGGGGGCGAGCGATCTACGGCGTTTGCTGATGGCTTCTCTTCCTGTCAGTTACTTCATCTCCCACTGATATTGGAGCTCCGGTTTGTTTCAGCGGGTCATAGCTAGAGGAAGAGCACTCCATTTCATTTTTTTCCCCCAATATCTTGTGAATTGACAACTTTTCAAATGACCTACAGATATAGCAGACTGCCAACTCAAGGTCGGTGGAATAGTTGCTGCTATCTGAGAGCATCCCTTGTGCAGGTGAAAGTGTTCTTCGAATATCACAGAAGGCATCTTCTAATTATGGTATCGATATCATTCTGCCTCGAAGCGGCAATGTTTAAGAACACGTTCAATGAATGCTATGCTGGAACATAAAAGCAGAAATCCTGTCCATCTGCGATTGGCTAAAGACGCCTTTATTGTCATGATCTACATATAACAACCAATATTGACACGTTAGATCCCTTGACGACAGGTACAAGACCTTGTCATTTGATGTCAGCCTCTTGAAACAGCGAAGAAGCGCGTTTATCACCAGGCGTAGGTCTCGCAGGAGTGGGGGAGGGTGGTAAATACGATAAACACGAGGTGAGGAGGGCAATGCGGGGGAGGGTAGCGACTGAGTGCATGTGGCAGCAGGGCGTGGTATTTTACACACAGTAACGCCCCACATTTTTCGCACAATGAGAGCTCGAAGTTGATTCTGTCTTCTAGTATTAAGCTTGCGGTGCCAGAATATCTGGCGCAACATAATTTAGATACTCAACGCAAGCAGCGTAGCTTAATTAGCTATGGTGATGAATCAGACCATTGTATGCAACATCCCCAAGACTTATTGCTTTGACTTATTTGCCTTAGGGGCCTATAAGGACAGTACGCGGAATGGGACACTGAAGTAAAAGGAGACATTAAGAAAAAAGAAAGAAAAAAAAACACTGAGTTGAGCTCTTCCTTCATTAATCTCAGAGAAGCAACCGCAGCCGGCTGAAACGCTTGTCGTTTAATTAGCATACCAAGAGGAAATCGTTTAAGTGATGTTGGGTGTTAGGATGCAGGTACACCCATACGTGAAACACCAAGCCCAATCTAGGCAGGTTTACTAGCGAACATTTATGGAAGTGTAGTTTCGATTTCGGCGTTTACGTTGGTACAAGCGGAGTCCGGGGCGACGCGCGATCTTTCGCCACTGGGAAACCGCGTCGCTTGCGCAGCTTTGGTTTTGCTTCATGGCAGTTGCCGCCAGCTTTCGAAACAACGCGATAGGAAAGATAGCCTGATGTGCAGAGCTTGCCTATAGCTTGCAAATATGCGTACTGTGCCTTGTCGACCAGTCTGTTCCTTCATTATTTATTTATAGTGTACCTCGTAGCTCGGTAGCTGTGTGCAACGAAACTATAAGTACTTTTGGGAAGGAAGCACCCGAGTTTCTGTCAATAGTTGCACAGGTGGCGACTGTAGGAACGAGGAATTCATTCAGTATTGCTGCGAAGGGACATTCAGGATTGATCTCTCCTATGACCAATATATTTATTGGCTTGGTTGTCTGTGGGGTTACTAAAACTCTGAATGCACAATAGCTGAATGGATTTAAGACATATTTTTCGTTTTTACCGCAGCTTTCTAGACTCGCTCTTTCGAATCATTATGGGAATAAAGACTAGAACATCCATCAAACGAAATTCAGTTATGACGTTGGCACCTGTGTATTTCGTTGTTTCTTAAAGTCTTGCCACCGCATTCCTTAATGATGCTAATTTATGATTGCCGGGTTTCATGTTTTGTTTCGCTCTGTGCTTCGCAACAATAAATGTTCATTTATTAAGTGCACGTAATAGGTATGTTCGTCCTTCACCACACATAAACATTAATAGACAGATGAAGTCTTGTTGTCCTTCACGATGGTGAAATACTAGTGAATACAAAACAGATTGTTCCTCTTCCTCGACATTCAAAGTTTATTAAGCGAATACACGAGCCGAGTCTGTACTCATCTGGCGATAATAAATTTTTATTTAGTGAATGTCCAAGCGAATTCTGTGCCTCATTCACGACATTGAAATTTCATTTCGTGAATACACAAACGGATTCCGTTCATCCTTCACGATATTCAAATTTTATTGAGTGAATGCGCAAGCGGTTAACGACAGACAGCGTCTACGCTGCCCCTGCAGCGGAAATCGATATGATATGCCGAGCTCGAAGGGAGTCAACGCCGCGTGCGAGACGCCGTGCTGGGTGACTCGTTAACTCCGTCACGTGCGCATGTGTATGCGACAAGGACGTCCTGCGGCAACAGCGTGACAATAGGCGCATAAACCGGTCTGATACCGAGTGCAGAGGAGAGCGCCTTTTAGACGTAGTCTCTTCTGTTCGCTCCGCGCACCTAATGTCCCTGCCTGAACGGGCCTAATACGCATTGTTGCTCATCTATATTAAATTCCTATCCTACTTAATGACCTGCCATGGTGGTCTAGTGGTTATGACACTCGGCTGTTGATCCGAAGTTGATCCGTGTACTGTGACATGTCGGCGCACGTTAAAGAACAATAGGTGGTCGAAGTCTACGCTGCCCTCCTCTGCGGCGTCTGTCATAATGATATCGTTTGTTTTCATTTTTGTTTTTGGACGTAAACCCGCAGAAACCGTAATTACATTCTGTCTACTATTGCCGTCCTATGCACGGTCACTAATAAATGAAATAGTCAGAAATTAGACCGAACTCAATTCAAAGCGTTTTTTCGTTCCTGCTTCTGCCAGTGCGATTAGGAAGGTCATCTTAATTTCCTCGTGCAAGCTTGCAGAACTAGTGGCAAGAGACATGTGGACATGATGTCCCGAAACATGGGGATGTAGATTTGTGTGACACCATGGCTGGTAAGGCTCAGAGAAGGTATGAAAACTCGAGAAAGTGCAACGTGTGAAGAGATGCAGTTTTGCATCTTTGGTACTCTGTAGTAGTATTGTAAAGGGCTATTAATTTGGCCCAATGAATCCCTTCTTGGCTTATAGATATTCATTTGGGAACCTCATCGCCTTCGACATTAAAATTGTAGGCCCATAATAAAAATAGAAAATGGAGGTCAAAATTCCTTCTGATACTTTGCACCGTAGGGTTTCCGCTTTACATGTCGGTGGTTCGTTCGCCAGAATGCACGCGTCTCGTTCCTTAGACAAGCTATCTGTCATCCATCAACATGCTCGCAGTATAGACAGCTTCGCATGTCGTGAGAATGACAAATGTTTGGAGTTCTCGCGCTGTAACTGAACTATACTATAACAAGGAAGATAAGGAGCTTGAGGGCAAACTAAGGTGGCATTGCGAGATCAGTTTAGACTGATAAATCGGTATCTGCTTACTATGTAGTTTGTATTCATATTGTTGATGCTTCGTTTGGAAGGAAAACGAAGATGAAATTTTCAAGGGACTCTAAAGTCAAATCTTAAGTTGAACAAGACTGAAAGATTAGATATGTCGAATAGCCTGTTAGTAATTCCAGGCGAGAATAGTGCAGTTGTAAGCGAGAAACTAACGAAAGTGAAAAATCAGATTAGCGCCCTTCGTCGCGCTCTAAGGGTACCTTCTTGAAATGACGTCAGCTCATCTACTGTGGATACCCGAATACTGCTCAAAGTTATAAATGATAAATGAATTAGATAAACATTGGCAATAAATGGACATGCAGTAAACCACAGTCGTTGCTGCATGTTACGGGCAGGGGGCTCACTGCTCCGTAGTGTCAGCATCCGAGATCGTGACGTCACGGCCTGTTTTCGGCGTGGGCGATTCAAATCGTCCGGCGACGCCAGGGACATTGAGCGGCTGTTTTCGACGCTAAGTGTTCGCTTATTTGCGCGCAGAAATCAGTGATATACTATTACACACGTAATAAATTTGTTCTAGCCGGATTTAGTGTTTTTCTTTTTGTGCTCCATAGCGCTTTGAGTTTCGTGCTAGTACAGCTGAACAACGTACTTTAAATTTTAAGTTCAATAAAAGTTCCGAAAGCTTTCTATGTTATATATACAGCTACAAAAGAGTAGAATAGAATAGAAACAAAGCTTATTTCTTCTGCAAAGTTACAAAAATGGTGGCAAGAGCTAATGGCACCAAGGCCTGACAGAGGGTCCTGCCCCGTGCGTAATTTAAGAAGGCCACGTAATTCAGTTCTGTTATGTAAAGGTCCTACACCATAACAGATGGGAAACTCTCAAAATCATGGCCTTCAGACGTGACCTCACGGAGACGTTGAAACTTGTACTTTCTCTTTGCTAAATTCGCTCGTGCTAGGCAAGGACCCTCTCACGGTAAGAGTGGGGTATGTTTTAATATTCTGAGAGTTGTCTTAGTAATACGAAAATGATTTCTTTTTTTGCCTTAAGTGGCCCTTTAGATTTCGAAACTCTAATTCGCTTAGCGGTTTTTCTTGCATGAGAAAGCTATTCAAAAATGCTATACGAATTCCTAGGTTTCTGATATAACAATTATTTACGCGTTTTAATAGGTGCACATCTACACATTTTAAATCACGTTTTAAGAGCCTTTTTTGTATCACAGACTTCAACTCTCCACCTCTCTTTCTTGAATATTCCTTCATAATTTTTATTCTTTATTGAGCGTCTCTGAAACGCCACAACCATCGCTGCTCCGGTGTGACCGATTAACACGCTGCACGCGGGGCCTACCTGTCCACAATTCAATAGTTATTTCAATCACACATAGCATCGCCTTTATTTTAACAATCCTCCCCAGTACGATATCGAAAACACCCCCTTATTCCACTGAAAGGGGCTGCTGTTTCCAGCTGTCTTTTGTTCCGCGTCGCGATGCGCGTCATATCTCTGCGACACAAATAGACACAGATAACGGCGCTCCAACTGGGCTGTTTGTACAGCCGATACGTACCGGCTTGTCGTTCGTAGACAGTTTATTCAAGAAGGCGACTTGTCACGGGACCGCGTCAGAGGCGAGCACCCGAGCAACTGCTACAAAGTCCGGGGGTTCTGCTCCTGCATGAGGCAGAGATAAGGCACTCGGTGACACTGCATAAACATCCGCTAATAACTACTCAGCGAACGCCGCGCTGGGAAGCTGCCTACAGGAAAGCTTGCCAGGGTGTATTGGTACAACTCGAATGGGTTGTATATGCTGTGTAGACTTCTACATTCTCGTGTGTGCATGGTCGTATGTGTAGAAGACAGCGACACTGTGTAGTCAAGTTCTTATAATTTTTCGTTTAACAACGAAGCTGCTTAGAGTCACCGCGTCCGCGGTCCCTGATGACCGCTGTGACGCAGAAGCTTATTAAAAAAAGGTTATTTCAGTTGCAAAGATTGTTTTCGTAATGCTAGGAAATCAAAGTTATGTGTCTCGTCGCCGCGTAAACTGAAGAAGGTGGCTTTCAAGAGGTTTCATAATTTCAGCATGGGCATGTCATTGCTTTTGTGATGGCACCTGCTTGGATGTCTTGGGCTCTGAAAGAGTGTTACTTCTAAAGAACATATAAAGCCTGCTACGTCCTCTCTTAACGTGTGCTAAGACGCTTTTAATGGAAGTAAGACTTTTGTAGCACAGGCTCCTCAACCCTGTTCAGGCTTGGGGATTAAGCGTCTAATGACTAACAGTAATTGCTGTTTCCTTTGTGCGAACTGCAGTACGGCGACTTTACTACAAAACTGATTCATTGATTTGTGGGGTTTAACGTCTCAAAACCAGCTCTGATAATGAGACGCCGTAGTGGAGGTCTCCGGAAATTTCCACCACCTGGGGTTCTTTAACGTGCACTGACATCGCACAGCACATGGGCCTCAACATTTCGCCTCCATCGAAAGGCAGCCGCCGCGGCCGGGATTCGATCCCGGGGCCTTCGCACCTGCAGCCGAGTGCCATAACCGCTAGACGACCATGGCGGGGCGACTTTACTACAAAACTAGTTGCACTATATGGCTCATGACTTTTCTTACCTTCGGTTGACGTTGGGGTACTGAGAAATTTGTGCTTTCTCTTGTACGCCTTAAAACCTGTCTAATTTGCACACATGATTATTGCAAGAAATTGCGTGATCTTTGCAATAAACTTTCTGCATTATAGGAAAATCTTTACATTTATAAAATAATATATTACTGCGAGCACCGGCTACATAAGCGAGGCTTACCTCACCAATAGCAATTCAACCATCCTCACTAAGTGCATCACCTTCCTACCTACACATGCGTAAAATTTGCAGTGGACCCACGCAGTCAAACGGCGTAATTAACAGGCTACTGGTAGAAACGAGCTCGTCGCACCTCGTTGATGGATGATTGATTTCCGGGGTTTTACGTTCAAAAATCATGCTATGATTTCGAGACACGCCCTAGTGGACGCGTCCGGAAATTTGGACCACCTGGGGTTCTTTAACGTGCACTGACACCTCACAGTACACGGGCCCTAATATTTTGCCTTCATCGAAATGCAGCCACGGTGGCCGGGATTCGATCCCGCGACCTTCAGCAGCCGAAGTGTCATAGCCACTAGATCACCGTGGCGGGGGCCTGCATTTCCTCAATACCCCCTAGTTGTGCAAACCTGTTACGTTCGGAACTTGCGTCGTAAATGGCAGTGCTTCATGAGACGGGGTAGTTATTATACACCGGCAAAATTCTGCGAACGTCTTCTCTTCCCTCAATACATTTTAACAGCGGAGCAGTTCAATGTCGACGTTGTGCCGTGCATCGGATAACCTCGTTGTCACGCAAGAGGAAAAACACTGCAAGTAAACCCGGTCCTACCCTGGACTTGATATGCACTGCCACGTTCGATCCACTCTTTCCCCCAGCCCACTGCTACATGGCAGTGCTTATACGTGACGGCCAATGTGCGGCAATGTGTGAAAAAGTCTTAGCTCCGAGTTGCGGGTTCGATCGCCGCAGCTGTGGCTATATTTCCAAAGCGCGAAAGAAAAAGAAAAGGGAAGAAAGGAAGGAAATGTTGTGCTTGGGCATAGTGAAAAAGCACAGACTGTCAGTAGATTAAGATAGAAGGTGTGGGGTGGGGCAGTAACATAAAGCCGGCTGCGGCGGTCATGTCATCCGCAACTTGACACCAGTACCATTTATGTCGCAAAGATGAAAGCACACCTTCGCAGTTCCGACAGATTTCGCGGCGTGTAAATAGCTTGAACGTTTCTTAAACTGTGTACTCCTGGCCTTCTGCAGCTACGCCGAATATTAACACAGCGCCGCGATGTCCTTACTGAGGTTGCTGGCTCCGCAGTGCTAGCCTCTGTAATAGTGCGCCGGAGACTCGTGTTTGCGCCGCCAGATGCCACGACGATACTGTTGGCTGTAGAGTTACGGTATATGTTCCCTTTGGATATGCTCCCGTAGGGAGCATATACAGTAACTCTAGTTGGCTGGCTCTTCGGTGGTCGTGACGTAACATGGCTGGCCCTTCGTGGCACCCATCGCATTTCCCGTGGAAGGGGCGATTGAAAACGCTTTGAGTCGAGCCGCGTCGATCTCTCACGATGTGCGTACTTAAAACTTTGTAGTAAATTGCACGCCTAAAACAGAGTACTGATATTGTTATGCAAATGATCAAAAGGACTGGGGCTATCGGTGGAACGCATTTGTACAAAATCACCAAAACCGTTTAAGGGTCCATTTAAATGAGTACATTGTTAGTAAATGGTAGACGACTTAGCGATTCGTTCATTATGCATAGCATACTTTCGTAAAAGGCACACTTCGTGGAATTTTACACAACTGAACATTGTCCTAGGACTAACGGCTGACAGGTCAACGTCACATCGGTGTTGCTTGCTTATCAATAATCCCTGTTCACGAAAATCCTTTGGTCATTATTACACTTTTGTCTCATTCCAGCGCCAGATAAGGAAAAGCAAGAATCAAGCTGAGGAACCCACTGAAGGCAGTCTCGTACCACGGATACGTGAGTGAAAAACTAGTCTGCGCGGGAATCGAAGCTTTACCCTGCATGCATTTCCCTCCGCCCGGAACTTTTCGTCTGCTGTTTCGAAACACACGGTCATTTCGAGCGCCGACGGCAACTCCTGTGTCACTGCTTCGTCTGAACAGCTTATAAACTATTTCGATGAAACCGACATTTCTGGGCGTCTTGTCTGGAACGAGGAAAGACTCCTCAGATGTGTTTGCTTGTATGCGAGATTTCACTTAAAGGGGCCCCGCAAGACTTCATGATCGTAGCCATAAAACGCACCCAATCAGTCGTCGAGGCACCCGTGGGCAAGTCAACCAAACATTATTGCACTGCCCGCACCGGGCAATTTGCAACTTGGTTTCAGGGTGCTGCTGGAAAGCGCCTGCTCTTCTTCCAACAAATGACGTCAGTAGGCAGGCGCGGACTACGTAGGATACACCAGAACCGCCATTGGCTGATTCGCGGGCGCAGTTACCGCGGTCGCCGTGGGGCGTCGCCACATTCCCGCAGTGGTCACGGCGGGACACACGTCGCCATTGCGGAAGTGCGAATACGCTAAAATAAAATACACTGCGGGACACACGTCGCCATTGCGGAAGTGCGGATACGCTAAAACAAAATAAAGATGGTGAATTTCATGAAGCGTGCTGAGGTAGCTTCCTCGAACGCGCTCGTTGGAACGTAAGGAGAGTGAGCACTATGGGTCGGTGTAACTGCCCTCCATCTTTATATTGTGATTCGCCAGTACCTAACGCATTAAAAAAAAGGTGCAGCAGGCGATTCATGAGGCAATGACCCTTTGGGGTCATTGCCTCATCGTTTTGGTTTATTCTCTTATTCGATGATTACTTGGAAAAGTGTTGCCGGGCCCATTTAAGTGAGGAATCACTTAAATTCTGCTGAAATCACAGTACAGCCTCGGAAAAAAGAGGCAAGCTTTCAAGGTGCAGCTCCACATATCTAATAGTATATCATCACTAGGCTCCTTTATTAGAGGACTATTAGTTTCGTTGAAAAGATTGGAAAAAGAAAAGAGAAACGAAGTACAACCACGCGTCGGCGGTCACTATTATTGTCCACATAAATGTTCTTGCCTGTCTGGTTGACGTCGTCTGTTCCGTGAACGCGGGTGCTCGGAGGCCAGAAAAGCCTTTTGAAAGAGCTACCTGAACTAATTTAGGAATACTTCGAGCCCAAACCACCGGAACAGTCCGTGGGTCAATATTGCTTCAATATTCGCTATAAACCTTTGATTGGGATGGGCGATACATGTCCGCAGTCAGCTGTTCCAGTTGAACATAACTTTTGTCATGCTTAGACACCTGAATGTCGTTCTAGGCACAGTTATTTGACAACTATGAGAAGAAAAGATGCCATTCATAAGTTATCCTTAAACGCGAACGCGTGTTGCCATATCACTCACTAAGTGATCATAAATTGTTTTCGCCGGCTACCATGCATCTCTGGTGTAGTCTGACACGGTTGGCTTAGCTAACTAGCGTCAAAGCATTTGTAGCCAAACGAAAGTGCTTCTAATGATTTGCCATTGGGTTAGGATTCTAATGTATTCTTTTTTTTTCTTCTAGCTGCACCCAAGAACTTGAAGGTGGAAGTGTATTGTGATAACATCATTAATGCCACTTGGGAATACAGCACTCATACGGAAATAGATGGCTTCAATGCCACTCTCTGCAACGTAAATCAGTCCAAATGCGTAACCACACGTATCGACTACAAAGACCTACGGTTCACAAACAAACTGAAGGCTCACGACACTAGATTTAACTTTTCCCTGTACGCGTACATCGATGATGTGCGGGGTGTGCCCGCTGGTGAAAGCTTCACATCTTTCCCAAAAAGTGAGTACCAATCATCATAATCATAGTCGTCATCATCATCATCATCATACTATCGTATGCCCAATGCAGGATGAAGGCCTCTCCCAACGTCATCCATCATTTCCTACCCCGTGCTAGCTGATTTCGTTTGATGCATGCGAATTTTTCTAAGTTCGTCACCCCAACTTACTCTCTGTCGTCCGCGGCTACCCTTCCCTTCTCTTGGTATCTACTCCGTCATTCTAAATATCAATCGCTTATCTAGCTTCCTCATCACGTGGCTTGCCCATGTCCATTTGTTTTTCGTAACGCTGATCATTATGTCGGCTACCCCTGCCCCCTGATCCACACTTATGTCTTCCTCTCTCATAATGTAACGCCAGTCATTTCTTTTTTTCATTGCCCGTTGTGTGGTTCGTAACGTCCTTTCGAGCTAATTTTTTAATCTCCAAGATTCTGCCCTATTTGTCAGTACTGCCATAATGCAGCAGTTATATAATCTCTGCTTTAGTTATAATGGTAAGTTTCCGTTCATGAGTTTGGAATTCCTAACATAGGCCCGCCAACCCATGCTTATTCTACGGTCGATTTCTTTAACACAAGTTAACCAGTCAGAAGACCGGTCATCTGCCCTACACTGGTGGATAGAAGAAAGTAAGAGAAGGAGAGGGGGAATGTCAAAACATATAGAGGACAGTCTTGCATTGTCAAAGGCGCTCAGTAATTCCAGATGTTTTCACAAAGCCCGAAAGCGCTTTCATTGCCTCCTGACGCGTTGGTCGGTGAGGACGATATTCCAGATTATCTCTCGACTTAGAAGACGATAACTTAGAGTACTTAGAGTCGTTCAAGAAGCTCGAAGATGAACGTTAGATATTTAAAGATGTAGTTGCGTAAATATGTATTTTGCGGTCATCACCAGCTGCGTACAACATAATCGGCTCACGTCTCTGCATGCGACTCTCCGGGACAAGTATACTTATTCAGTTACCTATTTTACTTATCTATGTGTAGGGAAATTGTTAATTCGATTCTTAGTTATACGTACTGCAAATGCTACCTGGTCACATTACACAGTGGAAATGAACGTGATAGAGAATGCAACATGTCACAAAATATAATTTCCTCCTCATTTAGCGTTAATTTTTTAGACAAACACATTGGCATTTCCTTCATCTGCACTTTATTATTCTCCGTTGTCTTGGTATAGTAAACACCAGTCAGCATAGTGAAGTCAACACCATGCAAGAATACTGATAATATGCTAATAAGTACAAAAGGCAAGTAACAAACGGTTGGCTTCATACAGTCTCTCACGGTTTTTATCAGAGACAGCTGTTAAGACATTCCATCTCTTCTCTGTTTAGTATAGTCGACGGCTGACACGCACGCGCTTGCACTTTTATTGATATGTCAGGCCTCGACCATAAAATGCATTTCTTCATTCTTACGCCTGTACAGAATAGCACATTCGTCTAACTTAGACATGCAGTCACAGACTGTTTCACACAGTTACAGCCCGTGTTTTACAGCCCTTGTGTCCGTGTTTTGCCTGCCCCTTTGCATTATGAATCCCTACCAGCTCGTTCAGCTGTCTGTCTTTCCTGATCTAATCTGCCCACCTAACAGTGAGCCGACTCCCCCCCTCGCCACAGTTACCGTCTCTAAGGATTCAGTCTGTTACGCAAAATAACCAGCGGCCATCTTGCCTTCCCAGACCCGTATTTTCACGATTTCTTCTAGGACATCACTGATACGACCTCATTTTCTGACCCATTCCGCCCTCTTCTTGACCCTCAAGTGGCCTGTGTGATTTCCAATTCTATTTGTTAAGCTGCGCTAGAATATTGTGGATGTTTAATTCTTTTCAGTTCCGAACGTAGAAGTTCTCACTGTGAAGGCGACTAGCCCTACCGAGCTCAAGGTGGAATGGCGCAACAAGTGGAAGCATGAGATCGATCTCAGTGCCTGCTCCAAGACGGCGCCGTGCGTGAAGGCCACGGCTCCAGCAGAGAGCATGGCGCACACGTTCCACGATCTCGAACCCGGCACCACATACGAGGTGACTGCCCGGATGACGGTTACTATGAACAACCGGACATGCGCGGGTGAAGCTGCGAAGACAAGTGGCGCGACACTGCAGTTGGGTGAGCATTGCCTTCATTGCCGCTTACGCAACATGTTTTACGCAACGTACGCAACCAACTAACTTGTCTCTTTCTTTCTTTTATTGCGTCTGAACTAATGCGCGAATAGCAGATCTCGGGTACAGAAAACATTTCAACGCCTCTTTGTGTGTAGAAGTCTTTAGTTGCCTCGCGGCTAATGCCCTCAAGTCTAAGGGGTACGCACAAACGTTTTTTGGTGACAGTGTCTTTATTTCACGAGATTTCAATGAGAGCAAGCTGCAACCAACCCCGAAAATATGTGCAATAAGTGAAAGGATTTTGCTATGACAGCCACGTTCGCGAGCAACATGTTTTCGTGCAACCAGGCACTCAGAAATACTACGACACCTTTTCTCAACGTATGCGTAGTGAAAACTCGCTGTCGTACATAATAAGCTACTTTACGGCCGTTTTTTACAGCGGTTTTTTTACAGTGTTCTGATATCGGTGTTTTATAATAGTACTGGCAGTCCTGTATAGCAGCAGCGTGGTTAAGTTTTTGCTCAGAGACACACCAATAATTTTATATAACCAATGAAAAGCGTGTTCAAACCTCAAACCGAAAGCGAAATGGGTAGATGCTTCGCGCAGTGTATGCGATGACGTCACAGCCTCCCCATCATCAGAAACATGTAGCCGGTGCCGGAAAAATGAGAGTGGTGAGGTCACCCAGCGATGTATAGAGTTATGCCAGCTCTTCTGAACATTGCAGCGACGATTTGCGTTGGTGAAGTATCGCTGTTATGCTTTTTACGGATCGCCTGCTCGAATAGGCAGCGCTGAAGGTAATGACTTCAAAAACACAGGGTTGCAAGCACGAGAATCCGTAAAAACTTTTAAATTTCATTTTCAGGAACGCTAAAGGACTTGCCACCGCCTAGCTTGACTTATATTATTTCATTACCAAGGAGAATATACATTGGAAATTTCATTGAGATCTGTGAACACTGAAAAATTGCCGGAGTTGCCCTTTAAGCGTGAACGCCATAGCATTATTCGGCAACGCTCGCATCGCCTCCTCGTAACGGAATTATGTTTTGCCCTACATTGAAATTGTAGTCTGAGGTATCATGTATGAGGTGCTAGTTAAGTCATAGTTTACAATTTTTCTGACGGATTTTACTTTGAGAAATTAGTTTTGTTCACCAACGCACCTGCGTCGTCGCTGAAGTTGAGGTTGTCAGGGAAACGTGACGGTAGCTCGACATAATTATTTCCGTGGTATATTCCAACGCCATCGCTCACACCTGATTTTCTGCGGCATCAGGTCACTTAATGGGCGATTCCGGTAATTTTGGAGTGTCCACTGAAAGCAATGTAATTTTCACTACATATATTCTCCTTGGTACTGTAATAATATATGCCGAGCCAAGTAGCCGCAAGTAATTTAATTTTCTTTAAAATTATTTTTTTTAAATTCCAGCGGATTCCCACGCGCGCCACCCTATCTTTTTGACGTCATTACCTTCAACGCTGCCTCCCTAAGCAGGCCGGATCTCAAACGCAAAACTGAGATACTTCAGGGCTCAAGTTGTTGCTGTCAAGTTCAGAAAAGCTGGCGTGACCTAATACATTGTCTGATGACATTGCCACTTTAATTTTTTCTGGCACCAGCTCCATATTTTCGACGGCGTGGAGTCTGTGATGTCATCGAATATGTGCGCGAAGCGTCTACCGATTTCGGTTTCGGCTTGAACGCACCGATCGTTTCTGAGCAGATTGATCCACGCTGTCTGCTAGAGGACTATCAGTGCTGTTGTAAAATATCGACATCAGAACATGGTGAAAAAACCGCCCGAGTTTCCATTTAGCGATATCGTGTTGTTGTTAAAAACAGAGCACATTTATAATTTTTTTCAAAGTGTACTGGACAGCGCATACGAAGAAGCGTTCCTCTAGATTGCTCCGTTCCTGGGATTTTGTCTTTTAGCAGCGAATCTGCTTAAGCTAACCGTAAAAGCTCCGTCATGCCAGTTTTAACGGCAGAGTTGTTTAAGCTAGCCGTTCGTAATTGGTCAGGCATCACGCATAACCACGTGACATTGGGTTACGGGATTTCGGGTGATCACATGACACGTTTCCGCGAAAGTCTCGTAACGATATGTCACTTGACGTGTTTGCGCCAAGCTCATTTAATGCATTGTCACGTGGCATGTCCCCAGTAAAATATCACATGAGAACCAAGATACCTGTTTCAGCAAACTATCTGCCAGTTTCGCTGTGATCTGGCCTTGCGCAACCTTGCAGAAGCTTCGTCCTTTTTTCGCAAGGATGGAGAAGAAGTGAACTGTTTGTCTCATGATATAAGTTGCTTGAAGCTTTTCCCTTGTATCATGAACTTAGGTTTCCGGCAAAACTAAAGTGTGCGCTCTTTTTTTTTTTTTCAGCTCCTCCAACGAACGTCAGTGTCGACGTGAGCTGCAGCAATGAAGCGCAAGTTAAGTGGGCGTACGACGACACTACACAGATCACTGGCTTTTTTGTCATGCTTTGCCACCCCAGTGAGCCAAGGTGTGAGAACAAGACACTCCGCAAGGCCCAAATGGAATGCTCGTTCTCACTGCTAAAGTACAACTCATCGTACAACATTAGCGTCCAGTCCTTCTACGAAAGTTCTCTGACTAAGAACAAGACGTACAGCAAGAAAGTTACTGAGAGCATCTCGTCTTTCCCCGAATGTAAGTATAATGCTGGAACTTCCTGAATGTAACGCCTTCTGCTGCAGTGACTATTGCTTTTAGGAGGCGTTAATAGGGAAATTTAGCGTGTCCGGTAAACCGGTATACGCGCAAACGCCTGCCTGCAGTGGAATATCAGGCGTGAACAACACATGCACAGACATGGGCGACCATGCAAAGCGCATGCCGTCTGCTTAGAAACTTTCAAGTGGTCGTTATGCTCTCTGTAGCACCCATGTTATCGACGGTTGTATTTGCGATGGATTTGTATCATGACGATTTGAATACAAGGTACCGACCCAGTTTCTGAGAACTCAAGATTTTTCGATGCTGTAAGCTTAGGGAATCTCGGAGGACATGGAGTGAGAGCTGGCTTTTTTTTACAACCTGTAGTTGGTGCCACTTGACGGCAACAAACAACAGTGGCGCTATCTGGTGTTCCGCTACGACATTACTTGTAGCAGAATAATGGACGCGCTAAAATTCCTTATGTTACCTGTTCAGCAAAACGGTACTGTCCTTTGTACATGCAAATTGCTTTTACTCTTTCCGGGCCGTGCTTTTAATACTGAGTCATGAATACGGGGACTTCTACATCCATCTGCATTCGTTGCAACAATGGCTGTTTAACACTAGATGATTACTCGAACAGTATCAAATATTCGATCAAAATCGATTCGCTTCTGCAACTATTCGATTTGTGTTCCATTAGGCCTCAATATTCACCATTCGCACAACCCTTAAGTAATGTGCGGCCCCTTACACGTTTTAGAATGCCATCCGCTGTGAAATGCAGCGTGAAGCTACAGTGCGGTCAAGTCGGGATTCAGTGTCGTTCAGTAGTCACGGTGGCTTTCTGATTTTCACTGTCAGAATCTGAAAAGTGCCACAAAATATGAAAAATGCAACGGGAGTCATTGAGTGACGTGCTTTGGCATGCAAATACATTCATTCATGGTGAAGCTTACTTTACAGTAAACCTACCCAAATAGGGTATTAGAAACCTGACTTACTGCCGGTTTTTAAAATCATCAACATTTCCAAGACTTGGCTTTTGCCGAGCTCTTTAAGTAATGGGAAGTGGTAATTTCTATATGATCCGAGCCAGACATGCCGCATACACAGGAGGTGAAGTTAAGAAACCTAAACTGCAAAGTTAGAGTGATGTGGACAAAGAGTACTTAAGACTTGTAGTATGTACCCCCAAATGATGTCGAGTACTGAGCGTTCCCTAACAGAAGTGGGAAGCGTAAATGATGTCACTCGAGCTAGCAGCTACGTCGAAAGAGAGAAAAAAGTGCAATGTGTATTCAACATTGCCTGCAATCAAATACGACACAATTTGTTTTGTACGAGTTTTTATATCTACTTTTCAGTGCCTGAGCTGGGTGACATCTCCGTTAGTGGCGTGAACGAGACTGCTGTCAACGTGACCTGGAACACAAAGTGGGACGGTCAAATAGCGTTCAACATTTGCCCGAGCCCAGAGATACCAAAAGATTGCCGAAATTACACCGTTTACGGGGAAGCTGGCGAGCACACTTTCGAGGGACTCGCTTCAAACACCACTTACAGGATCCGCGCTCAGTCGCAGGTGACAGTTCAGAACAGAACGTGCCAGGGACATCTCCATCAATTTTTGGCCTCCACGACACCAAAGCGTAAGTAGGAACCAAATGCTGGATTGTTTTTCCCGTCTTACAAGCACTCACAAATAGTAGTTCCAGCGCCATGCCTTCTGTAAGGTATGGGTGCGATAGCTGAAGCAATGTTAGAGTGTCTTGCTAGAGCGCTATTTGCGTACGGTCACATTAATGGACAAAAGTAACCCGTCCTACTTGTTTTACCACTTGAATACCTCCTGTCCCCGTCAGTAGCACCGGATTATGATGTCCTATTTCGACGCGATGACGCTTTATGAACAAAGTTTCAGCGTGTTGTAGGCCAAATATTTAAGAGAACACACTAGAATGGGAGCGGTAGGTTCTTCGACATCAGTGTCTCCCTTTTCTGCAACATCGTTGCAGTTGCTCGCAAGGAGCGGTGTTCGAATCCCATACCAATTGCACGTAACTGATGTCTTCGCCAGGAAGTTTAAACTTTTTCTTGGTGCACTTCATAAAATGTGGAAAAGCACATCGACACAATTGATAACAGCCACTGAACAGTCTGGAAATGAAGTTGCATGCATGCTGAGTCAGCCAAGGGGCATTTGCAGAAATGACCCTAGCCGTTTTCTTCACGCCAGTAACTTCTAACTTTAGCTTTTGTTTACATTTTTTTTTGTTCTACTTGAGAGCGGTTAGATTTTGCTCTGCATACCGCAAATGGGTCATTGCATGTGGATGACGTGATGCAGTGTTTTCTCTGTAAATCGAGGGGTCTATTGCGTTAGTGTATAAGAAAAGACATCCCAGTCACAAGGAAACTATACTTAAACGTGCGCTTTTTTCAGTTACAAACTGTGTTAAAGTATCAACTCTTGCTTTTTGCCACCTAAACCAGTGGAGTGTTCAGGCTTCCTTCGATAGAGATGTGAAGGGGACACTCACGTGCATGCGTGAATTTTTTTTTTACCGCCCGCAGAAAGTGCCACTTGCTGGTAGGTCGCAAATGAGCGAGGACGTGTAACAACTCCTCGGGTTTTACATCCGAAAGCCCCTATATGATTATAAGAGACACCATAATGGAAAACCCCGGAAGTACAGATCTTCATGAACCTTTATTTAGGTTCAGATAGCTGCAGAAACAAATTCATCTTTTTTTTTGTTTCCTGCATTGTTCTCTTCAGGTCCTGAGAAAGTTCTGAACGTCCACTACAATGTTGAGAACGGAACCATTCTGCAAATCAGTTGGGAATTGCCTGAAGGTTCCGAAGCGTCTGGTTTCACCATCAAGTGCCAGGACCCCAAAACGAAACATACCCAGTCTCAAGATGTTTCTGGTGAAAAGAGACCGTATCATGCTGCCGTGGTTCTTCAAGAACTGGTAGCCAGCTTCAACTGCTCCCTATTCGCATTCAACCTTGACACATCCGGAGGGCACTTTGGTGGGCCTGCAGTACGGTTTCAGTGTCTCCACAGATGGTATAGGTAAGCCCGACAAATAACCCAAATAAATCAGCATATCGGCAATGTTTTGACATAGGCTTAACCACGGAGCACCCGGGAAGTATTAGATTTGCAGTCACTTATGAGCGCACCCAGTGAAACTGTACGACAGTAGTAGTGTTTGCAAACATGAATCATACGATCAAAATGTGAATGACCGTTTTCGTCATCTCACATTAAATACACTGACCTTGTTATCGGAATGGCATGACATGCAATCGTCAAGCAATCGTTTCACGTTCACATTATAATTTTAAAAATTCGCACGATGTCTAGCAATATGGGACAAACTTCGAGTATGATAAACTAGAAGAGAAGCTCAGGGGAAGATGGAGGCTTGAATCGATTACACAATGACAGGAATTTACGGATACACGGACCCTGGTTCCCCAGATCCAAGTTCCTCAGAATTCCAATAAAGTTCTTGTCATGCCATGTCACACGATATGTCGCGCTATATCTCGACAAATGGAGAAATAAATAAAAGTTGTTACGTTACAGCAAAGCACCGACCATCCATCACATATAGATGTTTTGAGTGCCACAGATATTTTAAAACATTTTAAAAGTAAAACGCGAAGAAGTAACGAGCCGCCAGACTGTGCCAGTTTTGTACTACGCACCTAATTTTGCCTTTTAAAGCATTGCATAAAGTGATAACTCTAGTGGTACGCAGCGCCACCAAGATCAAATACAATTTGGGAACACCTAGCACAATGTGAAAGCCGGTGGCGAGATTGGTGCGAATGCTTTGTTTGATTTTAGCAGCTCTTCTTGAAGATATACTTCATATGTTGAATTAGGGCATTTTCTCGATGTCACACCTCGGTCGATCATCTTAGCAAAAGCCTAAAACTATGTTCTTCTTACTGCACTGAAGCAATAGGGAAAAACTTCCCTGGATCGTTGGCAGTTCACTCGTCCCAGACTCCCACCAGAGTTTCTATTGTCACTTTAATTGTGCGCTTAAGTATGCTAAGCTTAAGTTACTGCAAAGTGGTGATAAGAGCTGCATGCTGGGCCAGTTGGTACACGATTTTGAAAGAAAATAAGGTGTCCGTGTTGTCCTTTCTTTGTACTTCCAGTATTATTTCTGTTTTTAAAGTATTTGTGGCTATTTTTATTTAAGAATGCAAAGTGGTTGGCTCGTTAAACCTTGCCGCGCAAAGCACGTTCGCGTTTGGGCTACTTTGGCCTACTTTGAAAAATTCATGACATCAACAATGACAGTGAAATGTTGGTGTTTTGAGTGCAGTCACAGTGTGCGCATTCTTTTTTAGAACAGGGATGTCAGAACAATAAAACGGAGCAACAAATGGTGTTTATTCGCAAATTAAGATTTTCTTGAGATAAATTTCATTTCAAAAAATTGCAAGGAACGCTTATATGGGTTTCCCGGAAAAGAAGGGCGGTAGGTCAAAGAAGCAAGAAGTTTTTTTTTTCCTTTCCGGGAGTCGAACATAGAACCAATGGCGTGCCGCTCTACGCTCTTACCAAACCGGAAGGATAGCAGATTGCAGCACATGGACGAACTAATTGGCAGCTCGAAGCATAAAGCCGCTTCAGATGTAACACTGCTGAAGGGGAACAAGCGTAACATCTGCAGCGGATTTATGCTTCGAACTGCCGATTAGACGCATTTATGGGGCACTCTGATAAGAGTTACTTTTTATAATAGGTGCTTCAATGTAGTGGCGGCGCCAGAATCGATTTGACATGTTCAGTTGCTTTCCTGCGAATTGTGTCTAGTTCCCTTAAAATAAACCTAAAACGTGGGAAGCGGGTGGGGGTGGGTCAATGTGGCCGCAACTAGCGTTACTTTACGAACGTATGCTGACTGACATGCTTTGGAAACTTCGGAATGTTGCTAGAGTCAAAATTGCGGTTCTGTCAACTCTTATTTGTTGTAGGTAACACAAAGTTCCATTCATGTCGCTTTGTATGACCAGAAGTAGGTTCCAGAAAAATGATGTTGGCGTGACTTGGTGACCCGTTTCATTGGGGTAAACAAACTGAACAACAATAATGTAGAAATGAAAACAAACTCGAAGCCATGTTTCTTTTCCCCTGTAGCCTTTTCATGTTTACTTCCTTTGGTGCTGCTCACCACAACAGAGAGAGAGAGAAGACTTTATTACACAGATTGGGCCGGCAGTTGGATCTTGGTGGCCTCAGGTGGCAGCTCCCTGGAGTCCTCGGGCTAGGGCGGGAGCATTTCTTTTTCTATTTTTTTTTTGCGTTCTAGGGTTCTGACGGCTATAAGTGCTAGAAGGCCACTAAAGCTAAAATGGTAAAACAACCGCAGAAGCAGGATATCTTCTTTTGGTTACAAATGCTGTTGTATCGAAAAGTACCGCTGTGTGCTCTATTTGTGTAGGGCTTTGTTGTGCATATGCTAAAAAAATTTAGCTGTGGTAGACTGTAGTGTCACAAGCTCCACACGTGTAGCACACAGCAGTTCATAACATATCAAAATTGAAGAATGCTTGAACACTGAAAACTGAGTACAATCAGCTGTTCCAGTTACAGATAAGTTGCTTAAAAACTGCGTTGTTTGCTGTGAAGTCTACGTCAATGTATCTATGATAAATGGACTTACACAATGGAACACTATAGCGGTTAAGCACCTATACACATTCAGCAAAACGTGATATCCTCTGAGGCTGTTAACAGTTTAAAAAGCTATCGTTTCGCAAATTATAATTAAAGCCTTCAGAAAGTGTTGTTTTGAAATTACTTTTTTTATCCCTTCTCACGCAGCGCCTCCGGCAAACCTAACCCTAGTAGCACGCAATTCCACGAGCCTCACGTTCAGTTGGTCGGTCGACCCCAACGCAACTAAGTGCGAAATCACAGTCACACCTGAAGGAGGATTTGGCGAAGAGTATGAGGGCTCTTGCGAGCATGACAAGCGGCACAACGGTACTGTGATCCACACTGTGACAGGACTTCACCCGTGGACGCGTTACAACGTTTCCGTCAAGAACTGCCGGGAGTTCTGTGGTCAGCCAGAATTTCTGGTCAACATCACCGATGTCGCCGGTAAGTACGACTCTGGACTCGAAATTAGCAGTTGCGGCAACTCATAACTGAAAAGAACTTGAGAAGTGTTATACTTTTCTGCGCTCTACAGATGCTGAATCAACGTGGCGGTAATGCCTGTCTTTAAGCAAGACCTAATAGACACGTGTTTGCGCCTTTAGCTATCTCTCATTCTTTTTTTACGTTTCTCACTCCCTTTGCCCTTTCTCTTTACCCCTTTCCCCAATGTAGGGTAGCAGATCGGATACTGACTTCTAGTTAAGCTGCCTGTCTTCTGCACAACTTTGATCTCTGTCTCCTCTCATAACGTTGAGTAGTGGTATCTAAACTTTTTCATTTCGTTTTTGTGCCGAAAATGTTTGCTCAGAATGTTATAGCCATGCAACACATGCCCATTAGTAGTCGCAACACCTTAACCACATGGAAAGATTGACATATTTCTCCAGCCATCCTTATAGCAGCGTGATCATAACCTTAGGACACCGTTGTACAAGTGCTTTGAAGTACAATACAACAGTTGGCGGTACACTACAAATATCTTTCTTTTTCTATAGAATAGTGCAACAGTTGGGCAACAGTCGTTCCGGCAAGAGTGATAGAAATTTAGAGAACATGTAGATTTTGACGTCTGCTGATTCGTGGCCATCTTTGTGTTTCAGCTCCTTCGGAAGTGCTGAATTTCAGCTATACCATTCAAAAAGAAGTCAACGTTCTCCTAACTTGGAAGAAGCCGGGTTACCCTAATGGACCACTTGACGGCTACCTTATTAAAGTTCGCAACGATGACCAGAACGAAACAAAGACCTATGACGTTCCAGGGGACCACACGGAGAAAGAAATGAACTTGAAGGATCAATTCAATCTTTTCAATGTGTCCATATCAGCTTACAACAAAGCTGAAACCAGCAATGAGACGTTCTACGGCCCAGAATCGGAGCGGCAACTCGAAACACTTGGCAAAGGTGAGTTTAATGAAGGAGTTTGTGTACTACGGTATGAAGAGCGGTTATTTTATTCAACAAGTGGTTATGACTGCACTTCTTGCCATGAGATGGCGTTTACACAGCGAAAAGAAAGCACATATAATAATTTCCTATGCAGAATGGTGCACTTTACCAAACAAATGCCGATCACATGGCATTGTAATCTGGTTAGTCGATGAGGGAGGATAGTTCATGATGGAGGATAGTAAAATGATTTCCAGACGTTGATTCATTCAGTGTAATACTCCAAAGTTCAGTGCATAGTGGAGGATCCCGTAGACCGATAGACGTTCATATTAGCGGCATTGCCATTTTGGCAAGTACAATACGTGAGTGTTCACGAGTACTTAGCAAACTAGATATGCACGCGGGAGTTGACGAGCCAGTCATGGACAGCCCTAATTACAAATAGTTGTAGCGTGAGCCATTGCAGTAAAAACCAAAACAAAAGACTGGTCTTACCGTTTAAACAGTGACATTTGCACTCGAAGTAGTCATTCAAAATTGGGACTTTCCGTTTCCACCTTGTGTTGAACATACCAACGCTCGATACATCATTGTGCCATCTAGTCCTAGCACCTTCAACTTCTGGAGCACACTATCGCACCATCAATGTCCCACTGTTCCATTGAAGACCTGAGGACTGTGAGCCTGTTATCGAATTAATACAAATGTCATTAGACTGTGCGAAATCAACAATCGATTACTGAGTTAATAAAATCGCCCTGGGTTTGAGAGTACACTAAGGAGCAGCGTAGTTGATAAAGTGGTTATGACAGGACTACTTGTCATCAGATGGTTTTACCTGCTGTGTGAAGGTGACAATCGATTAGCGAGTTGATAGAGCCGCTTTGGTTTGATGTTACAACTGAGTAGCTATGTAATGCAGGAAGTGGTTATGATTGACCTACGTGTCATCAGAAGGCATGTACACACCGCCTACTGACCCCTCTGTCAGTGTGACGACTTCAGTGCTCCTACCTAAACCAGTAAGCTACCCAAGTGTCCTTCGCCACTTTAACACAGTTACTCAGTTGATGGAAATCGTACCTCACCAGTGAGAAGCTCTGACCAGCACTAAGAATGAGGAGTGTGCATGACACTCAGTACTAAATTAAGTGTCCTTTTTTGGCTGCTTCAGCACAATTCAACTTTATTCTTTGATGGGATTGTAAAGTGGATCGGAAGGAATTATACAGAGAGAAGTCCCACAGTGACACACTGAAGCAGCGCCTCTTCTAATTAATTACAAGATAACATGTAACTAAGAATTAGCTGGTTGAAAACAAATATGTATGCACTTGGAACGCAAAATCAATCAAATATTTTGACAGGTTTCTCCAGTTCTTTTCAGGTAGATCGCTTGGCTCGTACCGTAAGCTTGCCAATGCCAGTGCGACAGCATTGAAGTGCTCTTATCGCAGAAAATTCGGTTTCGGTGCCGGCGTCCACGGCCGGAATAATCATTTCAAACTACCACCGTTTCCCGTACCAACCGAGTACGTAAGCTGTCTGCCACAGCGCAGGTGCTTTAGTTAAGAAAATTGAATTTTTCAAAGCGAAATTCATCAGAAAAATTTTGTGAACTACGGCTTAACACCTACTCACATGATAGCTCTAACTGTAATTAGGGTGTGAAAGAAAACAATTTGTTGCAGGGAATCTGAAATAGTTGCTGCATCTCATACGGAAGTCGCTAATTCTAATTAATGTTCTATGAGAAGACAATGTGAACTGGGACCAATGACGTTATTGCGTTCGACTCTTAATGAAAAAACTTGAGCATGTTTCAACACCTTTTTTTCTCCCTCAGGCCCCTTGCCTCCACGGCCGAAGGCGGAGGAAGTAAAAGAAGACAGCGCCCACCTCGCGTGGGAGGAGCCTCATGACCCTAGGTACAACATCACTGGCTTCAGCGTCAAAGTGAACGACCAACCACCGAAAGAGATCAACGAGTCCAGCTACACAATGGAGCATCTCCAACCGTGGACTGAATACAACGTCAGTGTCGCTTCGTGCACGAACAAAACAAGCTGTGGCCAATGGAGACACCTGGGCTTCAAGACAGACTTTGGAGGTTCGAAAATTTCAACCCTCGTGTCTATAGCTACCCTTCGTGTCTAGAGGAGATACAGAACGGTAGCGCTTGCGTTTTCTGAGTTTTCCGGCCATATAGAATGATTGTATCTAGTCGGGTGTTGACGGAATGCCGTCTGGTCTGGAAGCATAATGGGGAGCGGTAGCACGAACACGGACCATAAAAGAAAAGCAAAGATGTTCCAGCTCCCTTGACGGAAGCCTTCACCAACTCATTGTAAACAAGGTTCCCATCAGGGCAGCCGGAAGTTCCTTTCTTTGTCTTTCAAACTCGGCGTTCGTGTTAAACTCCCAGGGTTAAATGTAGAGCAATGCCCGATGAAGAGGACGAGAGAACGACCGCCACAGTAGCTCAGCCATTAGATTATCGGCGCGTTATCCGAATGTCGTGGGTTCGGTACCTACCGACGGCCGCACATTCCTTTTTTCATTTACTTTAACTCCTTTCTATTTATGTCATCATTACTGCAATACAGCTAAAGGACTACAAATAATTTCTCCTATGCCTTCCTTTGCCTGGTTGTCTGTTGGATTTATTAGGTTGTGCCTTACAAAGAAACTAGTCCTTGATCTGTTCCCCTTTCGTAATCTCGTCTGGTTAGTTGGACAGTCCGGTTTCTCTTGCTATTGGTGTTTGCTGATGCGACAGTTGAAACAGACCAGAATGTTGAGAGTAGCAAGTAAGTACAGGCTAGATTATTGCAGATTGGTGTCTGGGGCACTTTTCGAGGTTAAATTGCACGCTGCGCACTAAAAAAACAAGGAGAGGAAGAATGGGAAGTTGACAAACTGTCGTACGTATTCATGAGCAATTTCCGTTTTTTTTTACTTTCCAAGAACACTGGGTTTAACTGAGTCGTGAAGACGAGACCTTTTCTTGTTTACCTGAAGTTAGTCACGGTTGTTATGGTGACTAACACTGCACAAAAATGAGCAGTGCACTGAGGTGTACTTATCCCGCATAGCCGTATATACAGGCCCCATTGGCACATGCTCCTCCATTTCCGATTCAATGCCAGCTGCAAGTTAGCGCTCATGTTGTGTGTGTGTGTGTGTATGTCTAAAATTCTCATCTGCGATTTTCCACATGTACCAACTAAGCGCTCCCTCTGATTTTCTGCAACATCGGAGAAGAAATGCTGATGTTGTGGCACGTCTTTCAGCGCCATCTGCACCACTTGATCTCAAGGCTCCGGAGGCTGGTACCCACTGGATGTTCGTGCAGTGGGAGAAGCCAAAGACCTTGAACGGCCCGCTGAGCGGCTACAATGTCAGCTTCATTCACGGAAGCAGCCTTCTGAACGCTGTCACCAAAGATCTGAGCTACAACTGCACGGAGCTGGTTCCCGGCACCATGTACGACGTGTCCGTGTTCGCATTCAACGAGATCGACTCCGTCACCAAGCGCGGACCTCCCACAACACTGCAGGCGACTACGCAAGCTGACAGTAAGTGCCTTCTTAGGCGATTGCCTTTTTTGTTTCGCCATGTTTTGAGGAGGTAATGAAGGAAAAAAAACTGTTTGAATAAATAGAAAAAATTAAGTGCAGAAGGTAAATAATTAACACAATGAATAACTCAATCAACCTAGGGGCTTGAGCTCCTCCCGAAATTTTAATAAGGGGGAAGGGGTGTGTGTGAAGTGTTAATAACACCGTGTAGCACTAATAACATAACATTTACTCCTGTTAATAACGTTTCATTTTAAAATATACTTATTGTACATTTTAATGTAAATAATGAAAATCGGTGTTTTTCTCTAATGGTCAAGGCCTTCAGCAAGTGGGCCCTCCCAGAAAAAAATTCCTGCCTACGGGCCTGATTCACCGGTTTGAAGCACGAAGCATTTTGTTACAATTAGCTTTTTATGTTAATGTTTCATGTCATGGTCGTTACTGCACTTTGCGAGAGAGAGAGAGAGGAAGAAATGAACAGGAAAGGCTGGGAGGTTGATCAAGGATGTCCTCAGTATGCTATCTTACAGCTGTCTCTGTTGCTGACTTCAATACTGATTATTTGTCTTAATGCCTCATGCATTTTTCTCTCTCGTTATGTCACAGCTCTATAAGTATCTGGTCTTGAGGCACTCATCCACAATGGCAACAGAGCCACAGTGAAATGATTGAATGCGCAAAACACAATTGTCACATTTATCTTTGCATAAAAACTTCATTTCCTCCCGAACTAGTGTAAATATACAATACTAGATAGGCTACCAGAGGTATTTTTCACAATACATGATATCACATCCGTTTATGATCTTCTAGCTCCCAGCGGCAATGGAGCTTCGACTACCGTGATAGCCCTGGCGGTTGTGATCCCACTCATCCTGATTATTCTCGTTGCCTCCTACTTCGTGTACAAGAAGTACTTCCAAACGAGGACAGGGTATGTATTAAGCGAACATGCCATGAAAATTCGGTGATCACTAATTCTATTTTCACGGGGATCTGGAATGTCACCTGATGATATTGTTCACATTCTCTAACACTGGCCACATTGCCTCCCTGTACGAGTAACTGCGAAAGTTGCCTGAGCTGAATGCGCTAAGCTTTGGCTTTGGAAGCAGTCAGGCAGTGTGGTGAATTGTGCCTTTTCGTAGATTACCAAAATGGAAGACCAAAGAAATGCTATGAACCAAGCAAACCTGAAACAGATAAAAATTGTACGGGAGTATGAATGTTTGACTGTTGCGAATGTTCGTCGAACATTATGTTTTTGCTATTCGTATTCGATTCGAAAATGAGGTATTCGAAATTTTCGACTGTTCGGAAACATTCCATATGCCATCTACTCACCTTGAAAAAGAAAATGACTGTAGTTCCACGTTTACGCAAGGAGCAGATACCGCCAATTAATGCAGTTGAGGAGCGATATTGCACACAAGTGTGATGATGGCAAGCGATGAACTTGCCAGTATGCGCGACTTGTCACAGCCAACATGACCTATTGCAATAAGCGTCATCAGCTACGTGCTTGGCAATATCGTTTGCACTCATGGAACCATGATGGTGAACTGCACGCTTGTTACATGCAGTCAGAATATGCTGCACTGCAATTCACAGTCGGATCCTCATGCAGGATCTCTTCAGAATGCATTGTAGCGGCACGTCCATGTGGTACAACTGATATTCCTTTGGGTTTGCCTTTAGTGTTTGTTGTCACTTGCTTGTTGCTGTGATATTTAACCATTGCAATTATAATGTGACAAGCTAGTTTAGATGGTGTGCTTTGATAGTAATACGTAATTTGCAATGATAGCTTATGAGAGTACACTTAGTTGCTAAATCAAATGTTGTTACAGCAGTGAATTTGTGTTTTGGTATTCTATTTGATATTAGAAGCTACATGTTCATACTCGATTCGTATCCGAATATTTGATATTCACGTACCCCTGGAAAACAGCTAAGCACCAATAGATGTGCCTGTCGGCTCTATATACTTCTTCACCTTCTTAATGATCTCTGTTTTCTTCACGTTCGATACGCACCACAGCTAACGCGGTTTTCGATTTCAGGTAGAACATCATATTTGGCTAGTTGGAAAACGCTACTGAAGGAATGAAACTCGATCGAGTCGAAACACATGAAGTTACACGGACAAGCGCTTTCCATGTCACCTCTCGTATTTTGCCTCTGGTGCTTCACTCCTTCAGTTCACTTTAGGAGGCTGGCTGAAACGTTCTCTTACGATCAGTTCTCGTGTGACAGAGAGTGCATACAAATTCATCTTCAAAAAGCCAAATACCAACGTAAATGCTCTCACGTATGTGTGATCAATTAATAAGGAATAATCGTATTTCTTTTCTACGAGACTGTTCCAAGTCATTATAACTTAGTGACTACAGTTTGGCGTTGTTATTATCGAAGATGTGAATTCGAGCCGTGGTCGTGGTGGCCACATTATAATAGAGAAGCAGTGCAAAAATACACGTGTGCATCGACGAAGGTGTATTTTATAAAAAAACTACTTGCTCATAATTGTTCCCAAGTCTTCCACCATGGTGTGTCTTGTAATGAAAATGCGCTTCCGCACGTAAAACCGGAGATTTTAATTGTTCTGGCGGTTTTGAATGTTCTGTTATCACTTAAAGTGTATGATGAGCTTCTTTAAAGCAATAGTGAATGCGCTGCACTAAAGCTTGCCCTTGCAATTATTTATTTTTTCTCTTTCTCTCTCAGGGAGCGTACACCTCTGAGAACCGCCGAAGGATTGTAGGAAGCAGAGTTCGTGATATTCAAGACAATGAAGAGTGAAAGTTCCTACTGAGTGAAATGCTTTGTTTTACATGGTTGTGTTTGAATGATGTATTGTTATGTAAATAAAGCGCATGTGAACGTGTGTTACACCGTGTATCCACGAGTACGATGAACCATTGAGTTAAGATTGCGAAAGAGTTAATAAGCGCAATTATGAAGAACGGCTGTCTCACATTCATAATCCGTTGGCCCCGTGTCTCCCTGCACAAAACTTGTGGGAAGAACTTCTTCACATACATATTTTGAGACAGAGACCGTTTGACGTTTCAGCCAATTTCGATTCCCCGCTCATGTTTTCAAACAAGAGAAGCTTGTAGGTTTGCAGTGGTGAAAAAAAATGAATCAAGGAACACTTCTTGCGAAAGACGAGTAACCGAACAGGGAATGTCGCAATAGCACACGTTTCGAGACGTGGTCTTGTCGTCATAGCATTGCCCTGCTGAAGAGAACGCCACTTGTCGAAACGATGGGTATAGCGACGTTCTTCGGTCACTCGCTCTTACACCGCCACTCATAATTTTTTTTGCAGTGTTATTACAAAGTTTATCATACAACTGTTGTGCACTCCATTCTCTTTAACGGGTTGTTTTCGGACATATTTTAATTATTACGAGCGAAATGTATCTATGAACCATTCTTAGGTGAGACACCTGCACGCAGGCACAACACCCTATTTTGTTCTGTATTCTACCCCTTTTGTGAATAACACCGATTGAGCAGTCAGGTTTGTAGGAAACGAAGAATGCGTGCTTATTTTTTGAAATGCTTCAAAATGTCAGCAGCCTACGAGAGCTATCCTGCGTAGCTCTGTAGGGACTCATAAGCATTTCGTTCTTCTACAAGCCTGCTTCATGCGGTCACAACGCGTTGACGCTATAGTAAGGGACTGAGTATTCCTAGAAATGCCAAAATTATACCATAGGCACACTATGGAGTCAATCCGGCGCCCACAATGAGTACAACGCGTCTCAGCAGTGAGTAATTTTCACGATGACGAAACGGTCCGATAAGTGCCGTTGTGCCTTGGACTTTCCCGAAAACCATCCGTTTTTGCAGAAACGTTGCGAAGTTAGAAACTCTCTTCAGGGCCTAGTCTGAAATGATACAGGAGACGTACGATAGCGTCCGGAATGACGCTGGCCATGGTCGAGATATCATTCCTCGGGGATGTTCCGTGTCAGCCACTGATGAGCCGAATCTTAGAAAGCCGCAGCAACAGATAGAAGGGACTGGAGAAAAAAGCGGGGCACCAGAGGCGATGATCTCATTTCACTCGTGGCCTTGCTGCGAAGATGAAGGGAGTAGCGACGCTGATCGTACTGCTTTGGGTCAACTTGGAAGCTAACTCGGGAGCCACGGTAAGAATATGTTAGAGTGTCCGCTAGCTGAGGAGGTTTAGATGTTATTCTTTGCGACATTTAGTAGCCAATACTATATATATGTTAGTATACCCTTAGTGTGTTCACGGGGGCCCCATATTTATTATTTTCTACTTGCGGTTGTTTTTGGGCACGACAGCGCCTCGGCAGTGAATGTATTATTGGGTAACATAAACCAGCTTAGTGTATCACAGTGTGATCGATACCTGAGAAAGTCATACTTGATCTACCTAAAGGAATTTCTCAGCTGGCAACTTCACTGAGCCCAGTTGCATGTAAGGTAAGTCTGGTTCATATTATAAGAAAAACGGAACCAATGCGTGACATTGTTCGGATTCTTTAGTGCACGTTGCTGCGCTTCTCTAGGAGTATTACTTCTCGAATTGAATTACCGTAAGGCGGCTGCCAAACTTTGTACGAGACGAAAATAATGTTGTGTCCTCTTAAGCAAAACGGCTAGCCGGCCTAGTTGGAACTATTTCATGGTGGTACTGCGCGAAACAAACGGGGACGAAGGAAGGAGACACACAGACAAGCGCAATTGCGCTTGTCTGTGTGTCTCCTTCCTTCGTCCCCGTTTGTTTCGCGCAGTACCACCATGAGATGTGTCCTCTTGTTTTAATCTCCCCAGAGAATTTTGTGTCGTCTACCACGCCTTGTAGGGGGCACTTACGGCGTACGTATTGCAACAATAATTAGTGTGCGCAGGTTTACGTGAAATCGCTTACCGTTTCCCGATCCTTCGCTGTTTCCATTTTGTTAGAAGGAGGTCAAGTGTCTTGCGAAGAACGCGCGAACGCCTACGACGTATTGCCCTCGTGGGAACACTTCCAAAACGGCTGCACGTTCGACCATGCACTAGTGCTCTTATAGATGCATAGTGTTGCATTGTCTGCCTAGTCGCAGAATAATTTAACGAGTACATGTTTTGACCAATACGTCGTGTTCAGTGAAATGCGTTGACCTCACGAGTATGCATCAAAGGAAAAAATTGCATCCGCCCATTTTGTAGCGTTGTGCTAGTGAACGCTAATTTTCCCTTTCATAAACGTTACTCTACCTTGAGGGTTTCCGCAGAACTCATTTGCCAGGAGTATGTATGCTTCAATCATTGGGGCATTTTGTCCGCCGTTAGCAGATCCGTGGACTGTGTTGAATAGAATACGTCACCGATATCCGGTTCTATTCACGTAATAAATCATCTCAACTTGAAAGTGAAAAATTGAGACCATGTTTTAAATCATAGTGGCTCGTTACATGTTCCTCATCTGACCTTGATCTACTCTTTCTGCTCTCGTATGCGAGAACGTTGTGTATATTCCGTCGCTTACCTACCGTTGGACCGGTGTCCACAATGTAGAGCAAATATGCAATGTTCCTGATGGCGGGCGGAAACGCGAAGGCACACAGGTGTCTAAATGAAATGATTAATGAGAAAAGCGTAGCTTGCCAGCGTAGACCATTGCGGTATTATATCAACTGTATTTTCGGTTCATTTTTTACTCATCAGTTTTAAATGCACTGCACTTAGTATATATATGCTTTCGTCGAGGACATTTTTTCTGGAGCTAGCATCAATAGTATAATCACGAAGTACTTACACAAGTCATTGGCGCAATGGTTTGGTTTCAGCACCGCAAACATAAAAAAGAACTCGTAAAACTGTGATCTCTGACTTGTAAATTTTCGAAATTTAAATACTCTCAATTTTCGGCGTGTGAGTTCTGAGATATTTATGGTATTAAGTAAAATCGATTTTTTCTTTTGACAAAAGCATTATTTTTCCGTGTGCTTGTTCTAGCCAAAACAAATTTTGAAATTATATACCCATTTATTTAAAAAATTACGAGTATTAGAAGCTCTCAGTTTTCTATGCAATGTGACCGCACACTACAGCTGTATAAATGATGTCAGCCACACGAGTTCTGCTCCACGCACATCACCGCGTGCTGGTTCGTTATTTGTAAATGTAACCACAGCTTGCGTGCTTCTCTCTCTCTGTCTCTTTGTTTTCGTGAGATGTTCCTTGTTCGCGCTTGTTTTTACCAGGCTTCAATCGTACATCTACAAGATGGAGCACTACCAAGACTGTACAGAAGGGAAGTCTACGACAGTTCCAGCAGCGGTATAACATTTCACTTTTTCGATTTCTTTCGTCTCTCTCGTTGACCCCAAATGTGACGATTCGTCTCAATGCGTCATGCATTTGTCTCTCTTCCTATGTCACAGCGCTGCAAATCTCTGGTCTTGCGGCGTTCGTCCGCGGTGGCAACAGAGCCACGGTCAAGTGGGAAAATGCAACGGGCCCGTTCACCGGATACAACATGACGGTCTGCCCCGTCGTCGATCCCAGCAGGTGTGAGTCAGTGACAGGTCAAAGGACGACCTACAACCTCCACCACCTTGCATCTGGCACAATGTACCAGGTCGACGTCTACGCCTACTTCGAAGACGGTGGCGACACCTCCAAGGGTAGAAGCGAGAGGATTCGCTTCATAACGCTACAACGTAAGCAAGTTAAACAGCGATTGCGTCCAACACAGTCCGCGAGACCCTTGATTCTTAGTTTTACGTTATGCCTGGCTTTTATCAAAAGAAGGTCAGCCTGCGAGCGAAAGTAGACGTAGTTTCAGACAGAAAAAAAAGTTCCATTATGCGAGTTCGGCCTAAAGTGCTAAAAATGAGCGCGTAAAAATAGCCCTAGCTGACACTCCCAAGAATACACGCAATGAAATTACCAACAAAGCGTTCGGATCATCGCCCGCTGTCGTTACGGTGTTAACAGCGCAACAACATTGGAAGAAACTATGGGACAGGAAGGGAAGCCCTTCGCTTCTTGGCATACTGTTGCACTGTTTACGTGCTCACTATGAACAACTCACCCTTGTCAAAATGTCGTTGCCTCAAATAAATGATTCCTCAGTTTCTTTCTCTCGTGACAGTTCCGTCCGTGGAGCACCTCGATGCTGTACCTCTGGGATCCACATCCGTTGAGCTCAAGTGGTCACCGAGCGAGGACAGCGTTTCGCACTTCGACATCGACGCCTGTCCATCGGACGGCGGTGCCTGCGTTCACGCATTCACGCCCAACGTCACCCACGTCCTTCAAGGCCTGACCCCCGAAACGAGCTACAATATCAGCGTTCGTAGTGCCAGGGAGGAAGACAAAGAACTTTCATTCGGGCCGGTGGCTACGGTCTCCGCCGCTACAACCCTGCTACGTAAGTTCCAAACAACGATGTAAGTATGAAGGCTAATAGACAAGGTAAATAGAAAGCATGTCATCTCAGACGTCCTGTATAGGCGCCCGTTCGTTATTAAAGGGGCCGTGCGAGACTTTTTGAACAAAGTCAGAAAACTGCTCATCAGTCGTGAAGGCTCTGTTTACACGTACTTATCTTGTTGGACTTCTAGCTGTTGTACACATTGCTCAAGAGCAAACTGTACAAAACAATACACACCTACCGAGCAGAAACGAGGAGGTTCAATAAAAAGGTTCAAGCTAAACTGAGGACGACGCAGCGAGCAATGGCATGGAAAATGATAGGTGTAACCTTAAGGGACAAGAAAAAGGCGGTGTAGATCATGGAACAAACGCGTGTTAATGACAACCTAGTACAAATCAGGAGGGAGAAATGGGCGTGAGGAGGGAATATAATGCGAAGACAAGAGAACTGTTGGTCGTTAGGGGTAACAGAGTGGATCCCTAGAGAAGGCTAGCATGGCAGGGTGCGGCGGAAAGTTAGGTGGGCAGATGAGATCAACAAATATGCAGGGATAGCATAGTCGCACGTAGCTCAGGACCGGTACAATTGGAGATCTATGGGAGAGACCTTTGCCCTGCAGTAGGCGTACACCGTATGATGATGATCATCATCATCATCATAGTGATGATGATGATGACAATACGCGCGAATATCAGACACAAAATACAGATGGAGCGGTCCCAACGATATTGTGGAATGCTTAACAAGTTGGTGGAAAAACATAAAATTTTTCTTAATGGTGTCATGATTTCTGTAAAATACAACATATAAAAAGGCTCATCCACTTCTACTTTGGTGCTCTCTTGGACGTCTACAGCTCTATGAGCTAGCGTCGACATGTGTCTTGGGGAAGACCCTAGTATCAGCAGAGGGTAGAGTTTTCCATAAATTCCAAAACGCGCCAAACAAAACTGAAAGGTTTTACGAAGGGCGTGTGCAGAGCTGTATGTGAGAGATATTACATCGGATCACAAATTCAGTATAACGAGAGCAAAGTAAATGTCAAGATAATAATGAAATTAATTGAATGTAGGTCGGTTTGGTGGGGGGTGTGAGCCATACGTTAGCAGAGAAATAAATGAATGATGTGCGGTTCATGCCCGCGTTGAATGTGCCTATATGAGTACAAGCTAGTACACCTACAATAATCTAAAGCCTAGCGCAGTCAAGAAAAATGTACACCTCAGTCAATTAAAAGCGTGTTAAACCTTAGAGGCTAGTGCCTTTGAAGGTTATTTTAAAATGCACATCAAGATCGCCTAACACTTCTAATTTTACGCTTTCGCCATAACGCTACCGACGGCCCCGTCATGGTGTTATAGCTGCTATGGCACTCGGCTGCTGGTACTACCAATGGCCAGTCCGTGCTCGTCTCTTTCTCTCTCTCTCTCATGATTTTATGGCGCTAGCACCTAGTGACATCGTGCTCATTCCGGGACACCTTCCATTCGACTCCAGCAAACCGGAAGTGGAGGTTGTCCACAAAAGTACCGGGCTTTCTCATACATATAAATAACGCATAGAAAAATTAGGGAGTGGTTTGCGTTGACAGATTCTATAAAATATATATGTTATCCCACCACGGCGGTTTGATGGCTATGGCACTGAGCTGCTTATCCGAAGGTCGCGAGATCGAATCCTGCCCGCGGCGGCTGCATTTCGATGGAGGCGAAACGTTGAGGCCCGTGTACTGCGCGATGTCAGTGCACGTTGAAGAACCCCAGGAAGCCGAAATTTGCGGAGCCCTCCACTACGGTGTCTCTCATAATCATATCTTGTTTTCGTGACCTAAAACCACCATTTGATTATTAGGACACATATGTGAATAATTATTAGGATACGTATGTTATCAAGGCGTTTGTACTGCCAGAAATCTCTTAATTAAACTCATGATAAAGAATATAAATGAGTTGAACAGACTGGAAGTAGGTGTTGTCAATATGGGTGTCGTCACTACGGGGCTATGAAACGCGTGATTGAATTCATCTAATGTCTGCCTAAGCCAATGAACAGTTTGCCAAAACGTAGAGGCTAGTGCCGTTAGAGACACTTGAATGGACCGTAAGGTCAATTAAAGGTTCTTCTTCCTTTACAGCGGCAGTTACTGACGTCGCCGTCAGGGCTACTTGCGACAGCTTCGTCGTCGCTTCGTGGAACTACTCCGTCGAAGGCATCACCGGCTTCGTGCTCAACTTGTGCACGGAGGGGCAGCCCTGCATGACGCGGTCCGTGGACAAGGACGACCGAGAGCACACCTTCCGAGTAGACCCCGTGCTGCGTTCGTACACGCTTTCTATAGAGGCATACCTTTGGAAAGGCAACGCCAAACGCTCAAGTCCTGTCATCAATGCAACGGTTACTTCGTTTCCGGAAGGTAAGTGCTGCTCTGTGACTAGTAGTTAGCAATCGAAACCAGAAGAGAGGCTCAGAGGAAGATGGAGGCTTGAATCTATGAAGAGGTCGCTAAAAAACGGTGGAGAACAGGGAATGTCGCTGGAGCCAACGTTTCGACGAGTGGACACGTCTTCGTCAGGACAGCAAATACTTCTTAGTGTTCGTTAACGGACGCTCGAGAAGGCAGTTGTCGTCTTGATGAAGGCAAATCCACTTGCCGAAGCGTTGACTCCCGCGACATTGCCTGTTCTCCATCGACTTTAGCCATCTCTTCATTGGTAGTCAGCAAGGATCATACGTGTGTAGCGCGCTTTAAATATAAAAAAGCAATTTGCACTGCTGTAATCCGTGATAGTTAAGTGGTTAGGTGCTGGCTTACGAAGCTTCAGGTCGCGGGATCGAATCCCGACCACGGCGGCCGTATTTCAATAGGGGCGCAGTGCAACAAAACGGCCATTTGCTTGGATTTGGGGGTACAGTAAGGAACCATAGGTAGTCAAAGTTACTACGAAGCCCGTAGGCTACGGGCCGTGCATCATAATCATAACTGGTTCTGGCACGTACAGCCTCATTGCTTATTACTGGAAATGTAATTTCCTGCTAATCATCAGGTAACGTCCAGTGGGTGTCAACTGCTGAGGACATCATCAGCACATAAACGCTAGCTAATTGTATTTACGTTTATTTGCCAGATCGCTAAGCAGATATTTGTGATGCATACAAGCGAAGCGTGGAGGAGATGATAGTCCTCTCACTCGGTCTATGTCCCGCAAACCAAAACCAGAAGTATTATTTAGGACGGTAGAAATAAATCAACAATTCTCTCTTACATGTAGCGCAAGCATTTTTAAGCCTCATCGATTGTCGTGCAGTATAATAGCTCGTGAATTCCATAGCCAATTCATTTTTTTAAGAAGAAGAAATGATTTTATTGATTCGAAAAAGATAATACATTGTCTGTTGTGTTAGACTAGGGGTCACGAAAAAGAGGCTTCGGTGTAAGTAATGTGATTTTGTGACTAATTGTGACCGAAGTTGGTACGACCTTGTTTCGTTTATCTTAATTAATTGTAAGTGAATCCGCGCTTATCAGTTGTATAGTCCAAGTGGTGGCATGATGTAGTGCACTAGTGAGCATTGTGATATACAGTGTAGTAGAGCACCAATTCAGGCTAGTTGGTTAACGTGCATCATAAAACTTTTTTAACTGCGCTAACACACGCACGGACAAAGAAGAGGCAGACAAGGCGTGCGCAGACTCGCAACTTAGTGTTTAATGAGTGAAAATGACACACAGGTATATACATAAAAACATGCAAACAGCTTATTGGAAAAGGAAACAGATATGTGTCGTCACCAAATAGCATCTAAAAACTCATAACCAGCATTTGACACCGGAGGTTCACTTACACACCCCCGTACAGTTTTAATCTTATATGCCTCAAATAGCTCCCGACAGCTACGGTCCTGTACAAAATCCTAGTTTGTTTAAGAAGTGCAAGGCATGTGTTCTCATTCAGTATTTTACAGTAATTTTAATGCTTGGCCACTTGGGAATAAGCATCTGAATAACTATTTTTAGATGCTCTTTCAGACGAATATTAATTTGCCGTCTGATCGACGTATGCACATATGAAGTGTGTTCATTATATACAGGATTGCTCCATGCGCTATCGTTAAGTAATCTAAGAAAAAGTGTCGTTCTTATCGCTCATACGAGAAACTGCAGCTTCGTGACACTCTAATACCGTTTCAGTGTTCCAGCGTACGATGGTCACGGAATATTGAATGCACATTTCAGTTCCCAGGCTGGATGGCTTCGAGGTCAAGGCAATCTCGTCCAGCCAAGTGAGGGCCAGCTGGTCGAACGGCTTCGACGCCGACGTCCGCGTACAAGTCTGCGTGCCTCAGTCGCCAAAGAGGAACTGCGTAAACTACGCGGCCCACGGTACGCAGCTGGGGTACACAGTCAGCGGTCTGTCGCCCGGCACCAAGTACAGCGTTCAAGCGAGCACAGCCGTCACTTTGGGTGTTGACACGTGCCTCGGCCTCGCCGCCACGAGGGAAGTGACAACGCTTACAGAAGGTGCGTGTCAATAAGCAGAGCAAACACTGCCGATCAGATGGCTCGAGAACGACGAAAGACGGATAATGTCGCTAGAGTGAAGGTTTCGACAAGCTGATGTGCCTTTGTCAGGGCTGAAATTACGTAGATTGACCCATAGTGACTGCGGATTATAAATGGTTTTCTTTTTTACATTATCATCCATATAGTCCACTGTATATAATTCAAACTCAGCCATTATTGAAATTGTTGTTATCGGTTGTCATCCCGCATTATTTTATGTTTTTTCTTGTATTTCTGTTTCATATTTTTAGGGTAAGGTGAATTAGAGGATGATCCTCAGGGTAAGTTAGGTCAGAAGCTAACTCTGGGATAATAGTAAATAACCAAGAATATTGGAAAAAGTTTTGCTAATTAAAGAGTTGGCTCATGAACGGGTTGAGCCAGGTTAAAGACAGCAGAAAAATTAATGAACTAGGCATATTCGGAGGAGAGATTCTTTTACGGTGTTGGAATACACATTGCTTCACATTGCTGCAGAAAAGTTGTAATCGTCCAAAATAAACAGATTTGAACTATGATACCTAACTACAAGGTTCTTAAGGACATCATAAACTCGTTACAAAAAAAGATGAGGCACCTGGAGGGCGGTATTACGCACAGGAAATAAATTGACGATAGACATGCTGACACAAACAAGTTCCAAAGGTGATGCAATAAGAAGAGCCGACGACGCAATCATGTCACAAACAATGATAAGTACACTGCCCCCAGATCAGACGTCACCGCCCCACCGCTACGTGCCGGATTTCTCTTCGCAGTGAAATATTCCAGTGTCCTTTGTGTTAGCAGAGAGCTAGGTCTCAGTTATCACAACTATGTGAGCAGTGCAAGAACGTATGGCTCATGATAACGCGGCACGTTTGTTAAGAACGTTTCGTGCATTTTTAACGAGCGGCCGTGCATGACGATTGATTTGCTAGATTTTACGTACAGAAAACCAGGATAAGATTGTGAGAGACGCCGCAGAGGAAGGCTTCGAAAATTTCAACCACCTGGGGTTCTTCAACGCCCACTGACGTTGCACAGCCCACGGGGCTCAACGTTACCCCTCCATCGAATTGCAGCCGCTGCTGGAGGTATTTGATCCCACGACCTTCAGATCTGCACCCTGATGCCGAAGTACTAGACCACCTTGGCGGGGCAAGAGCAACGATGCATCGTTCCTGTGTTCGTTAGCGGTTTTCAGCTATAATTAACATGAATTCACGCTACCATTGCCTTGAGCACGTGTGCTAACAGTAGCTTCTATTTGGTAGACTGAGCCAGTAGCTGCGCAATAAGCGTACGTTTTATTATTCACGATGAGTTTGTTATATCCCAGTGAACCTGACTGGCCCTTCGACTTGTCAACTTATTACGCGGCTGAAGCGTTGATCCAGAAGGATCTTCACCGACACTTGTGCCAGACGTTTTGGTTTAACTTCATTGGTGAAAAAAGTGTCTCATTTAGCTTCGCTGAAGAGGATTCTACAATAAATGACTGGGTAACGCTGGCATTAAAACAGCCTAGCCTGTGTGGTCTAAAAATATTGCCAGAGGAAATTTTCGAGTTGCGTTCTCTTGAAAGAAAATGACACGCAGTGTATTCTGACTGAACCCATTTTGGGGTACAGCCACACGGATGTCTCCCAGTAATGAACTTTCTGGTAGGAAATAAAAGAATTTTATCGTAAATTTAAAAAAAATTATTACAAAGATTCTTCTCATTCTCCTTTCAGCTGTCTGTAAGTACGACGACGAGCTGAGGCAAGCAATCAAGGAGATCTCGGACAGCGTGAAGGCGCTCACTAGACGACGAATCCAGGTTCACGCGAACAGGAGAGACGACGCTATCGGCGCCAAATGCGAACTGATGGAGGCCAAGCTGAGGACCTTGCCGGAGAAGGATCTGAACGACTGTTTCGACGATATCGACAACCTGATAGAAACTTACAAGAGAAAAACACCAGACCTGAGTTCAAAATAAATCTATATGGCAACCTAGACCAAACTGCTTTTATATGCGTGCGATGACTTCGCTTCATTAGGCTGCCTTGCCTGCACATGTGTGGCGCTCGACAATATAATGATGCACTCGCTGGGGTTTTGCTTGCACAAACCACAGTATGATTACAAAAAACAGCTATAGTAGAGATCTCCGGGAAGCTAAACCATTTGTTTAACCTGCACTAAGATCATACAGTGCACAATGGTTTACCATTCCGACCTCCATTGAAATTCTACCGCCGCTGATAGACTACTAGAGCCATGGAGCACTGAAAATTCATCGTTTTAACAGATTACTAACAGGTGGGGTTTTATCTTCCAAACCTCCGATAGTACTACCATTTGGCAGGCAGCAGTGGAGGGCTGCGAAAATTTCCACAAACCGGGGCTCCGTAAGATTAAAAGATAATACACAGTACTCGGACGGCCCTCGAGCATTGTTTGCCCACTTCTAAAATGGAACCGCAGTGGGCGGGGTCAAAGCAGCGTCCTTCAGGCCAGCAGTGACACACAGTAGGCTACTATTCCACCGTGGCGGACAAGGCAACTTCGCTTTGTTAAAACTGGCACATTGCAAATATTTTCATAAAATTAAGTCGTTGATCAGTCCCCGATCATTCGCTCTGTGGCGTATCAGCAGGTGAGATTTCCCGTTTCCGAGTTCGAGGATGCGAGTTGGATTGCCGGCCACAACGGCCTCGTACGAATGTGGGCGAAACGCAGGAACACTCGCGTACTTAGAATTTTGGTAGGATTTGTGCATGCCGGCCTAAAGCGCACACCTTCCCAAGAAATTTGCATACAAGACAGTGCTGCCAGCGAAAGCTTCATCGGCTGCACACTAAAATATTAAAATAGCCTAAGAAAAGGAGTGTTTTGAGCCATGTTACTGAAGTTTCACTGGCCTATTCAAGTTGGTCTCTTCTATAGTATTACGCGAGTCCTTTTTCATTACTAGTTTTGCTCAATAGGTACGGTCGTGTTTTGTCTATTTCTGGTTCAGTTACGGCTGGGCGCCCAGGCCGCCACCGACAGACGGCGTTACTTTGCACATGTCCGCAAAATTCTGCGAATGCCGCGGTGCAACCAGTACTGACATATTCATCGGTGTGCAGTGAATTCGAGTAGAGCGAAACGCCCGCGTATCTGGGGTGGCAGGTACCCGCTTGACGACTTCTTGACATTTCATGCCGGGTCGCGACGTGACATTTCGGGTCGGGTTGTGACGCACCTTATCAGCCGAAGCGTATTTCGGCTCCGTTGCGAAAGCACCGCCTGTCTCAAATCTAATCAATGGCGGAATGTACGAGTTGGCTTGTAACACGTTTTTCTTGCTGGCGCAACGCGAAATGTGTTGTGCGTAATCTTTATTTCCGATGCTGTGCCAACGGCGCAGTGACACCGGGATCATGCGTTGCGACTCGAAGCGTCCTACATGTGATGACGTACGAATCGATAAAATGCCTGAGAAACGTGTGCGCAAGCAGGTAAAGATTGTTATAAGGAGCCCATCAGCTCGGTGCCGCTAGCAGATTTCTCGGATCTAGATCTCAGCTTTTGGCCACTGAGGTGCCATCATCCGCAATGGCTGACTTATGGCGATCTCTGGCATACGTGTTCATTGCTGGCACACTCTGTCATGCTACGCATGCGAAGGAACAAATGGTAAGCTGGGTGGTTTATTTGAATGTCTGTAGTCAATTCCCGAATGTAAAGCTTTTGTAGTAAAAAGAGAAATATGAAAAGTTTCCATGAGCCCTTAGCTGCCGTATAAGTAAAGGCCGTTGGTAGTCTAACCCGGAACCTTTGGCAGCCGAATATTACGTCAGTGTACTTGGGTGTGGGTTGTAAAGGCGAACATTTAGTAACGTATGGCTCATACGATCATACCCCTGGCCCATACCTAAATATACAATGCGGACATGAGCAACACGTTATTGCACTCTCGGTGATAGTATAATCCACTGTATAATCACGTGTAATACGTAGGACATTTAGCAGCTTCGCTGTTAAATGTCCTACGTGGTCATTCATTGTAGTGAAAATTTTCGATAGTAATACTGTTCAGTTAAAACGAGACTGTTTTGTTTTGTCCATATGCATGCGTTACGAATTTCAATGTTGTATTGTCATTTCAGTTGGCTGTTAGGAATGCAAACCCGGAGGATATAACTCCACCAAACACATGTAAGTATTCATTTTTCCAGTTGCTGAGAGACGATAACGCCGACGCATGCCGAGGTCGCACTGAGCACAAAAGATGAGGGCTGCCACAATAAGCGAAACAAAGAGGCTCAACTTGAAGTTCTACTGCTACGTAAAGTTGAGTTGTTCGTGCAAAAGACAAAAAATGGGGGTGGGGGAATCATGATTTTCGCGTTTGGGAACAAAAAGCACACAGGCGGGAAGTGCTCGCCAGTTACCTCCGTCAGGAAACGTAAGATGTTGAAGCGACTAAGACAAATTTGAGACTGCCTTTTTCAATGCTATAACACACTTGCCGGTGGCATCTATCGCAAGGTTATGCTTCCAACATGGACGTCAGCCACGAAAAGAATATCCGTCTAGAGAGTGAGCTATTTTCTCTCGTAGCAGTGAATTGAAAAGGACTCGTGGACGCTGCGGAATTATAAGGAAAATGTAAAAATGCGCTTGAGATTCGGAAGTATTCTTATGGTTCCAAGCGTTGCCCCAAAACATTGCACAGTTAGGCAGTGGGACGTGCCAAGCCTGGAAGTTGCAGGACAGGACCTTTTCAGCAGCAAAGGGAGACCTTCAATAAGAAAAATAGAGCGTGGGACTTTAACATCTTTCTTCGGACATGAAGTGGGCGGTCCAGCAGGCCCGAGAGGCGGCGACGAGGCAAGACCTCGAAGTCCCGCCACGGGAGACCTGACTTCGGGTAGTTGATCATTGCCGGATCTTCCAATAAAGCTGTTTTCATCCAACCATCATAACTTTTCATAAAACGCGACGAGCACTCTTCTTTTTGGTTCTTCTTTGTTAACTTCCATGGGCCCTGCGCTGCAGTAGATTAGGCAAAGAAAGGTTTAAAAAGTGTCCGTGCGTCTGTGGCAGAATGGTACGTTCGTTTGGCGGGGCACAGTTTCTGGCCTCACGTTTCTAAGATCGTGAAGTGTCGTAAACGGACCCTCCTCGAGTCACTGAACGGTGCTCTTGCGTGGCAGAAAATGTTGGCCGGTCGTGGAGGTAGCGTGGCCCTCCGTTGCCCTTTGCTCGTTCAGTAGTTCACGATTTCTGTACCAGATTCTATGTATATTACTTTTACGTGTCATATATTTTGAACCATACTTTACAACCACTGTATCTACAAACGGCCACCTTCACACGAGACGTCTTCGCCTTAGTAATTTACGCCCCTTTATTCTCGCAGGGTTTGCGGTCACGGGCCTGCGAGCCAAAAATGTGGGCGGTGGTCATGCCTTCATTGAGTGGACAAAATCAACGGGCCCAGTGGCCGGGTATGAGATCATCGTATGTACACTGTACATGCCCCGCCAATGTCAAAAGGCTGATGTGAATGAAACGCGCCAGAAATTGACAAATCTCCGGCCGGACACCACGTACTTCGCCAAAGTGAGGCCCTTCGACGACACCCGCCCGCAGAGACACTACGGAGAGCAAGTATCGATTAACTTCACGACTCGTTCACGTAAGCATATCCATACTCTTTTGTAGTTTCATTTCAATTACACTGTCGATCGAAGCGGTTGAAGTAGCGCAAAGAAAAGGGAGGCTTGATAAAATTGTAGCGCAAAGGGACACACGGACAGACAAAGAGCACAGGACCGGCGCTTTGGCTGTCCGTGTGTCCGTTTGCGCTACAATTTTTTCAAGTGATGAACCAACTAGCCCAAGAAAACGTTTTGTTAGAAGGGAGGCAATGGACCTCTTACCAGGTCTGTCGGTAGTTCTTTTGTATTACGCCAAAGATGCCTTTCTGGACTCTGTGTCGTCCTCGCCGTCGTTGCAGTATGAGTCCGCAGGATTTCCATTGGCTGAGCCTGCACGCCATGTCATCTCCCTCTGACCAACCAGGTCTCAGCGCACGCGTTTCTAATCTACAGGTGTCTCTTCTACAAGATCTTTCTATCACAGTGAGACCATGAGGAACGAAGAAAGAAAGGAACATAATAATTTCTTGGGTTTCATGTCTCAAAGCCACGATGCGGTTATGAAAGACGCCATTGATAAGGGCTCCGGAAAGTTTTACGACATTGGTTTTTTAGTGTGCTTTGATTGATATCCCACAGTACACGGGCCTCAACATTTTGTCTCCGCTGAAATGCAGCAGCCGCGGCAGCAATTCAATCACGCGGCCTCCGGATCAGCAGCTGAGTGCCATAGCCATCAGACCACCGGGGCGGGGGGGCAAGCGAAAAGGGAAATATAGATGAAACAGAGTAACGAAAGAAAGATCGCAAAAAGGAAAATGGGGGCCAATGATATGCTACGAGCTAGGGCTTCACCCTCCAAAGCCCCCCAGCTCCTTAATCCGGTACCTCCAAGCGTCTTAACCACCAGCCTCTTGCGGAGACATGGGCAGTTATTGAAATACGGATAAAGGGTTTTCAGTGGGGACTTTGTTCATTTCTTATGATGGAGCACGCATCGTTTTGGTGTTATGTAGTATTCTTCAGTGAAATACCTGTAAAAGTGATGTAGGTATTGCAGAAACGAAAAAAATCACAGCATATCCACGGGGTGAATGATGGTGAGTGGGCGAAGCTCCGGAGTGAATCATCGGTAAACCGTGAATCTTCCGTGTAATTCGCCCAGTCGATCATCATGTAAAGACGTGAGAAACACTGTATTCGAAAGCTGGGATCTCGCGTTTAAGGGGACGCTAGCACAAACGCGTTAGAAACGTGCAGTACACTCTAGTAAGGGGGAGAGGCCATAGCGTCTTACGCAGCCCCTTACAAAGGCCGGAATGCGCACCGCGTTTGCCGACGCCATCACATGACTGCTGAAAGAGTATAAGGCGAAGAGGCCACAGCGTCTTACACCAGCTTCTTACACGCGCCGTAACGCGCTAGCACAAACGCATCATCATCATCATCATCATCATCATCGTCGTCGTCGTCGTCGTCGTCGTCAGAAAGGGGCAGTCTTTCGTTAATGCTGGGTATTTAGTGTCATCGTGGTGCATGTTTCCATGTGCGCTTCGTGGCGTAGTGCATGGCTTCAGGAAAGAGGTAGCTGATGATGATGATGATGATGATGATGATGATGATGATGCGTTTGTGCAGGTAGCAGCCTGGACACACATACCCGCTTTCTGTGCCGCATATACCTGCCTTTATGCAGTAGTGGGCTGAGGGCAAGAGAGTGGGATTGGAATTAGGTGGCTACATACATACATACAGAGGAGGGACAGACCCACACCCTAAGGAGCTTCGCCCCTAAAAAAATTGGCAGATCCCCCATCCAGTGGGAATCAAGGCAATGCGAAGCACGCATCAGGATGTTATATGGTTTGCATTGTCTCCCTATACCGATTTCGTACATATGAACTTAACGAAACGGCCGCAAGAGCACCATGGCACCATGGCAAGAGCACCATCGCTCATACACGCATGTCACGACTCTAACATTATAACCTGTTATTTACGTTCATCATGCAGTCGTGTTGTGCCACAGAAATTTTTGGTATACATCTCATTAACGAAACGAGCGCCATGTAGATCATGCCGCTAATGACATGCATATCACAATTTTCATGTTATGACCTCTCATATATGATCGTCATGCAGTCACATTGTGCCAAACCAACTTTCGTATACATCCCATTAACGAAACGGCAGTATAGCGCCAGGACCATGGCATGTAAATCATGCTGGTCATGACATATAACATGAAAATCATGACATTCATGTCATGATTTTTATGTTATGACCTGTCATTTATGATAGCCATGCAGTCGTGTTGTGCCATAGCAATTTTCGTATATATTCCATTAACGAGACGGCCAGGAGAGCACCAAGACGGTGACATGTAAATCATGCCGCTCATGACACGCATATCATGATTTTCATGTTATGACCTGCCATTTATGTTCGTCAGGCAGTCATGTTGTGCGATACCAATTTTCGCATACATCCCATTAGCGAAACGGCCAGGAGAGCCCTAAGACCGTGGCATGTAAATCATGCCGCTCATCACATGCATATCATGATTTTCATGTTATGACCTGTCATTTATGTTCATGTAGGGTCGCATTTTCGATGGAGGCGAAAATGCCAGAGGCCCGTGTACTGTGCGTTGTCAGTGCACGTTAAAGAACCCCAGGTGGTCTGAATTTCCGGAGCCCTCCACTACGGCCTTTCTCTCCTCTATCTCTTTCACTCCCTTTCTCCCACCCCCACGGACGCTTAGCCGTGCTCCCTACATGGGCTGCAGAAATTAGCGTCCTTTCCTAACCGAACCACAATCATCATCATCATCATGTGGCATACCAATTTTCGTAAACATCCGATTAGCGAAACGGCCAGGAGAGCACGAAATCATAGGCGGCTAGATAGATAGATAGATAGATACGCTCAAACTCGCCGAAGTTCGCTAAGAAATGCTTCGCATTTAAAATGAAAATAAATGACGAAGTTTTACTCTCTCCTTTTCTTGTTCTTTCCCGCTCAGTGCCAGTGGTCCGAGGACTCAAGGCAAAAGCGCTGAGCGCTACGATCATCAGCGTTGAGTGGACCGCTCCGGAAGCGCACGTGGACGGATACCGAGTGAACGCGTTATCCACAGGTGCCGGCTCAGTTGATGTCCAAACGAATCGCACTTCCGTGCAATTGTCTGACCTCGTACCTGAACACGAGTACGACATACACGTGCAAACGCTGAACCAGGAGGAAGGTGGCATTGCGTACGGCGCGGCTGTCACCGTCTCGGCAAGGACCAATACACTCCGTAAGTATACAAAATGTATCCTGTAGACTATGCAACGCGTATTGTTCCTGTTTGAGTGAAGAAGTTTATAGTGCTAAACAGCATGAGAATTCGTCGAATCAGGTACGCGACTGAAGAGAGCTAGCGTTTTGACAGACTGACTTTTCAAAGGAGGTGTCCCTTCATAACCCCGCGATTTTGGGCCTTGGGCAATGGGCTGCTGCCAGGCGCCGCGCTCGTAAGACCCCTCATGCACCTGGAGGTGCCGATAGCTAGGGTGAACAATGGAGCATGTTATAATGAAACGTGGGTGTACGCACCCAAATGAAACTTTGCGGAATGTAAGCTTCGCCGCCTTGATATACAACTTCCAATCGCCAACATTCTGGGTCCATGGCATACGTGCTACTACACCCTCAAGGACGCAAGGGCGCTGCAGTGCTTCCTGAAGTCGACGGGAGGCTAGTGCTTTAGCGTAATGTGCCCGAGTTCCCACTGTATCCTTGTTTATTCTTTGTCTTGTTCTTCTTTCCTCAATCTTAGCTTTCCTCTATCTTTCGTAATACTCGAATTACGGATAATCCAATACGACTACTGTATGTAATATTCGACAAATATTTGAAAGATTCGAGTATTCACAAACCCCTGTATTAAACGCTGAACAATCGACATGAATTGACAACGCCGCTCTTGTATGTTCCAGTACCCCCAAAAGACGTACGCGCATTGGCCACCTGCGATCGCGATCGGATCGTCGCTTCGTGGAAATACTCTGGCGACCCACTCACTGGCTTCGAAATGGAGCTGTGCGACGAGCAACAGCACAACTGCGTCAAGGAGCGCGCTCCGGCATCGGCTGAGACGGCCTCGTTCACCGTACCCACGACACGGAGAAACTACACGTTTCGCATACAGTCTTGCCTACTGAAGCTCAACACGTTGCACTTGAGTGCGCCGGTTGTCAGGAAGGTAGAAACCTTCGGGGAAGGCAAGTATCACTATACGTGGTATTCTCAAAATTGGCATCGTGATTATCAGTCATAGTAATCTTGCCCTTTTTTAACTAGCGATGGCCAAGTCGGCTATCTTTGACGATGTAGCTGATGCGAATGTCAAGCTTATACGATTAGAAAGCAAAAAGAAAATATGCATTATGCCAATATGTGGCAGTTTACAATCTAAGCCAACCCACCGATATTAGTACGTAGCACATAGAAAACCACTAGCGACGATCTCAAATGCTGCATAACAAAACCCTTTATGCGATGCATAACGAAAGTATGCGTTACTGTAAACAAAATCAGCCTGCTACAATTCAGTAGAACAAAGACAATATGATTTGCACTCTATAAGTGGTAGGACTGTGTCATGTTGATTGGGCAACGTAGGCTATCGGCACGATGCTATTGCGCGGTGTTGTAGAGGACTCAACAATATTGTGGCCGCCATCATCGTCATCATTATCATCATCAGCCTGTCTATGCCCACTCTTATAGTTGTCCCGTTAAACCGTTCCTGTCCTATCGGCTACCACGTCATCCCTGCAAATGTTTTTATTTATTCTGCCCATACAACTATCTCCCGGCTCATGCAAGGCTTGCCTTCTCTAGGAAACCACTCTGTTACCCTTAATGACGAATTGCTCTCTTGCCTTCTAATTACATGTTCTGTCCACGCACACTTCTTTTTGGTTTCTAGTAAGATGTCATTAACAGCGCACGTATTCCCTGACCCACTCGGCTCTCTCCTTGTCTTCTGGCGCTACCCCTGTGCCGTTCTATATGCTACCCCGCATCAGCGATATCACATCAGAAAGAAAGTCCATTGTTTGAACGGCTAAGTACTACCCTCACGAAAACTCATCATTTTCCCCCCATATTTTAACAGCTACTCCGGTCGACGACCTCCAAGCACGCATCGTCAACGACACGTCCCTGAAAGTGACGTGGGGAACAGCGCACACAGGCGAGATCCTCATCAGGGTGTGTCCGACATCTTCTCGAAAGAACTGCACCTATCACGTGACTGAGGGCAGCTTGCTGGAATACCAGATCGACGACATCGGGCATGACGCTGTGTATGACGTTCACGCAAGCTTCAGCACGTCAGTGGGTAGCGTGCGTTGTCTTCACAGAGAAAGTTTGTTCACTGTGAAAAGACACGCTTCAGGTTAGTTCATTTTTAATATGTTTACGCATGAACGTATGCATCTCACAGACTGCAGTCGGAGTACTGTGTCAAGGAGGTGGTACATAAGAACAAACACAAGAACGATTGGTCAGGAAATTTAGCATTTTGTACAGTTGCCTAAATATAAATGTTGTTATACGATAGAACCTGGAATCTTTTAGGTATCTTCAAGTTCTTACAAGGTTTTTTAAGAGCTGATTCAAAGGGCCACTGCCAACTCTATGAGTGGTTCAAAATACCAATAGCGATTTCACAAAAGCACTGGGCTAGTTGTGTTCCACAACACGAGCTTTTCAAGCAAATGAATTACAAGGGTGCAAATACACAACAGGCCCAGGGGCTCAGCATATATTACCTGTTTGCGTCCTTCTCATAATTTATGCACTATACTGCTCGTAATAGAGAACGTACCGATGTATTAAATAAGACAATACACAGTTCGTGCATTTAGTCGCGTGTTCAATAACTCGACTGGTGCTATCTACAACGCTCGACGCAAGTTGGAAGAACAGGCGAACGCGAATGAGATAATAATATTTGTTTAATTTGGCAGAACCAGCTATGATTATGAGGCGCGTATCATAGTGAAGGGCTGCAGACTAATTTGCCCTCACCGCTCCTCCCCCCCCCAGTAGTATGCCTAACGAGCTCCTAAATGGAAGTCCGTGGGTTTTTCTATCTCATTTTTCTTGGACTGTTTCACTCGAGCACTCTATGAAATTCCCTATTTTGTTGAAATGCAATGCAGAAATGCGATGTGTAGAACACCGATCGCTTGCGTCGGGTCCGTATGTGAAAACCTGTTCTGTGTGGATCGAGAAAAAAAAATTGCGAAAATTCCTGCTGATACGTGAAACCAGGGTAAAAGAAAATCAATGTTTTTAAGTCAACGTTGGTTGTTTAACAACTTTGTGCTTGCTTGGTCTCTTTGCAGGCGAGCGAAACTCAAGTCCAAGACATGAGGTCTACGCACTCGTGTTGGGGGCATCGCTGCTTCTTCCTGTGTTGACGCACAGTTGAGGATAGACGCTGTATTTGAAATTACGCCTCCTTATTGGCTGCAAAGGATATCGTCGAGAAGATACTGCATCCTGAATGAAAGGATGCGTTGTGAGGTTACTTCTACGAAGTAGCACTTGTAATATATATTTATTTTGTCACGCTCCTTAAAATATAAGCTGGTACGCTTTTCGAAATCCCAGCCTATTTTTTCCAGTGCCATATTGTCAATGACATGCCGAGCGCATCATTACCTGACAATTGCTTGCACGCTGAATGTTCGCAAGGTAACCTGGGCAGCATTTGGGAAAAACAAATCATTAACAGGCTCTTTTTTCTGCGGGAGACTTGAAGTAACTGCTGATAGTGATGCCACTGCTAACTGACATGACCGTGATTTCTTTGCGATATACCTATGTTCAGAATGTGCGATAGGCGGAAAAGGTGAGTGGACCTCGGCTTAGACTTCTAGAACGGCTTGAAGGCCACAAGGCTACGCCAGTAGGAAAATTGAGCGTGTCTGGTAAACCGCTATTCGCGAAGCACTTTGCGTAAAGCGGATTACCGAGTGTAAACGGCACAAGCGCAAACGTTGCCGACCACCCACACCGTATGCCTTCCACTTCGAGTCTTTAAAGTGGCCGTCGCGCTCTTTGTAGCCACCAAGTTGCCAACTGGGGGTTGTATTTTGCCTTAGCGTCGTATCATGAAGCCTCGACAGTAAAGTATCCGTGACAATCCCACACCATTTCTGACAGCCACAGTCAAATGAACGGCGCTGTAGGCATAGCTAGTGGCCGCCAGAATCTCGGAGGACATAAATTACGAGATTGCTTGTATTGTTACTCACTTATAGCTGGTGCGCTTGACGGGGACAAACAACGACATACTCTATCCGGTATTACGGTACGCCTTTGAGTGTAGAGGGATACCGGACACGATAAAATTTCCTACTGTCTCACTCCGTGTGCTCAGATCCCGACAGTGCCCTCTGTGACGTTAAAGTTCGCCCTCAGGTCAAAAGTTCGCCTGCGTTGTGGGTACCCTAGCCGCTCCAACCACCCAAGGCGCGGTCCACTCACTTTCTGGACGATAATGCCTCCAGGTGTTTGCGAGTCTTGTCAAGCTCTGGACTATACTGAAGTGCTGTAATAATTAGCGCGATATTTTTTTTTAAAACTTGGGGTGAACGGAAATGAATGTCTGGGAGATATACTAATTATAAACTGAAACTTAGAATAACGTTGCCCATCTACGATAACGCTCAAACTTGGATTGAAGTCGGGCCTTTTAGCTGTTACTTTGAAGGTGATATTTGAGATACTTAACATTTATAGAAACATTACTTGATTCGTAACATTTGACAAAGTGTGTGAGAGAGAATTAAGGGACACGAACGCCGATATTGACGGGAGAAGCGCAAACTTCTGATTACATGCAGTACGCAATGCCATTAGGCCAGCTTTATGAGAATATAGGATGTGATAAGTAAGGTTAATTGAACTTACAGCGCATACTTTTTCATCAGCATTTTCAAGCGTAGATGTGTTACTTCTTGGTAAATGAATTATTTGCCATTGTTAAGCGCCCCCTGACCGGCCAGTCTTAGACGGACACCACCCGTCTGAGGAGGACCATCTTTGTTTGTCGGGGAATAAGGTTGATTCATATTCATACATGAAATAAAGCATGTTCCAAGTTCAGTCTTATCAAAATGTGTTTTAATGTGACGTGTTTACACTAACGCGTACAAAATACTTGAAACAATAGCCTACGTGGCTCGCAGCTGGTCCTACGTAAAATGTACATAAAGGTTAGCAACGCACACGATTGGTCATGAAACGACAGGATTTATACATATCAAGTTTTAATGACGTACACCTCTACGAAGGAAGGGGTGTTACAATTCATGACAAGAAACAGCGTTTACAAGCAAAGTTAAAGTTACGCGCAGTTTTTATTCCTAGAGGCGCAGTATTCCAGATCACAGCTCCGAAGAATTATACAAAAAGCTCTGTTGGTTTTATTACTTTGCTGATTTCTCGGATTTCTACAATGTTTTAGTAGAGTAATCTTTGTGGTTCTCAGCTATTTCAATAAGCATATCCAGAGAATGTACACCTTGTCGTATATATGCAATCGCACAGTGCCAAAGGCGCTCGTTTAAACCAGATGTTCTCGGAAAGCCCGAAAGTGAGCCGTTGATCGGCGCTGACGAAGGTATTGCAAGACCATGGATATTTAACATTCCCTCTCTCTCCTTATCTCCTTTCCTTCCCCTTCCCCCACTTCCCAGTGTAAGGTGGCCGACAAGACTCCTGACGGGTTACCATCCCTGCTTTCCCTTCCTTATCTCTGTCTCTTGTTACTATAATACTAAAGAAAGAAGCTCACCGCGGTGGTCTAGTAGTTATGATGCTGGGCTACTACAAAGGTCGCTTTTGATTCTGGCCGTGGCGGTTACACTTTCGATGGGGCGAAAATGCCAGAGGTCTGTCTATTGTGCGTTGTGCTGTTCGTCGTATACAGTGCGTCATTGTGCATTTCGCACAACCCTGCCTTGGTCGGCATGAATCAACCCCCCGCCCCTTTCATTGCGCTACTGTGAGGCCCCTCCATCACTTCTACCAATCCCCTAGGAGTCCCTGTCACATCAATGTCGGGGAGCCGCTGACACATACATCAAGGCGTGCCTATTGTTCTCAATCAAGCAAACTGCTTGTAGCAACAGGTATTGGGACATTAAGCCCCAAAAAGCAAGCGGCAACAGGTAATCATAAGCGTTCGAAATTCGAAAAGGTAGCGGGAAACGAGATTTCATGTGTGCTTGACATAAGTTCAGCTAGTCTGTGCGTTTTTGGCATTGCTGGGTATTCATACATCCCTGTTTCGTACAACACTATGAAACCAAAATATGTTGAAACCAAGAAATGCAACTAGGTTACACATTTTATATTTGACTGATGCCTGGCTATTAGGCTTGTCAAGCACGGAAACAGGTGGGGCTGAAGCAGAGGTCCACACAAGACGAGTGCTTTCTAACAATTGCTTTTGAAGTTTGAAGGTTGATGTTTGAAATTTATTTCACCACACTGCCACATTGTTTACATTTATTACAATCATGCTTGAAACAGATATACAATGTGTGGTGCGCACTGCGGGAGACTGATACTGAAAACTCACACTTTTGTTCAAACCGGTTCATGCAAGGCATACTTGTACATCGTATTTACGCCTAGCAACACATGTGAAAAAAACGTATCACAAGAAGGCTGATAGAGGGACATCTCTTTGTCTGATACGGCAGTGGAACAATAACTAATGCACTCATCCTTATGCCTTGCGCATACCTGTCTGGATAAGGAGTCTGAGTCTTCCAGTAATAAAACAAGTTGTTTCAAAGCTCTTGCACTCTGTATTTCTCTGCTTAGTCCCCGTCTGTTTTGTCGCTTAGCGCGTATCACTCGGGTGCAATTAGGCCAGCTCGGTGTACTGTGTAACAATTGGTGCATAAATAGAAAAAATGAACCAGAAGAGACGGGACAAGATTGCATCGACAGTGGGGACCGCCATTAGCACATTCGCGTTAGTTTTACTTTAAACGTCCACGAGGTGATGGGCGTCGAATCGCCTTCACCGGGCCTTCGGAGAGAGCACTTCGCTAATAACCCATTGTCTCCTAATAACATTCTGATCACTACCACTGCTTCAATGTTTCACGTGCAGTGATCAAACGTGATGCGTACGTTAGATTTATATTGCATGAATTTTATGGATGCTTTTATGGCTCGTAAGGCTCGTGGACGGCGCAACCTTGGGATCGTACAAGACTTCCCATTTTTGTGTGCCATGAACTCAAACTAGGAAAATCCTAACTAGTCAAACCAATAAGCACATTTCTGTTCATGCGTACTAGTCTATGGTAGCATCGCCCATTTAGGACCTACAGACACGATACGGCAATGTTAACATCCCAACATCGCAGTACTGAAACGGGTGCGTGAAATTGTCTGTACGCCTAATGGAATGTTCATAGAAATGGTATGAACCAGTACAGCAGCTAGACATGCAACTCAAGGTAACAGCGCACAAAAAACACGAAGACTGACAGAAGAAGCGACGCACGCAACAAGCTTGAGATGAACCGATGCCAACTCGCCCAAGTTGCCATCTTACTACAGACATGCAACATAAAGAAATTGGGGACACTAAATACAGCGTTTTTTTTTTTTTGGCAGCTAGTGCTGAATTCACAATAGTTTTCTTTACCTTTTTGTTTCGCATTGTGCTTAGTTTGATAGGGCATTTTAAAGCTTAAGAGTCTTCTAGCTAGGTATGCAGGGAAAAATTTGTGTTGGTGTTGGCGGTCATATTATTTTCTACAGCGCCTGGGAGCGACATAGTAGTGGTAGTAGTATTTTTTATTGGCCCAAGGGCTAAGTCTGGCCAAACAGCGCCATTTGAAGTGATGTGGTGATAGCGGTGACTCGTGATTTACAATGACACAGGGAGCGACATGCAGTGGGAACAACATAACGGCGCATGGCTTGACCACGTCAAGACGTAGCAAAAGAAGTAACCGTGTAAAGAATATAGTTCAGCACTTCTGCCGCAGATAGTAAGTGCTATTCATGAAGCTATGCTGTACTGTTAATGACCTAGTGCGACTGCTATGCTCTCTGGCTAGGTTGGCAGCATTATAAGTGAATAAGTACTGACGAATAAATAAAAAGAAAGGGAAAGAGTGCAGGCAAGAATTTGCACTGGCTTGTCTCCCTAAGTGGCTAGATGCCAATTTTTAGGAGGATGATTATACCACCCGCCATTCACGGGAATCCGATCTACTGACAAATGTTTTCATGAATTTAATTTGTTGCTAAAGCAGTGCGCGATTGAGGTTGACGCCCTTTCCTACCGTAATATGCCTACCGTTAGGCGACTGAGGTTCACGCCCTTGCTTTTAGCTCTGTGTTCCTCCTCTTCGAAAATTCTTCGTCAGCAAGAAGTGACCTGATGGAAATGTTGCCTGCAGGATCATAAATAATGTCTCACGCATACCTTGGCCATTCCTAATAAACACATTCACAGCGAGAATGTGCAGCCAACAACCGATACGCCGTGGAACGCAGGAATGTATTTTCGTACTGCTGAAACAATGCGTGTTTACATTGGCTGAAGAGGAACTCCAGCCATCACGGTCTGAAACGCCCATAATTTAATCTAGCGCGCCATCCAGTTATCGGACAAAGACTGCCACCAAGTTTCACGGGCGGTCTGTAAAAGAGAGCTACAGCTTCTATCGCCACCCTTAATATTTCAGCCCGAAACCTGTCGCGCTGTGCTCACTTCGCGATCGCATTGTTCTGTTTCACTCCTGTACCATGCTCCGCACCGTCGCAGCTGTTCTTCTGGCATGTCTTCTTTGTCGAGTCTACTCTCAGGTTAGTACCGCCCGGAAACGAAAGTTAGCGTTAGTGTGGAACGTTTTCGAGTAGATAAGTGTAAAATGCTTAATTGTGTGGTTAGTTTGTCTTGATTACCTAGGTTACCTAGCTTAGCACGAAGAAATAAAATGCTATGAATTCGTCAGGTGTCATTTAAGAAGCGTAAAGAGGAAAGGCAGCACTGCTGATAGTCGCGACCTGGGCGATCGAACCTAGGACCTTTACTAGTGAACACACGTGAACGTTATTCAGTGTTGGCTGTAAATTTTAGCATTCAGTCGCGTGTGGCTCATACCTGCGTAACAGTGACGTCGCATGCCAGTCAGCTACGTCATAATTGACGATACTAAAATCATGACGTAGCTGAACGGCATGCGATGTCATTGGCGTCGTGGCCCATGAGTGATGTCAGCCATACAGCCGTACCCCTCCCCGCCGAGTGAAGGAGCCACGAGTTTCACAGCGACGCTGTCTTGCTTGAGCCGTCGCCTTAGTAGTAGTCGTCACGCAGGTGAGGATAAATAAAAAAAAACAAATTAAACTTTCAGGACGACGCCTGATTTGAACACGCCACCCAACAATCCAAAGGAAAGTGTCATAACCACTAGTGTATGTAGCCACGCTTACAGAACGTGAATTTGTGGTAAATCCGTCATGACCACTCTCTCTTCGTCCGTGTCCAATTGGTTGCGCTGATCAGGTTTGAAACTTGAACAATGCGAGACCAAGTAGCCCCGCAACGTGTTCTGCTAAGCTGTTTAACCAATAAGTGTTTTCCGTTCCTAAGAGGGCATCTACACTGCAAACAATTTTGGACAGGAGTGTGCTTCCGCGCGGCAGCTTTGCAATTATGGGTTCCCTGGTGTAAGGTACGCTCTGAGCTATAGAGAAAAGGTGTTTATAGTGCATTGTAAAGTTGTCATTGCACGCGAATCTAGGTGTTGGTGTTGCTTTCTTTTAATTCTTGGTAATATTACTGCCCGGTAGCGTCACTATCTTTGTCGCGAGTTGGTTTGCTATGAGCTAGCGGAAAAAGTGATAGAAAAGTTCTAACTTTGTTTCTACCATCATTCTTCTTTTTCATGTGCGAAATACACCTGCTAAACTCTTTGACGACGTGTCTTTTAGCCAAGCGGTGAGTGCATTAAGCTTTGTTGTTTTTATACTCCAGACATGACGCTAAGGGAAGTAGTAGCTCCACTATGTCTCAGGATTGTTGTCACCCGGCATATCTCATGAGATGCAGAAAAACTACTGCCGAAGAAAATATATGCGGGGCAGGATACGAATGATGAATAACACTTACATTGAAGTGGACAAGTGTTCTTTTTTTGGGAATGCTTCATTTCATTTAGTGGAATTGCGTTCGCCAAAAAAAAAAAACAACTACTGGCACTCTGACAAAGATAAGCCACTTGTCAAAACGTTGGCTCCAACGAGATTTCCTGGCCATCATTGCTTTCAAAGATTTCTTCGTACAAAAGAGAACTAGTTGTACAAACGATTGTAAAAGTGATCTCAGGTACCCTACAAGAGGTAGTGGCTGTGAAGTTCTGCTATGTCCTTCTTTTATTTCTCTTTCGCTCTCTTTACTTTTTAGTTTCTCGCTATTCATTCGATTCCTCTTTTGCAGTTTAGAAAACAGTCTGTTATAAACTGTTTAACATCTCTACCTTTCTTTCTCTCCTACTTCCCTATTTCCTTCCTTCCTTCACGTTTCCACAAGGAAGAGAATTTTCTCATCCTTCGGCAAATATGAAAAGCAACTACTACGCAAAGCTGAAACAGCTGTGTATATCAGTATTGAATACCCACTCACTGCGCTTAGGTCTTCAGATAAACAGCGCATTTGTAGAGAGGCGAACCGTGAAAGTTTCTGGCAATGTATGCTATCATTTCCATGAACGATCATCGAACACGCTCTCAGAGCGCGCACCGTCTGGCCTGATAGCGTCATTGCAGACCGCTATGAGTGACGACGCGCCAGGTCTAAGTCGCGTACACTGGAAACCGAGAAAGTATGCATAGGTGAAGCAGTGTAGAACAGCCCCGAATGACGTTCGTCCAAACCGCTGGAGGGATGAAGCGGCTGTGGGTTGAACAGCGGTAGCCGCCCGATGACTGTAGCGTGCCAACAGAAAGTCCAACCAGGCTTTTTCCGTGACTTTCTTGGAAAGTCCCAAGCACCCCCGTAATTTTTTACATAGTAATAGTATAGAAAACACACATAGTTTTTCTTTTCGTATATAATTACATTTTCGCACGTGTTTCTTTCACGTGAGAGAGAGAGAGAGACGATTTGTTAGAAGTCATTGAGATCAGCCTGATATAGTGCTCTCTGTCCTGCTAGTCAGCACAGGGAATGCGGAATGATCATTATACTAGTCACATCATTTTGGCGTCATACTGTTTTCCATTATCACTCCTATTATCATTCTTCTACCATTTCCTCTTATCACTCCTCTATCAGCGACGAGGCTCTTTCCTCAACATCTGAACGCCACGGAAGTCGACAAAGAATGTAACGCCAGCAATGACCACGCCTCCGTCGTCCTGCACTGGGAACCTGCGTATCTCGGCGATTTCTCCGTGATGGGCTACAAGGTACAGGTCTACCACCCTAACGGCACAACCGAGGAAGTCACCCTGCCTCACGACGAGCGGGAATTCAAGTACGACGGTGCCACTTGCAACGGTACAACTGTCTTTGGGGTCTCGGCGGTCACGCTGTTGAACGCCGGCTATCCTGGCGAAACGGAAGGCCTTTTTGTCTACCCCGCTGCCTACGTCAACGTGTCACGCGAAGCGAAGGGTAAGTGAATGAGAAATAATATACACTGGTTTTTCTGGGCGAATCGTATGTGCAACTTCTATGGCTTGGTTAATACTCGGACACTACTTTTTTTCGAACTGAGTTAGCTTAAAGCAGCAGGTGATTGCCTACGTTGATTCTTTGAATTTGAAGGTATGTATATTTTTCCAGAGTACGCGTCTTTTTTTTAAAGTTCACTTAATTGCCTTAAATGCCTCATTAATAATAATTTCTGGCCTTTCACAACCGAAAACCGCGACATAGTTATGAGTGCCGCCGCAGTGGAGGGCTTCAGAAATTTCCACAAGCTGGGGTTCTTTAACAACCACTGATATCGCACAGTACACGGTACTCAACATTTCTCCTCCATCGAAATGTAGCTGACGCGGCGGGGATATGACCTTGCGACCTTCGGATCAGCAGCCTAGTGCGGAGCAACACGAACACAGTGGCAGGGCCTTAAAGACCATTATGGAGGGCTGTTGCATAAAGGGCGGTAATTTACAAGTGGGTGTTTATAAGAGCTGCCGTGAAAGCAGGCGAGTTATACTCATGGCTGACATGTGTAGTGGGAGGCCATTCCAGTCTTTTGATGCTCGGATGAACAAGGAGCCTTGAAAAGTAGAAGCCCCCGCATGTGGTAGTGCTACGTTAATCGAATGTCCACTGCAGTGAGTTATGCGTGAAGGGGGCGTGATGTACAGATTTTGATTGATGGATCGGTAATGAAGTTTCAGTCTGGAGTGTAAGCTTCTGCACATTCTCTCTATTACATTCCGGTCGGGCCTTCTGAAATTTAATTTCTGTTCGAAGGTAATTGCTGTTTTACTGTGTTATGTGACTTTTGGTGCATGTGTTCGCTCTTATTTCAACGCTGATCAAGCGCAGCATTATATCGAGTACCATTTCCAAATTATGTAGGAGAGTTGAGGTTTCTTCCAATAATGCGCAAGATTAAACAAACGCAAATCAAAAAGATAGAATCTGCTACATAGTCAATTGCGTGCACAATGAACTTGAAATTAAAAGCGCTAAGGTATGTGCCGCACAAAGCAGAGTTGAACTTGACCGTACATCTCTTCTTGGGAAGTAGTAGCTTGCTCATCATACGCGCAAAATTCAGCAGGCGCTAACGAGAGAGAGGGTACTCCCCCGCCCTCGGCGAGGCCTAGGCCTAGGTCATTAATTTTTCGGATACCTTATAAAGTTCTCTCGCTCACGCTCACGCACGAGCAGGACACGTTGCACAGGATAAACGATTGGTTATGTGTATATCGTGGTATATGAATGTCAGGGCGGAAAAAGTAAAATCGGCATGACAACTTCTTCGCTGCATATTATGTGGTTAGTACTTTCCTTCGCATCAAACTACGATGAAGTAAAAGCTCTACAAAAGCTGCTGCTTTAAGTGAGGCCGTGCTCTCGAAGCTACATGACCACATCAGCTACACAGAAGAGGAAGATGGTCTCGGATTGGTCAAGTTTAATGTCGCCATTAACGATTTTGGACGAACCTTCATATACCTGCTGTTTAACCATTCAGGTATATCTTTGTGCTGTATGTTTCTCTCTAGCATTATGAACAGCCTATTCCCTTACAATGTCTATTAAAGGGTACCTGTGACACATGTATGTGACTTCTTCATAGAATATTGCTTTAAACGAAATACCGTTTATAAGAAAAGAGGAGTTGAGGGAGAGCCGGCATGATCACTAAGTACGCCTCGTCTGCCATCTTGTATTATGAGAATATCGATTTTATTAATTAAAGTATGATTGATAGTGAGTTCTTGAAATAATTCGTTTAATGATGCTTTTCTATTTTTGTTTGTCTTCACCTAGCTCCCGTGGCCCGAAATTTGAAGGCTGTAGCCCTGGGCGCGACCTCGATTAAGGTCGAGTGGACCGCTGCGGATGGGCGCGTAGTCGAATACAAAGTGTGTGCTGAAGCCCTGAATGAGACCCCAGTGATCGTTCACACGAAAGACAATTCAGCGACCTTGAACGACCTCGCCCCGGATACGGAGTACACGCTAAAGGTATCAAAAGCAGACATCGACGATTGTGACATTGACCACGTCCAGACCACTGCGACGACCGGCGTCCTTCGTGAGTTTCTGAGCTTTGTTACCCTAGCACGCGCACTTTAAGCCGCGTGTATTGGTATTCATCGCCTTGTGATTCATCGTCAGTGCACTGATGAGTTTTTTAACTCGAGCCGTTTGTAAACGACTACGCAAAGGTCTTCCGGTGAACGCGTACTGCACACTCCATGGTCACTTTTACTGTGCTTCACTCAGTACGGATGAATGTTCACACGATCGTCGTCCTTACAGCGCTATGAACACGATTTTAACGAAACGAACTCGAAGGGCTTACAAAGATTAAAACCTTCACTTTAAGTAAGTGAACTTAGTTTCTGGTTCGCTGACAACACCGGTACGTCGTTTTCAGCATGAAGCCAGAGAGCTTATTGTCTAATCACACGCCATTTACTTCAAAACAATGTACAGTGCTCAGCGAATGAAACGCGGTACTCGGAGGGCGTGGGTACACATAATTTCTGCGTCATCGCTTTGCGCTTGCGACAACGAGTTTATTCGTTTTGATCCATGAAAGCAATAGACTTTCTGAAGCACTGTGATTCAATTTGGTCCCCATGTGGTCACCTCACGCACTCCGTGGATCAATATGTTCCGGCCATCTTGCGGTCCGAGTATCGCGTTTCAGTTTCGGAGCCCTGCATATCGTATAAGGAAACAGTAATGAGCGAGTGCGCTTTGATTTTAGACTGCACTTTCTGCAGGCCTTAGTTAAGAATGTAAGTAGGCTTACGTCAGGGCATTGTTGTGCCCTGCGAACTGATGCAGACACCGAACGGATGTATTGAGTCTTCCTTAAATGGAACGAGAGCTGAACACGTGTACTGCAGGCACATCGCCCGATTTGCGGTGACGAAATTTTTGTTGTGGCCTTTTACAGAGCGCTTAGATTGCGTAACACATTTTGTAGTTTCATGCCTGCTCCGTTCCCAAAGAAGCGGCGATGTTTGTCACCTATGGGGACATTCGTCAGTGCGTTCACACAGTGAACGAGTTTCCGTCCTGTATCCGTGTCAGACAGCCGCACACTTTGTTTCACCGAGCCGCATTTATCGCTAGCTTATGATCGAAAACGTGCTCAAGAAACTCCATAAATACAGTGAAAAGAAAGCTCACTATAAATGCAGGCCTCTCAAGAATGATTACTCGGTGTATGATCTGGCACTTCCCGAGCAAGAACGCGTATACAGTCGAAGGCGGCTACATCGAACCTGAAAGACATGACAAATATATTTGTTATATAGGCAAAGTGATATGTAAAACACAAATTATGTACTTAAATTTTCCAGTACTTTTACAGCTCTTCCGTATACTTAAGAAGGGAAGTATTTCGGGCGTATTATAAATCCATCGCTAGGTAAAAACCACAGCGCAAAACACGAACAAGGAACGAACCCTTCTCCTGCCTTCATCTCGTCCCCCGTTCGTCGTTTGCACTACGGTTTCTACAAAGTTATCGTAAATATACACACAATTTATTTATATCTGCACTCGACATACCCGCGTTCGATAGTACATAGTGCGCCCATTTTTCGGACGCTTACCGCTAGAGAAAATGAAAGATTGCAATGAAACATTGCTCTGCGTTTGTAATGAATTGTAGGAAGTGTGCACTCCAGCATACATCGTACCTTTTGACTACATATTTACCAATGGAAACACATGTGACACGTTTCTGCTTTTCAGAACCACCAAGCGACGTCGATGTACACGCCACTTGCGATCACAAGGTGATCGCTTCGTGGAAACCTTCCGGAGACAAACTCAGCGGCTTCCAGCTGAAGCTATGCGACAAGAACCAGCAAACATGCGGCAATAAGACAGTGTCGGCCAAGGAGGATACCGCCAGCTTCAGCGTATCGTCTGGACAGGAGCACTACACAGTTCATATACAGTCTTGCGTAATGAATAACAACAAGTGGCACTGCAGTAAACCGGTAGTGAAGGATGTCAGCGCCTTCGGGAAAGGTAAATTCCTTTCGCTGATTCGGAAATAATATTTACGAATTGAAATGTTATTGACTGGTCTTTAACGACGGGCCCGTCCTATTATCTTCCGCTATTTTCCTATTATTTTCTCTTAAGACAGTTAACTTTATGTCTGTTCAAAATACGTCGTGAAACATTCCAAATGCACAGTTCACACCAAATTGCTGCTCTACAGAACGGATAGACAAAAAAGGCAAAAAAAGTCTTTCAAGTTTTGCACGGAACCAGTCACGCTTAAAGAAGTATAAGGTTATAGGTGTAAATGCAAGAAATGACTATCTCCAAATACTGTGTACTGAAAATCCTGGTGGGTGCAAGGTATACTCGGGATGTCGTCCTTGAAAATTCAGTCGAACTTATCGGCTGTGGGTTGTTAGCGCAGCGCCGTAGATAACTATGCAACGCTGGTTGGTATAATCTTGAAGAGGGAACTGCAGAGAACCGGATTTAGAGGTGAATCCCGTGCAAGTGCGTATGATAATTATCGCTCTCTCATTTTGAACAGATCCCCTTGTTCGCGACCTGCAAGCACGTTTTGTCCATGACACGTCGCTGAACGTGACATGGGGAACAGCCCACGTCGGCAAGATCCATATCACTGTATGCCCGACCTCTACTTCCCCAAAGAAGTGCACCTCTTACACGACCGACGGTGACGTGCTGGCATACCGAATCGACGACATTGGGGATGATACGGCCTACGAAGTTCACGCAAAGTTTAGCACGTCAGTGGGTTACATTGAGTGCTTCCACGACGAGTCAACGGTTAATGTGAAAAGACCTGCACCAGGTTCGTTTTTACTATATCGCAATTAAGTAATGATGATGTATCGTGCACGTCGTTTGCTTCAACTAGTGCTTTTTATACATGGAAATTAGCTTGCGCTACCACAGAAATGATCAAGTATTTGTTCTATTCGCAAATCAACCCCCACCTCGGTGCTGTAGTGGCTACAGTATACTCGGCTACTAATCCGAAGGTGGCGAGATTGAATCCCAGCCGCAGCGTCTGCATTTTAGTGGAGCTGAAACGTTCACGGCCCGTGTACTGCAAGATGTCAGTGCACGTTAAGCAACCCCAAGTGGTCGAAATCTCTGAAGACCTCCTCTACGGCGGCTCCCATAATCGTGTCGCGATTTTGGGGTGTAAAAAGTTAATATAATTATTCTATTTGTAAATCAGGATGTCACCTTGTTAGAGGCAGGAGCATTGATTAGAGAGCGAATGAAGGTACCATTGTTATAATTTATCTCAGGCATTAATAGGTGGACGTGGAGAGATTGCACGTTCCCGTTAGCGGCACATGGTGAAGCGAACGAATGACGCAAATAATACAAACGTAAATGCGGTCTTACGTCGGAAGGAGGCAGACTGCGTGTTAAATTGTTTGCACTCATTTGACTGAATTAAGCCGTTACGAGACGAGGAAACACTGATAAATTTTTGTTTCCTAATAAACTTAAAGAGGACTGTTCATTATCATTGAATGCGCACAAATAGATAAGTTAGCACAAGCGAGGCATGACAGTAGTTACAAAGACGCCGCTATCCTGGAAGCAATATCTGAGCTTAATGATCGTTGAAAGAATATAGGAAATATAGGCGTCAAATTATGTTTTGAAAGGGCGTGTTTTAAAAAGAAGTCTTCACACTCGTTACGTGCGAGAGAGTTTGCACTAAATTGGTCAGGTATCATTATTGAAGCAAACTGAAAATACGCGTCTATGTTGGTCAGTCAACACTATGTTAAACATTTTATGTTGGATATCTATGGTGGATCCTCAATCTGTCACAAATATAGGTCAGCCTCTCGACGTTCGTTCTAAAAAAGTATTTGTGGGACCGCTATTATTATCATCCACGTGGTCCGAGTTTCCTTGCTGTTGCCGACAATATAAAATCACATGCGCTATACATTTTGTTTAGAATTCTCACAAGGCCGTTCAAGTAAGCGGCAGTGGGATATTCACGAACCGCGTAGATAGTGCTGTTCGCAAGGTTTAATAATTGCCAACGTCAGTGCAGTCAGGAAGCAGCAGGTGTGTCTTAATCTGTTGACATGCAACTGGAGTGACAGAAGATCGTTGCACGACGGCCTTCTCATTCAGTGAATGCAGATTGGAGCATCAGTATTTAGAGAGGACGATGCAGTATTTCCCTTTGGAAATGTTAGGGCTTGAAGAAATCATGTTCTGCAACAAATGCGCTCTTCTTTTGCACAAGCGGTTTGGAAACCGATTACGTGCAGAGCGTACCACTGTGCAGATCTAACTTAATATGTGACGTCACATTTAGATATATGGTATTACGCTTCTGAGGGAAAAAAATGTCATATTGTTGGCACTCGGTGACATGAAAAACATATAGGGAGGTGAGTACGTTGCTGCTGCTTTACAGGAATGTTTTACCATAATGGTACATTCTAGTGTAGTCCGAGAACACAAAGCAACGAAAGCTATCTTACCGATGAACGTTTTACAGAGATGCATATTTATAAAACACTTGAGATATTAGTCTGGTTTACAAGTATGGGTATCACACCTAGTACATGGTGATTGATGTGTCACGTAGATGGATCAGAAAGCTTGTATGCACCCGAGTAATAGTCTATAAAGCTAGGTTGACTGCACCGCCTGAACGTGCTCTCGAAAAAATGTCAAAGCTAAAGCTTTGGTGCGACGATCAGCATTCACCCACATATGATGGGGTGATTCTCACCTTCATATCAAGGAATTTTCTGTGCTTAATTTATGCTCTGCAGCAGCGAGACATCGCTCCTTGCAACGCCCTGTGGAAGGGCTCTACTTTTATAGCACGGCTGATATATCACTGTTCAAATTTAGTTAATGTTAACTCAGTTGTCTCAACAGAAGCAAAAGCAAGCCATAGTCATTTTTCATACGGCAAGGGGCACAGACAGCCACACCTGTCGCGCGATATTACCATTTAGTTTAGCCCTAAGTTTTATCTGAGACACTGTTCAAAAGCATTGGTGTCACGTTCCCACTCCTCCTTCGAAAACGCTGACGGTGCTTTATAGATAAGCGAAAGAGGGTCTTCTTTGTACCACTTCCTCGGAGCATCCGGGTTAGATAAGGGCTGTGTTGCAAGGTTGACCCGCATTCAGAGATAACGGGGACCTTCTATCCGCGAAGGTGTGCCTTGCGGAAAAAGTCAAGCCGACTTACTTGTCACTGGATGCAGGGGGGCTATCGGAGATGGCATTTTAGCGAGAGCGTTCGGAATCGCCGCACGCGATTGGCCAACGCCGCTCCGCTGTCGTCATCCGCGGGGCGTGCCCACGGGACACCTACCTATAACCACATTAGAGAAGAGAAACTGTACCGTTGACAGTGCAACGAAAAATAAAAGTAGCGGTGGCGTTCTAAACTAAGATACACGATCAAGAGATGGCACTGCATGTACTATCATCATTATTGTTTAGATGCAACATGTTTGTTTTGTTTTTGACGCCTACGCCTTCTGGCCTTATTGAGAGCCCCTAGCAGGAAAATTTCAAACTAAAATATGGGGCTAGGTTAGTAGTTCCACTATACGCGCAACTTGATAGAACGCGCCGCGGCTGGTTTTTTTCGCCACCTGTAGCGACTTGTGGAACGTCGAATCTTCCGGGGCCCCGAGATTTCGGTGTCGTCAAATTGACGTCAATTCCCTGTCAATCATTTTCAAACCGAGCGTGTCGTCTGCTACGCGGAGAACGATTCCCGAGGCCGCTCGCTCAGCGAACGGTTTGCGAACGATTTACGAACACTTTGCGAACACCGGCCGCGGCAGCGGCTCCGCTTGGATTGAAACGGCGGCTGCGGCGGCGCAATGTTGCGTCACAGAGGGAAATGGCGGTCCACTTGGGCGCTGAGTCCTCGTATTGTCGTCGCTGAAATAGGACGCGGAGCAGCTGGAGGTTCGCGATGTATTTGAGGATTTGACAGGAAGTGAATTCCGGCCTCAATTTCGTCTGTCGAAGCGAACAATACGTTGGCTGTGCGCCGAACTTGATCCCGAGAGAGAGAACAACTTTATTTTAGGAAAAAAAAAAAAAAAAAATCCTCGCCGCCACCTCCTCTGCTCGTCTGATAGCCTGGAGTTGTTTCTCAGGCTTGAGTCGCGGTGAACGGTGTCCCACGCTCCAGGCGAGGGAATGGTCAAGAGATCGGAAATCGGGTGCCAAGGTCCCCGTGGAATTTCGACGGAGAGAAAAGAGCTGCGCATGTTGATGTTCTTTAATTGCTCCTGGAAGTTTCCAGCGCGCTGTCGGTAGTGAAGAGTTAGTCGGGCTTTCACAGTTGGGGTGCACCTCCAAAAATGCGATAAGGAGCTCCCTCTGCCTCTGAGCACCCGCGGGCCGAGATGCACGTTTTTTTTTTTTTTTTTTTTTTTTTTCGAGGACATGGCAGCAGCAGACGACGACACGAAATTTAGATATGACGCCACTTACGCGCACGCTTCTTGTTTTTCGCGCCCGCGACACCGCTTAGCGAACCTGCAGAGAACGATATTGATGCTTAAGAGCGTGTTTACGTCTGAGAAGAAGAAAGCACCGTTTTTAAAAGGAGCAGATTTCTTAATTTCTCAGGAGAAACATTTTGGCTTTCAGAAGCAGACGACAAACGGAGTACGTCATCATCCGAGGAGCGCGCCGCTTCCCCATTGGCCGCGCCGGCCGCGCTCCTCCCATTCTCAAAGCATTGCTCAAAGCTATCGCGGACCACCCACTTTTTGACGTCAGTGTTCGGAAAGCGTTTGATTGTTGCCACAATTTTGTTCCACTTAGGCTGTAGGCATAGTTATAGTTCCTTGTTGTTTCGTACTTACGAAGACATGTTAACGTTCAGCAAATTACTGTGATGCATACAATAGTTCAGTTTACTTAAATTTTAGATTTTATTACTCAAGATCATTTACGAATGAATGCTTGTATTCTGCGTAGTTTGTCAGGGTTCTGGTAGAATCGCGTGAAGTAATGTTACAAATGACACGCTATGGACACACAGAACACAGTTCTAGACACTATCCGCCGTTTTAATGGACCGTGCTTACTGATATTTGTTTTTGTTTTTTGCAATTTTATGGCTGATGTTCTTGTACGTGGCAAGAAAATCACAATTCCAGACATTTCAATTGCGCATTACAGTAAACTAGAATGATCTCAGCTGCAAGAAATAAAGCGTATATCATGCTATAACTTGGAATTCTTTTTTCTGTTCACAGGTGGGCACAACTCAGCTTCTTCTAGTTCAGCCTGTGTCGTTTTGATGCTGACGTCACTTCTCGCTGTAATGAAATCTTGCTGAGCTTCAAACCTACGCGTTCATCGATGCACAGTGATCGTCTCAAGACAAACTTGCCAAGGAGCGCATACTTCAATCACGATATGAAGAAGGATGTTGCCAGATGAACTATTTCTGGATATTTCTTGCGCCGCTTACTGTTCTACTACCTGTAATGCATGGGCAACACGCGTTTTTAAGTGCGCCTCCAACACACATCTTTTACCGTGTCAATGTGTGAAAAAATTTCATACAGAATGTCAAGTTCTACGTACTTGCATCCTCGGTGACTTGCGTTGTATGATTGGCGTCCACTATTTTATCAACTTTAAGCGCTTATATTCGCTTAGTTTGCTATGCAGCTGTCCTGCACCTGTTTATGGGCATAGTCAAATTGACTACTCGGATTACAGCCCATGCCGAAGCCATGCATCTCCGACTGCAGTACCTGCGTTTAATTATACGTTAATGTTCCACTACAACACGACGCAGAGTGCTTATCTCTAAGACGCCAAATGAGCTGTTTACTGCTCATAGAGTACTAAGTTCGAGTAACGGATATGAACAAAGTTAGTGTCCCTAACATCGATATGTTTTCAGTTAATCATGAACCAGCAAGTTCGTGTAAAGAAGAGGACAGACAGATACGGTGCAGATGGTGAAAAAGGACAAACATTGCGTCACACCGACGCAGTCCTGACGTCACGTGATGTGGCATGGCTCCCAAGGTGCCAGTTATCGTAATACGATAATCTAAAAGGAAATAGCAACGCTTGGCTGGAATTTTGCACGGTGTGGCCCCGGGAAGGTGAAACGCGTTAAATTTTGGGTTATGGATCTGTCAGCGCCAACACGCTTTTCTTGGTGCTCTTGAAACAAGGAGTTGTATTGATTTCTTTACCCGAAATAAAGGATATTTATGCCAACCGTAACTGTGGCTCTGCCACATCCGAATCATCGTGGATTTTTACTAAAGTAGATTACCGGAAGTGAGCGATTTCAGGTAACCTACTCAATAAAGTTACAAGAAGATTATCCGAAGAAACACACAGATGTAAAAAAAAAACGATCACATTTCATATCCTATATGCTGGAACTGTATAATTCTCGGACAAGTTTATTCAGGCTTTCCGAAAAATAATTTGAATTCGTTACTGCCCAAGTTTCACCAAGCGCAATATATTTCTATGTACAAATCATTTCTTGTAGAAAATTAGGAAGGCCATTAAGATTTTCTATCTGATTCATGAATCTATGTGAAATAATGTAAATGCTAGTACGCGAAGTTGAATATGAAAGAAGGTGGAACAGTAGAAGAGCCCACTCCTTTGTGTAGTAGCTTGGGGCCTTGAAAATATCTTTAATAATTAAATAAGTAGCTCTCACTTTATGCATACCCTACGTGTAGAACAGCGAAATAAGAGGAGTGCATTTTCCAAAATTGGGCGCCTACTAATAAAGTTCACTACAATGTGCAAACAACCTGGCTGCTCTGTTTTGCTGGGTCGAAGAAATTAAGATGATAGTTCTTTCGGCTAGACGTATCAGAGTTACACATCAATTATCAAAACGTTAGGGCGAGTGAAAAGCTCACGGGTTGAATAGCTGTAGCATCGTATCTGCGCGCGAGGGTGTTTAGAGCATCGTCATTGACAAAGGCTTTATATCGTAGCTTCATATTTGCATGAAATATGCATCATATTTATGCACTTATATCGCATGTAATGCTCTAAACACGATATTTTACGAATTTATTCCTCCATATCCTTTTTAACTTTTGAAAAACGCCCATCTGAAAGTGAATCGGAGGTGGCAACCAAAACACAATTTCGCTAGATGCTAGCGCCGTAAAATCTGAGAAACGAATATTGTATGTATCACGACGTCCCTTAAACAAGATTGCTCTTGCCCAGCGCTAAATGCAAGCGCTTTATTTGTCGTTCATAGGCAGTCACATATGGTCATGAAGAAGTGGTAGTGCCTTTCCTTCAAGTCAACACCACGGACTGCGCGCTCTTGCAGAGTTCGAACTCCGGGAGTATTTTAGATCGTTTTCTTGTTTTTACCGAGCCAATCGGCGATAAACACAGAAGCCAAATGTGTTGCCTTTTGATAGCTTCTCCTAGTTCTGGCACAACGATAAGCCTTATCCCTTATGTCCAAGGGAGCTGATAATTTCTGTGCTGATAGGCAGGGTTCCGAGTCCGCTACCGATCAGCTTCGAGTTTAGACATGGACGCAGATGCTGCCGCAAATGCAATCAAATTCCGGGTCTTTTTATGGTTGGTCGCGCTCTGTGCAAACATTGATCGGAGTGCGTTAACGGTGAGACTTCATTTACTCAGCAGCTTAGTTGCATCGCAGTTCTCGCACTGGACTCATGAAGTACGTGCGTAGTATGACCATTGACGTGATAACTGCGCTTCACAACAGGTTCGAGGCTACGATGATGGAAACGTCTACAGCGGATACTTCGAACTCTCTGGTGAGTAAAGCTCATACTATTTTCAGTGTAACATATGAATAGGAACAGAGTAAGATCTTGGCTACGGTAGTCCATTGTGGAAATTTTCGAACAGAACTGAAAACGAGGACGACAGTAAACACGCCTCAGAATTTCGATTGTAGAATGAACTAGCTGCTGCTGAATGAGTAAGGGTCCTAATAACAGACCACTTGGCACAGAATGTTAACAATATTCAAGAGCAGGCCCATAACGCATTCACCTACAACTAAAAATGCCTGGTGGGCGTGCTGTCTTCTACTGGTGTAAATGCGAAAGCAATCGCGTTCCATGTTGGATCACTTGCGGGACTAAGACTGTTTATGAATCTAATTCTAATATGCTATGCTTAACTGGCATAGCTTTTTCCTTTCCTTTCGCCCCTTCGTTGTGAACAATTTGGCTTCAATGACGTTGTAGCTCTCGTGACGCCATCTGTGAAACCGGATACTGCTGTGGAAGTTATATATTGAGAGGTGGTAAATATAATGTTCTTAATAAAACAGTGCAAGTCTGTATGTCTCGTCCATTCGCCTAGCTTTCTTTAGCTACTTTATCATAACTGCAGGTTCATTTGTGATGCAAATATTCGTCAGGTCCTCGCAGTACTTGTAACAATAACAAATACGCTGTAACTTTTTAATTGGCTGCCGGAGCGTTATATAATAGCCTAAACAAACGCATGGACATAAAACTGTGTCCTGGTTAACACAGAACATCGCTATATCCCGTGAACGCTCGTATCGGTCACGAGAATTAACTTAATTCCATGCTTTTAAAAAACCTAGTTGCTTACTGTATTAAAAAGTTTAGGAGTGGCACCTCACCTCTCATAAGAGCTGAAAAGTATCTGGGAAAATTCGGTTCGTCAGATGCCTCTCGGCATTTATGAATGTCGTCGGTCATGTCGGTGTTTGCTGCAAGTTGTCTAAGTAGTTTCGAGTCATGCCAAATTAGATGCAGATATAGTCAGTCCGAATATGGAACTCAGTTTCGATGGTCTTTCTCTCTTTTTTGTTACGCAATTCGATGGCAGTCATGCTCGCCAAAACATAACTTAAACACCGGTTACATCTTTACTTTTAACTTTTAAGCACATTTTGTGGAAACTTGTTGGAGCAGTGGCTATAGCGAGACTCATGAAAGTTTGTTTCAGAATTAAAATGCTTCATTTGCTGCAAAATTTGTTGAAAATGTTCTAGGCGAAAGGTTATGAGATACAGCTTGAATGTGCCTGAAAGCCCCCTTTGTCAGCAGTACGTCACCTATCAGCCTACACCAGATAAACGGTCATCTCTTAAGATCTTTGCATGCATTGTAATACGGCTAACGAACTACAGCCGATGAAGAATTCATCTTTTAACGTAAGTAGCTTGACATTTCATTTATTGAATATCACTCACTTTAACAGAAAAATACCTTTCTAGTGATGTACATCTTTCTAAGATAATGCCAGCTGGCAAAATAAAAATAAAATACAACGCATTTACTGAGGTCAAAACGTCCACCGTTATGAAACAATATGGAAATTTTGACAAATTGCCTCATGTAAACAATCTCGCCCAGAAGTAAGACCCACTTAGCTGCTCTGCTAATATAAGCAAAGGATGGACATCAGTTTTGGGATAACGGGACATTTTGCCGGTGTTTGTTAAGAGCAACTTTAGGAAGAAGGAAGATCCTTTTGCGTCAGTATATTTACTCACTTTTGTGTACACACGATACATTCTTCTTAGGTTCTCGAGTATGTTTCCGCCGGGAGGAAACTAAAATATCCATGTTAGAATAAACTTCAAAAAAGGAAATGAAAATACAATTTCATACAGCGCACGCCCCCCACCCCTTCGCCACTGTATTCGTATCATTGTGTTGTGAAAGAATTAGGCGGAAAATAAACTATTTTCTGCCTTTCCTCAGGCGCTGCAAATATTTCGTAGAGACTGAAAATTCACATATTACTTTCTTTAGATATCGGCCCAGTGCAGAACCTCGCCTATCACATCGTGAATATCACCACACTCAAGGCAACGTGGGATCAACCACACGCCGCAGAAAACATCACAGGATATGTTTTGGAATGCACCGAGCAACAGCACAACAACACCAAAATGATAGAAGTTTCCCCAAAGTCGGAGGCCGTTGAAGCAAGCCTCGATTTGGAGGATCAAGTGGAAATGTTCGAGTGCAAAGTATGGGCGTTCTCCAAGAACCGAAACGGAAGCGTAGTTTCTTTTAACATAACGACATTGGGGTTGCGTGAGTATAACGCTATGTTCATTATCGCTTTGATTGATTGATTGATTTTTGTGGCATTACGTCCCAAAACGAGCCATGATTATGAGAGATGCCGTAGTGGAGTGCTCCGGAAGTTTCGACCACCTGGGGTTCTTTAACGTGGACTGACATCGCACAGCACACGGGCCTCAACATTTCACCTCCATCGAAATGCCTTGTCGCATCATGACCACATTTGCGAAATGTTAAAAATATGCCAGGATGATCGCTCTGTTGTCAGACGATGTTTATGTTGCACGAATATCTGTACGGAAAATTGAAGTAGTGATACATTGATACATTGATGATAAGAGGTGTACTTCACGTTAAAGATAGTCAACACTCCGTAGAAAAAAAACGCAAACTTACCTGTTAGCATTTTTCACTCATGCCAATAAAGAAGCCTTGCCGATACTATCAGTGACTTACATTTTCCCAACTCCCATATTACCGTTGATATCTTCTACGTATATCATGTATGTATGTCTCGTATATCCCGTTTATCCTACGTATATCCCGTTTTCCCTTAACTCACGATGTTCCGTGCACGACCACCTCCTGACGCCTTGGCTGAATTTGAAGTTAAAGTGTACCCCCCTGCAACTATGTATATGGATAAGTTGTGCTATTATGTGGTGGTCAGGCTCGTGATAATGAATCGCAATGTTGAGACGTTGTCAACTTTTCACGTGGACTCTTGTTAGGTTATGAAGTTGTCAGTTCATTACGCCGGCCACTATTCTACCCGTACATTTAATTAGCCCTCGAAAATGCAGTCGATGTTCCAATTAACTTGTTTACTGATCCTGTTCTCTGAATGGCAAGTATGGTTATAACAAAAACTGGTCTAAGAGAACAGGATCAGTAAACAAGGTAATTAGAACATCGACTGCGTTTTTGAGGGCTAATTAAATGTACGGCACAACATTCTACTTTATACGAGATAATTCTTGTATAAAGTAGAAGCTTACGCCATTTTTTTCCCAGACGTAAACGTAAGTTCTGAAGCTTCATTTATTTTGAACCAGATCCCGTGGCCAACCTCAGCCTCGTTGGTGGGTGTGACGGCAGTTTACAGGCCGAATGGTCGTACACGGACACGGACGAGTCTGGCTTCAATCTTACGCTGTGCCTGATGTCGGAAGAAAAATGCAATACGACATTGGTCAAAAAGAACGTTCGAATGTACAAGTTCCTGGGAAAAGACCGGGACGTTCAGTATCGCTTACATGTGAGCGCGTTTGGCAAGATTTCCGGAGTGGATGTGCGTGGCAAGGAGGCGACTGGGAACGCTACATCGTTTCCGGAAGGCAAGCTACGCTTCTAATTTTTTTTTTTGCTTTTTTGTTGCGCGAGTTTGCGCAATGGCGTCGAAGCTCATCCAACACCATTGTGCGGCTCGGCTTCGTTCTTAAAATTTAACAGTGCCAGCTTAAAGTCGCCGGGAGTTCACATATATTGTCTATAAGTAGCAACAGTACTTAGTTTTCCTGCGTCGCTGCAGTACAACACATTAGAAGCATATCGATTATGAATTTAAATTTGCGAGCAATTGGACAAGTAAAGCAAATACGTGAGAACTTATTTCGAAGACTGCTATGTCTACGAAGAATTTTCTACGCCCTAGAAGAAAAAGAAAAAAAGAAAACGAAATTTTTTCCTGGGTTTGTTTATGGTTAGTTTTCTTAAGGGTTGGTTATTAACCTGTTCGGCCTGTGCACTACAAGGGCATTACGCTGGCGATGCATTCATTCACCCTATCTCGTTTAACTATGGCAATTTACCCTACCTTCAACGAAGCAAGGCGGAAGAGATGCATCCACTCCGGTCATACTTTCAACCGGAGTACTGTTTCTTTGGCTAGGACTACAGAGTATGCCTTCCGCTTTCCCATGTGTAACGCCTTTCTCACGCATACACGCACAAACACACACGCACACGCACAAAATAGCGTAAGTTCGGTGCACATGTGCATTCGATGAACGTCGTTGAACAGGTCGAAAATGTGCTTGAAGGCTTGAAGTCCCAAATTTCCAGATCGAAATCACCTCTAACTGCTGCTACACAGAGACGCGCCGGATCAGGTGCAATAGACGACCTTTAAGAACGCGCTGCTTGCAAGCAAGCGCGGTGCAGACACATGGTGCGCTTTCCGCGCTGGTGATTGATTTCCCATGTTCCTCCCTCGTGCAAGCCACCACGTGAGCGCACTCACGGCGTTTTCCCAAGGCTTTTAAATTGTCACAATGAAGCTGCACAGCGCTTGAACAGACACGGACGATAGAAAGGAACACTACCTAGCGCTCGTGTTGTGTTCCTTTCTGTCGTCAGTGTCTGTTAAAGCGGTGTACATCTTCCCTATGTTCACACCAAGAAGGCCGAACATCAACATTTGTAAAGTGTCATTGAGTTCCCGCTATAGCATCCGCATTGACGATGACTGTTGCTAAATGTCGGTTATTCCGGCGTTAGATATTGTGTAGATGCGAAAACATGGCAGAAAGCCGGTGTTCTGTGTACGATAGTTCTTTTTGCTTAGGGTGGATAAAGAAGTGGGGACAGTGAAAAGCCACTGCATTAAGCAATAATTAGGCCTGCAAAGAAAGACAATCTAAACTCTCACACTCTGAACAACACGATTGCTGCGTTTTATGCGAGGTGAATCAAATTTGTTTTCCCCCTATATTTTTTTTTACAGTTCCCTTGCTCACCGACGTGGTAGTGAAGGGTGCTAGCCCTTACGCACTGATGGCAACGTGGAATACGAACTGGACTCACGAGATCCACTTTTCTGTCTGCGGGTTTGACCATTCGCCCCAACGGTGCAAGAATTACAACATGTCCGGTTCACTTCTCCAAGCAAATTTCACAGGCCTCACTCCGCAAACTACGTACGAAGCTAAAAGCAACGGACAGGTCACCTACGGCAACGAGACATGCACCGGACCCCAGACCGAACAATCGGCTTCCACATATTCGTTGAGTGAGTATTTGCTACTGTTCCCTATTTGGATTTGTAGAAGCGATTGAACAAGGAATGTCGCTAGGTATGAGTAAAGGCTTAGCGCCGAAGGAACAACCACAAAGGAACACTCACACGCACGATGAGCTGCTGGACTAGTCGCACCAACTAGCCCAGCAGCGAGGACTTTTAGTGTCGCTATGGCTGACATTTCGGCAAATGGTCGTCTCCTTGGGCGCCTTTGCTGTTTTGAATGCATATCCGTCGTTAATGACAGCTCTACCTCTTTATTGTGTTGTTGAAGCGGCGCGAACGCTTGGCTAGTGTATCATAGAGCAAATTTATACACAATGATCATACCCTGAAGCACTGGACATGGAGCGGAATATTTCTTGTACAGTATGTATGCTCTATTTACCAACCTCATAGTTTTTCTTGCGAAAAAATAAGTGGGAGGGAGGGGGGCGACTTCACCCTCATCCAAAAAACTGTATGTGACGTGATATTCTCGACTGATCATTCTTCTGCAAGAAAGCCGCCTGCTCTGCATCTGTGGTCATAGGCAATTCCACGTAATAGTTCCCTCGGGGCATATTTCCCCCAAATTGGATGCACAGTATATGAGTGGTCATATGGTCGTTAAAGGAGCTTGGCTGTGGTGTGTGTTTTACCTCTTCTGTCCCGAGCTGTCTTTTCGCGCTCTATATTTTGTTTGAATAAAGAAGCTCCTTTATAACGCAAGGAAGGATTATTCGCTGCAATGCTGCAATATGATAAGCGTCCGCTTTATAGTGAACTAAATTTCGTAAATTTTCGTTGTTGAGTTTTGATGTGAGGCGTTTAGATTTGTCCTGTATGTGAGCCCCCATTAATTGATTGATTTGTGGGGTTTAACGTCCCAAAACCAGCTCTGATTATGAGAGACGCATGTGAGCCCCCATTAAGAATACGTTCTGCGCTAAATATATTGGCAACATAACCATCCAGCAAATCCCATGTTCTGTACAAGCCACTTCAAGTAGGCCGCGAGTCATTGACGAAAAGCTTGTGAGAGTGAATATTTGCGAATTCAGTTCAAGACACCGCAAGGAAAAACTACATGCTCCATGATGGCGAGAAAGGTAACAGATGTGGTGTGCTCTGGAGTCATACGACCGTTACTGAAGCACGGCAGGTGGGGGGCGAGGGGAACAAAATCTGGCCTATACCTTTACACTGCACTTCGTTTCAACGGCAACGGCTACAGTATGAGGGTGTTGGGAGGACGAGGAGGGGGCGCTGCAGTGCGACGTGCGCCCCACCCTTTCCCGTTTAATGAAGAACCTTGCGCATGCGCATGATCAAGACCATCAGGAAAAAAATGTGTTGCATGCGCACAATCTTCCTCATTTCTTATGTCGTCGACTTTTTTATACAGCAAATTGAAATTTTAGCCTTCCCTTCCATGACCACTGAAACCTAGTTAGCAGTGAAATATTGATACACCTCTCGTTTATTGGTAATGTGGTTTAGATTATAATGCAAACCATTATAGTGTTGACGGTGGCCAGAGAAATCAAGTGGTCGTGAGAATTCCTTGAAGCGGCCGACAGTGCAGCTCGTATATAAGACTCGCTGACTGGTGTCGCCATCTGTGTGAATTACTGCAAGGCACACTGCTTTAGGGATTCTTCCCTTGACGTAGGGCGGCGGTAAGCACCTGTTCGCGATGCAAGGTTCGCAGCTTTGCACGAAGGCGGCAACTATTGGTCTCGTTTCAAAGTGCACAATGGAAATCGTCGGCAAGCTTCGCTATCACAGCACGAACACTGATTAGAAAGTATACGTTTTCAGCTAGGTCGCGTAGAACGTGCTTTATTTTTCTTTGCCCGGTTGGGTTTACAGCTCACACAATATTTCTTCTTTTCTGGCAGAGCAACACTGCGAAGAAAAAAATAATAAATATGTTAGTTTTCTAAAGTATAGAAAGCAATTTCAATTTGTGCAAACAAATTGTCTTGTTTCCAGATCCTGGCCCTGTTTGTGATTTGAAATACGAAGTATATAACGTGACAAGCCTCGACGCAAGTTGGGACGCACCATTCGCAAGCGTCGACTACGACGGCTACGTACTGAAATGTGTGGGAAGGGAATCTGGTGCCGTGAGAAGCGTCGAAACACTGCACGCCGCAAAACACGCCAACATCACGTTAGATCTCGAGGAACAACTAGCAACGTTCCGCTGCGCAGTGTGGGCTTTTGCTTACAATGGGACCCGGCGGAACAATGGGACGGCCACCGAATTTTCTGTCAGAACAAACGGCATAGGTAAGTGCTGACACGCGCTGCGTTAATCCCGCTGGCATGAGGCATGTCTACAGCCAGACACAGTTGATGTCTCCAGTGAAGCCTCTCCCACGGCCTCATAACCGCCAGCCGCTGGTCCTACTCGACTCCGCAAATAGTCGTTACCTCAAACAAGCCATGCAACCAAAGTGAAGCGATAACTGCAGAAATACAATTACATAGAATATGTTCATACGTTTTCACCAATTTGTTGGAGTGGAGCATAGAAATCTATGATTATTTGTTGAACTGATGGCAAGTCGGCTTACGACGCCATTTTGAAAACGTTGCATGACGTCGATTTGGTTTGCTGCTGTGAGTGGCTTGCGGGGTAACATCGACCAAAGCGGCCCGTATTCCATGTTTCAACTGCTGTTATTTTTTAACTTGTGTGTTACTACAAAGATATTTTTTGGAGTTAGAACAGCGGATATGGATGATTGTGCACGTTCCAATGCGTTTCCAAAATGTTCATGCTTCCTATTGCATTTGTGTGAAAGACCCTGAAGTATCCAGGTTAGCATTCGTATTGTTCTTACAGCTAATACCGCTTCCGTTTAAAATCGACCAGAAGCGATTAATGCAATGTCAGCTTTTCTAATGATTACTGTGAATTGTGTGCATGAGGCGCACGAGAATACGGCGGCTAAATGAGGTGCGTAAAAAGCATAAGGGAACCAACTTGCAAGTGGTGCTTATTGAAGATCCGTGTGTGTACACATGTGGTCTGGCAACCAAGTGACACACACTATTTCAACTCGAATTCTTTTTAATATATACTTCTGTCGTAACAACACAGTGTGGTCGCCTGACATAGAAGAGCATGTCAGATATGTGGCTTTTACTCCTGCGTTTTCCTTGTGCAACTATCCTTGAATAGCTGCTGCAGGAGTGGCTACAACAAGGGCACTATTTGGCAACTAAATTTTTGAAGCAGAAGTCGTAGCCTTGTTTCTTGGCTGTGTCTCAAGCGAGACAAGCCATAGCCTTGTCTCATAGCCTTGCCTCTAGTCTTGGCTGTCCTTTGCACGTTTGTCAACGTCAGCTGTGTGATCTAACGGAATAGCCCACGTTTGATAATTTTCGGTTTTTACGAATCGTACGCAGGTCCGCCAAAAAACGTCTGGCTTGTTGAAAGAACGGCAACGAGTTTGGCGTACTCATGGGCAAAGGACCCAAGTGCGCGGAACTGTCGAGTCGAAGTGATGGCTGCCAATGCGAGTGAAGTATTCGAAGGCAACTGCACCAGCCCGGGTGACAAAGACGTCAATCGATATAACGTAACCTCTCTGAAACCTGGAGAGGTATACAACGTTTCAGTACAGGACTGCGCCGCATACTGCGGCCTATCAACGGTGATTACTGACCACACGGATGTTGCCGGTGAGTTGGTTATCCCCGCTTACTAGTTCCCCAGCGGCCGATAGTCTGAGAATGTCACTTTAAATGATCACTCTGGAGCTCAAATAATACCCTTTGATCGAGTTATAGTATTTGTCAGCCATACTGTTAACTCGAGGCTCACGTGATGTTGTAATGTCATACCAATACCATGATACACATTTACACGATTCCGTGAAAATCACATTGGCCAGTACACGTTTACATAAATTCACCTGGCACAGCACGCCGGCTTTTTCTGCCTTCACTATAAAAATGCAGAAGTCCAAAAGCTAGCAAATCTCTGCATTGAAGCTGACCTTGCATTTGCATTTATACATGCACGACTTTTTGAAACATGACTTTGGCGCTTCGAAACACAATTATGAAACATGGTAATCCTTTCATGTGCGTTAATTGCTAGGAAGCACCACATATAGCTGCGTGACAAAATATGATAGAGGAAAACAACGGGAAGCTAATTAGGTCTAAGTGTACGCTTGAGCAAGAATACAAGTTGTAGCTAAGAACAAAGAAATGTGATGACTGTTGCACTTAGAGGGCATGTATGTCCTATTTACAGTGATAAACGTCTCGTCTAAATCAATTCATTTACTTTATGGAAAATGAGTGGAATTACATAAGGATTTCGTTTTCTCAACAAAAAGCGTGTTGCAAGGTATTGCCCACAAAAATCTCGTCTAAGGCAAGACACAACACTAGAAAAATATTGATTCCACATTGCTTAAACTTAGTGACGGCCACATCTGACAAATACGTTTTACATGTTGACTGGCTGATTGATTCTTTAATTTTTTTTATCAAGACAAGTGCACAGAAATTGACTTGGGAGATACGACTTAAGGCTGTAGATGCGCCTGTCTTCGTTGTGCCACCCTGGTAGCAAAAGCAGCTGTACGACGCCCTATAAACCAAACGAAATAAACACATATCACCTACTACTTTACACAAACGTCACGTTACACTTGCGTTCAACCTGTCTCGTTAAACCTACGGGAATGGGGAAATAAGGGAATCCTGTTTTAACGTTTGTTTCGTTCCTTTCTTCTTTTTTTCTTTTTCTAGCGCCATCGGAAGTGGTGAACTTCAGTGCCTTTGTAACTGGTTTTTTAAATGTGACGTTCACGTGGGAAAGGCCGGCGGAAAGAAATGGCCCAATTGATGGTTACCTCATTCGTGTCCTAAACGAAGACCGCAGCGTAACAACGGAAATTATCGCGGATGGATCCGCGACCGACGTTACCATTGTCGTGGAATCTGAGTTTGCCTATTTTCGCAGCGTCATCAGCGCCTACAACATTAAGAGACCAGGAGAGGAAAAACTCTTCGGCCCTGAAACTTCTACGACCTTCGAATCCCTGGGCAATGGTATGGTTCTGTAACATTATTTGAAAAAAATATGCATAAACATGAGCAAAATAGCAAGTACATACAAGTTCTAACATCGCCACAGAAAGGTACAATATTTTCGTAAATCGTGCATACTACACATATCTCTCCACCATCGTCTTTTACTAAATGATACACGCGTAGCCTTGCGTAATGTGCTTAGTTTGTTTTAAAGAAAACTGACACTTAACTGCGGCGAATTTCTCGGTGAACCTTATGGTACATTAAACTGCACTCTGAATCCGCTTGGGCTGATATATTGTTCTTTAAAAACTCTATTGTCGCTGATTTTGTCCCCATATGTTCCCCATAGCAAATGAAAACGAAGGTAACACATTGAATTCTAAATTTAACTCCCGAACCTTCGTCGTTGAACGTCAGGGTGATACCATGACGTTCCAAATAACTGTTCGTATTTCGGCCACAATTTTCGATAAACCTTCGTAAAGCTTAGCAAGTTAGTACACAATGTATTGCTTTTTACTGTAAGTTTTATGCGGTAGTCATGGTAGGATGTCTCCAAAATCTATGACATTAAGGGAGTTTATGTTAAAACACGGCGGCGTCGCCACCTGCACTTTTTTATGCGTTTGCTTGCTAACCAGAGGTCGGAAACAGGGGTGATTTTGACATTGTGAAAACACCATTTACTGATACACGAGAAGTCGTTTTGCTCTTTTCTGTTCATTTTAGTCTCTTTCTTCCATTAACCCGCGCGTTTGCCATGCATGTCATCTATCTATCTATCTATCTATCTATCTATCTATCTATCTATCTATCTATCTATCTATCTATCTATCTATCTATCTATCTATCTATCTATCTATCTGTCTGTCTGTCTGTCTGTCTGTCTGTCTATGAGCAAAGGTTTCCGTGAGAAGCCTTCGCTCCGCAGCTGACGTAGACAGCCTAATCATGATGATGACGACGATGATGATTAACAAAAGCGTCCTGTTTTCTCTTGAAAGCGATTCCGCCTGGCCGTTTGTTTCAGCGGTACATTCCAAGCGTTAGTGGTGACTAGTGGTGCAAACGTTAAGTACGGCCAGAATTTGGTCGTACGTGAAGGGGTTATCAAACCGGGTTGAGAAGCGGAGGGCAAGTTCGGCAAGGCCTAATTATTATTATTTTTTTGGCCTTTTGCTTTTCAGGGCCATTCCCGCCACATCCAACCGTGGAGTACGTTCTGGAAACGGGCGCAGCAGTTTGCTGGGAAACAGTGGAGGACCCCAGATATAACATCACCTCTTATAACATTTCCGTTGAAGCGAAGGGCAGCTTTCCCACGAAGGAAACGAAGTTTAACATAAGTCACCTTATCCCTTGGACGAGATACGTGGTCAGCGTATCTTCGTGTGCACATGAGACTGGCTGCGGTGAAGCAAGGTCCACTTCTTTTCGAACCGACGTGTCAGGTAAACCACCTCATAACTCCTGGAATAGTTGCTAATCGTACATGATGTGGCCTCTGGCGCTATGGCGCTTTGAAGATATGAAGGATTTAAAGTGTTTGCTTAACAGGAGGGTGTTACTGATTCGGAATAACACAAGTGTCTATGCTATGGCACACAGGGTGTTTCATGGAACCTTTGAAGACTTCTTAAAAATATGCTTTTCTTGAAAAAGGGAAAAATTATTCATAAAGAAACTCTTAGCTGCGGCGGGCGTCACAAAGTGTCAGACATGTGCTCTGACACAACGCGCTAATACTGAAACAAGGCGTGCCCTGCGCAACGCATTATCTGCCTCCGTATTCGAACACGTGGCGCAGTTTCACGCGGCATAACAACGTGCCCATAAAGCTCCCCGCTTCATAGACATAACTGGTGGCTAATTGTTTGATATATCGTCCACAGCACCGTCAAAACCGGTACGCCTCTCCGTGGGATCAGTCGGACAGGAGTGGATTTATCTGGAGTGGGAACGTCCCGATGTTCCCAATGGTCCCATCGACGGTTTTAACTTCAGCCTTGTCGGGCAAAACGCTTCGTTCAACGCCGTCACAAAGGACTTGTCGTACAACGTAACCCAACTGAGCCCCGCAACGACGTACAGCGTGTCTCTGTACGCCTTCAACTACGGAGTACACAATGAAAAACGGGGCCAAGCGGCGACACTCACAGCGTTCACTTCAAACGTTGGCAAGTACATAGTCTACATTCGTTACACTTCCTTATTGAGCAACTATGCTGTAATCTCCTTATAATACGTGCTCACATAAAATAACCTAACAATTGAATGATATGAGCAAACAGTACTTGGAAGGAAACCTTATGTCCGATAAGTTCAGTGGTTCGTATAGCTAATATCACGTGTGCATGCAATGGCGCTGCTCCAAAGTTGGTTTGACCTGGGGCGTCTCAAATATAGCGGTGATATAAGCATATGCCGAAAGAATTTTACCATGACCTACCTCATCGAACGTTTCTAAAGATAGATCTTGGAGATCCCACGCATAGTGGGAATCGGTGAGTTGCGAAACAGTCAGCAGTGAAATTGCCTACGACGAATTGTTTGACATTAAGCCAAATCTTGCGCGTAGAATTAAGGTCCTTGTGCAAACAGCACGAGTGGGTTTGTGCTTAACATAGGCTAATCATGAACGTCGAGAGCACCTCGGCGACTGAATGCGTAGCTCATGGTATGATGTAACGTTGGCGCTCGTGCCAGTACACAGCACAGACCTTTCCTTTGTGGAGGTAAAATGCACGCTGCGATGTGCTGATGTGCGTATCATAAGCGTCGTTTGTTGGTGTAATGATTTTGACTGATTTAAAAGAAACAGCACTACCGTCAAGCGAAATACAGCCGATTTGCTGACCTAGCTAGACACCAGCAAAAGGCAAAATTCCCAGAGCAGTGTTAAGTTCTCAGAAGATTCGCGATAAAATTTTGATTTCTGTGCGAAAGCGTTTATCTGCTTATTCAATTGCGTTCCTGTTGTTCCTTTCTATGCCTTTTTCAGCAAAAAGTACAAGCGTTGTGTTCCTCATAATTGCCGTGGTTTCGTTCGTCATAACGACGGGTGCAGTCGCTGCTTTCTGCCTGGGCCAGCAGCTCAAATCAAACAAAGGGTAAACGTACTTCCTTGTGCACTACATACCTGTCAAGAAAGAGTTTCTCACAGGGATTAGATGAAGCTGTAGTAAACTTGCAGAGACGGGAAATTTTCACTGCAACTCGAGAGACTAACCATGCAACAATGTTTTGACTATGCGACCAGCCTTCGTTAAGATGAGCGGGTAGAATAAAAACTCCTCAGTTTTCCTCACAGGCATTTCATATTTATAAATGACACACGAAGTTGTGATACAGCTCCGTCCTGATGCGTGTAAGTGTACAGGTTCTAGTCTTTAATTTTCCTTAACGACACTTGCTTGATTTATTTTACACAACGTGTTACGTGCATAAAAGTGCGCAAAGGACGAGGCATACGAGAAACGACAACTGCTTTAGCCTGAAACGAAGGCATCTCATTAAATACTTCAGCATCTAGTTACTTTTGCGATCAACACGGTTACCCATTAGAGTAGGAGCATTGTGCATTAACGCAGCGCAAATTCAAGCGGGAATACAAGTTGGAGGAACAATGGTGGAAGTTGACTTAACGTAGCAAAATGATATAGCTGCGGCAGCTTCTACGGGCTAAGAATATTGGGCGGCATACTTATACAAACTGTATCTTACCGGTACTCACCTACGAGCACACATTGGTGGACTGAAGGGGTTCAACTTAAATTAAGGGCGACGAAGCGAACACTGGAAAGTAAAATGATAGGTACAACATTAAGGGACAAGAAGAGGACGGAGTGGGTCAGGGAGCAAACGCGTGTTAAGAACATATTAATAGAAATTAAGAAGAAGATATGGACGTGGACGTGGCATGTAATGCGAAGGTAAGAATAGCGTTGGTCATTAAGGTAACAGAGTGGACCCCTAGAAAAGGCAAGCATGGCATGTGGTGGCAGGAAATCAGATGGGCAGATGAAATCGAGAAAACGGAGGGGATAAAGTTGCCTCAGTTGGCACAGGACCGAGATAACTGGAGATCTGTGGGGGAGGCCTTTGCCCTGCAGTGGGCGTAGACAGGCCGCTGCTGCTGCTGCTGCTGATGATGATGATCACGATGGTAATATACGACGGCGATGATGATGCTTCTAGTCGCAGCGTAAAACTTCCTTTATACACGAGTTCTGCTCCTGTGAAACATATTTTCTAATTACTATTCCTTTTCTCTTGGAGGAGGCGAGCTACCGAAGAAGACGAAACAGAGCTCCATGCTGTGAACCCATGGCTGAGGATCCGCCGTAAGCTTTGCCCGAGCGCAACGTTCGGAGAAGACCCGGATGAACATATTGTTAACTGAAAAGTATACATAAAAAATGTGATCGGCCCGTTTTCTTGTCGTTCGCCCAGATATCATTTTATCACTCACCGATTACATATTCGACACGAACTTAATTACATAAATCTATCCTTCGACTTCGAAGCCTTCATTCTTTCATGACTCTTATGCACATCACATCATCATGATGCACATGATAATCCAGTGTTGCGTTGCGTTAACCAGTTTCAGAATAGCGGTGCTTGAAATGGCGCGAGCGCCATCGTTTGCAGCTCTATGACTTACCGTCGCCGCCTCAGAGATGGCCGTCACACCGGCACTTGCGGTGGTCATGGAGTCTTTGAGTGAATTCTCTAGTCTTAACAGGGGGCGACACTATCTCACGTCAGGTGCCTTCAGTTCAAAGGGCAGCAGCACTAAATGATGTCAGAGTACCTTTGGGCAGTTTATGTGTGCAGTTAAGGAAAGTCTCAAATAAGTGCCTTAGAATATATGCGAATTCATAAGCAGTTTGCTAACGTGAACATTTATTTAGAAGGGCACTTGTTTTTCACCTGTATGACTTTCTGTAGATTTTACCCATATGGACAAGGTTGGCGCTGACAAAATATCCTCCGATTGTTCAAGTCAGCCACATCTGCTTGAAGGAGAGTCTCATAAAAGTGTGTTGCAGCAAGTTGTATCAGTACAATGACTATGAGAAGCACATTTTTCTTTTTTGAACTTTCAGATGCAAGAGCTCTGCATTCGCCGTTTAAGATAGGCATAACCAAACGTGACAGTTGAGGTGATCGCGATCTGTCGGCCACATTGACCCATACCCAGGCCGCAGAGTGAGCAGGAAACAACCCACTTTCTAGTCCTTGAAGCATGCAGTCCTTAAATCGGCTTGAAATAAAAATGACTAATATTGAGCTGCATGCATATGTTGTAGCTAATCTCAAATGCGTGTATCACAGCACGAGAAGATAAATACACGATAATACCTATTAAGCACTGATAAAATTCAGTAAACCAGCAATTCAGCTTCACGATTAAGCTGAGTACTCTTGCTTTCCTGAAGCGTTGTCATAAGCGTCATTCCTCCATGCCACAGTTCAGCGCTGTGGCATGCAAGTGTGCGTCGTCTAATTCGCCTCAATTGGGTTTTTTATAGTGGTGTCGGGATATTCGAATGTTTTTTTATTTTATTTTTACTTTTAGTTATTTATTTAAAGAATACTGCAAGCCCAAGGACCGGCCCAGACAGGGGCAAATGTACAAAGAAATACAATTAGACAACGCGACCAAACATTTGCAAGTGTCGAGAATAAATATTGAGCGACAAATAGCTCTAATAAATATAAAACAAAAACAAACATGAAAAGAAGGAAGGAACGAACCATATCATCATGAAGAAGTAGCAATGCGAAATGTAAGCAGCAAAAGTAGCAACACAGTGAAATATATGTAAAGTTCATACATTCTTCAAATGGCCACGTTAACAAGAGCATGTCATACGTACAGTTACACACATACACGTGAAAAAAAGAAGTAATAAGACAATTTTATGGAGTCACTGCAGTACCTTATTAGACTATGGACCACAGAACATGAAATAATCAATGAAGGCATCAAAAATAGCAAATGAATGACAGTAAGGTCAAACAGTTACATGCTCTAAGAAATCGGCAGAAATGGGAATATCGAATATACGCGAAATATCACACCTGTAACATTCGTATTCGATTCAAAAAGTGAGGAATTCGAAATTTTCGAATATTTGGAACGATATCAAATCTAGTGACTTATGTTCCTCACGTAAACAAAGTTCCGAGGCAGATGATGCCTCTATAGGTAAGCATCGGTAATGCGCGCAATTGAATTACTGCCAAACCGTCAGAAGCGCACAAATACATACGACTTGTGGCCCCCAATATGCGCTGTCAGGATAAGGATATCTTGATATAAGCTCATGCTATTTGCGCTCATGCAATAACGCTGGTGTACTGCACGCTGTTAACACCCGTCTATCCTAGGCCATTCACAGCCAAGGAATAGTCAGTGGCCTGACTATTCCTTCGAGTTAGCCCTTCATATTCGTTATCAATCGCTCCATGTTATCTCGTCAATAACGCCACGACCTGGCAAGCCAGTGTCTCAGGAAGAAGCCAGAAGAGGCCGAACCCATTTTGAAACATCGGATTTCCCCAACTTGGATCTTGGTTGGTGTTTTTATTTGTTCATGAGTCTCTACAGCGGGTGCATAATATTAATATATTATGCTTTGATAGTTTAGTAGGGCGCCTTCTCAACATAATGTCCTGAATAAAGTATAATAACTGAACGCGCATCTCCTCCTTGATATTCATTATTCGTTTGCATATTCGAAGCTGGGTATTCGTATTCGATTCGTGTTAGAAATGGGATATTCGCACCCCTATTTTCTTGTGCTGTTTTTCTCTATAGCGAATAGCCAACATACCCAAGTGGATGCATGTACTGAAATCAGCTCTGGCATTGTGCGTGCGGACAGCACGATTTCGCTACGAGCCACGCTGTAGCCGGAATTCCCGATCAGTTGTGAACGCCTGCAGATCACTACCTACGCGTCCTTTCTAATACGCATTTTTTTTAGCATTTTGACTGCACGTTCTCGATCTTATCAACGCTACACCTTAGATATTAACCTTTCTAGGTCGGTGGATTTTAGGGTTTATTTGTTGTTTTCTTAAAAACCATACACAGGCCCTCTTGCTTTTCGTTGTCACTCAAATTTGACGACGAAGAATTCGACGCGCAGATTCGAGGTGAACAGCAAAAAGCCCGGACCACCAAGCCACACCGACGGACCCATATCGAGATAAACTGTCACGCTTGCTTTTTCGCCATCAAGATTATAAACAGTAACAAACACAAAAGCGAGACAGGGTGGCTAGCGATCTACGCTCGACGGTTCAAAGTACGCGCAGAGGGAGCGTCACTTGCGTTTCGTGATCAACAATCAGTGCTTATGCTGCACGCTTAGATTAGTTAACGAGGGATAAGCTTCGCGCATTCCACGTGTAAGCCATGTGCGCATTAGGTACGTTCTCAAGGATACTCGCTGTTCTGTCTCGTAAGTTATACTACGAACTCCTGCTTCTTCATTGATTGCGTCGCCGGGTTAGATTAACATCTTTTGCTGTTGTTCGTTTGCATGCTCGTGTCATTCAAGTGTGTAAGAATAATGGCTGACATTTGACTGCAGCGCACGCTGAATGATACGGACAAGGTAGAAAATTACACTCCTGACGCACCACAGCGCTAACCTAGTTCCGTAAGTGCCCCAGTTGAAACTTCCGGTAAAACTACGTCATTTCGTCTGCCAGTCGTGGATACTTTTCGGATAAGTATCCCCGCTTTCGGTTCCTCGTACGCTCTGCGCAGCGGGGTCCCTAGAAAGGCTCTGAAAAGCCGCGCCTGTCGGAAGCATGACGGAGCACCACTGCAAGGTTCAACAGAGGAATTTAAATGGCTTGGTTGGTTTGGCTGCGTGTCAGCTGTAGCACTTTTTCTGCTGTCCGCGTCATTAAACGTGCACTACCACCGAATACAAGATTTATCAGTAACAAGCCCACAGTTAGTTACCCCTAATTTGTGGGGTTTTACGTGTTCAAACGACGATGCAGGGCACGCCGTGACCGATTCCGATCATCTGGGGTTCTTAAACGTGTCAATAAATTCAAGTAGACTGGTTGTGCTGTGTTTCGATCTTGCCGAAACAGTGCCGCCGTGTCTCGAACCTGCGATCCCCACACTGGCATTACCACATTAGCACGGCAGCTGCCTTGCCACTGAAGGGGACGAAGGAGACTTTAGTAACTAGAAGACTAAACGGAACCGCCTTTCAACTCCCACAGCTATGCTGCATTATTGGCATATAAATGACACGTACCAACAACGCCCTAATACAAATACTTCATCGAATTTGTCCGCGTAGTTCATTCCTCCTCTGTTCTCCGTACGTATAGAGGCTGAGCACCAATTTGGGCTAGTTGGTTGACATACATCGTAAAACTTCTTTAAACTGCGCTAGCACACACAGACAGAGAAGACCGCACGTCTTGTCTGCCACTTCTTTTTGTGTACTGTCGCAGTTAAAGAAAGTTTCACATTGTTCGTAAGAGGAAGGTGTTTCTTAACAGCGGAGCTGTACAGCGTTACGCCTAGATTTCGGTGCGCGTTAAATAACCCCAGGCCGTAAAATTTCTGCAGGGACCTACACTACGGCGCGCATATCACTCATAATCACATTCTAGTTTTGCCACCTGAAGTCCACAGCAAACAGTATTATTGTTGAGAGATAAGAAGGACAGAGACGGAACTAAAACGTAATTCTCGCACCGTTGCAGTCGCACATTCGCTTCCTGATTCTGCTATTGGTCTCTCACTTCACCTCTGATTGGCGCTTCCCTTCTCGTACTTGACATCCCGGTTTGACTTCCGGTCTCTTAATAGACTTCCGCTTCCCACTTCCGTTCTCTTAATTCGAAGCGGCAGATTCAAAACACATACAAAACATCACTGCCTTTTTAGAGTCTACATCTAGTGATTTCATTTCCTGAAGCATTTTCTTGCTCGTGCAGAGATGTACAACAAGTTATCAACGTGACAGGAAGCGGTAACGCTTGAGCGCTTATATTCATGTCCGCTATAAAGAGCTCCTTGAGGCCAAGAATCACTCGAATGCCTTCCAATTTGGCTTTCCTTACACCAAAGTGAAGGACGTATACGATTCTCTCTCCCCACCCCATAAGAAGAAGAAAGTGTTGAAAGCTATCACATGCATCTTTTAGCTGATGGTAAACTCCTAAAAAGAGTGGTAGGCATATTCACTAAAAATCTCACTGAGCATTGTAGTAGTCCGCAAAACCACTAGATTTTTAGTATTTGCAGTTAGTGAAAGTGTAGGTAGGGAAATTCCCTAGCTGCTGATGTTAGTGATCAAACATATTAGCAAAAGAAGTTCATTGGAAATATTAACTACATGTTAGTAAGCTTTCGTGGCAATATTCACTACCGATTCTCATGGCGTACTCTTTGCATATATGCGTGTCGTGACTTCACACAATACTGGTCTTCAAACAATGAAAAATTATAATTGCAAATACAAGCTACGGGGATTACTGTTCTGCCGCAGCTATCTACGAAGCATCTGGGAAGATAGGAAACGGTTTACTAGTTACAACGTAAAAATGACAAACAAACGTCTCGGGCTATAAATGCAGCGTTTAGTAACTGCCGAAATCTTCCGGCTAGTAAAAGGCAGCTGAGAAGGTAATAAAGTACCCTGGAAGTTATTAAGCGCATTCATTTACTGGATTTTCACTAACCATATTTCCGAAAGTGTACACTTAAAGGAGTACTGACACGATTTCGCGGCGGTGCAAAATATACATTTCTCGTTTTCTAGTCATGTATTGTTAACGCCCTCCGCACGCGGAAGCCAGGAAACACGTACAAAATATTTTAGTTTGGTTTTAAAGTTTCCGTAGAACAGCACTGCAAGCCAGCCCCAGCGCAATGGACAATGCGATGACGTATGAGCACAGTCTCTCAAAAAATCGCTGAAATCGCTGTCAGAGTCGCTGGACGACCGTAAAATTGTCGTTGTTTGCGTGCCCCACGTGTAACTAACCACAGACGACAGAGTTGCAGCGACGCTATCACGAATTGCTGTCCCTACGTGACTTAGACGTACGTCCGACTCTGTTGACACGTCACTAGGAAACCGCCCCCTCGAAATCGAAACCGAAAGCGTGCTTTTAAGGGAACCGTATTAAAAATATATTCATTGCGTTGCGAGACACCATGATACTCTTGTCGGGGTTCTCCACGCCTGTGCTTTCACTTACAGCAACAATACGAGAATGTCAAAAATTCGTGTCAGTACTCCTTTAACATTACTGAAGAATCAAGCGTCATGCACATTGTGGTGAAGGGATGTATCCCTCCCGGCTCAGTATGTGCGTTTCTCGAGGCTGTCTTTGCCGAAAGGAGTGCTCGCGAACTGTGCAAGAACACAGAATTCATTTATTAGTAAAAATATGTCAACAGGTCATGGCCCCACGTACTGAAGGCACACCTTTACACCACTACCTCTGGCTCCAACGATGTGTCTGTCGCCAGCAGGTCCGCCTCGCTGGTGTAGTGGTTATGGTAGTCCGCTGCCGTCCAAAAAACGCGCGTTCGATCCCGGCCGCGGCGGTCGCATTTTCGATGGAGGCTAAAATGCCAGAGGCCCGTGTACTGTGCGTTGTCAGTGCACGTTAAAGAACCCCTGGTGGTCGAAATTCGCGAAGCCCTCCCCTACAGCGTTCCTCTTCTATCTCTTTCAGTCCCTTTCCCCTTCCCCTACGGACGTTTAGCCGTGCTCCCTACATGGGCTGCAGAAATTGGCGTTCTGACGGTTTAGCAACGCGCTTCGGGAAGGGCAAATTTAGGGGGAAACACTGTTGTTGCGAATTGTCACTTCTGTTGTTCGCATTGTTTGTTTTTCAGCAGTCTTTCTCTCATACAACTCTATAAGAACTGGCAAAAGGAGAGAGCTGGGCAACAGGTTGGGATCTTGGTTATCTAAAATATGCTGTGAGGGCGGTGCCTATCCAACGTCAAGGATAATAGTGGTGCTTCTCCAACAGCTTCGCCGTACACCCACTTTTACAGTATGAAATAAGGCATGTTTTACTTTTGTTGCTATTTGTATTCAAGAATTGCAGTAACGTATATTTTACATTGTAAAATTGTATAAGTTTCGTGTGCTTCAGTGGTTGCAATCTAAGCACTTTACTCATATACTATTTGGTATTTTTGTGATCAAGGCTCCTGTAGGACGAGCCGAAACGTCAAGGAAATTCAGTTTTCTTCTCTTTTTGGTTGGTGTGTCCTTTCACGTCTACTCAGCATGTATCATTTCATTAGATAGGAGAAGTGCCGTTGCAGTTTACAACTGTGGACCTCCTTGCGTATAACATTTCCGTTCATGCTATGTACTGCGATCTGGAACAATAAAATTGAACTTACTTTACAGCGTACTGCGTGGAAGCCCCGGTTTCCGTGATGCAACCACCGTGCCCACGTGGAATGACTGCACTGGTCTGTGCTGTGTATAAGCTGTAATGAACAAACATGTTACAAATTAATGACCATGAATGACAAATGCGCGCCCAAATGAGACTTTTTCACTCAACAGAGCACCATGCCAAGGACGCACGACCTAATCAGCCAGAGCGCACTTATCATTCCCGGCTATCTCTGATAGCCCGTATCCGCGGCTCATCGTCATGCGGGTAGGCAACACATGCTTTTCTTTTATTTCGTACAGCGAAAGCGCTGTTATGGAGCCGTGTAATCAGGGTCACCTCTCGCGTTTGTGTGTAAGTTTGCCTTGGCATCGCTGAGTGACACCACACGTAACATGCTATTTCAAAGTGCGCGTGTGAGGTATTAACCTTTGTACATCTGATGCAAAACCTATATACGCGTCCGCGGTTGCCCTTTCTGCATCATTTTATTCCAGCACTCAGGTAGGACCTCGTCATGCGTACACATACAACAATCCAGCTGCTCATTACGCTCATATTATTGAGCAAAGAACAGCCAACTTTGTCCACAGAGTTCCACATTAAGGTGAGCAGTGTTTCTTCACCTCATTTCCAGCTGAGCAGTCTATGGTAGGCTTCCCTGAATTTTAGTCGTGCCACGAAGGCTGTGCTCAAGTTCTTGCGCGCAACGGGCCTCGTTAGCCGTCTCTGATACCGCCGAGTTTGTGTGCGCGCGCTACAACCTCTCTCTTTCTCCCGTTATTCTTTTCTTCCGTCCCTTTCTGTCTCTCTTCACCCCTTCCCCAGTGCAGGGTAGCAAAGTGGATATTTTTCCTTCCGGTTAACCTCCCTGCCTTCCGCCCATCATCTCTCTCTCCCTAGTCGTGCTCAAGCAAGGGCTCTGGCCCAGTGCCGGAGTTGTGCAATGCCGCACGAGGTATACAAAGCTTAGTCATACTACTAATAATAAACAATAAACAATAATAACATGCAACCCTTCCTTCGTCAAGAAAAGGGGGAAGGCGAAGCGTGGATGGTGCGGACCTGACACACTGCTTTCCTTCTTTCGTTCTACCACACGTTAGATGGTATGAAGTCCAAGGAATTCATATGGCTACGACATTCACATCTCACAAGCGTGGGTGTGCGGTCTGGTTGTTAAGAGAAAATATGCAGATTCCGCGGATTGTGACAATCGGTGTCAGCGAGGAAATTGCCTGTCAAGAATTGTGTGTATGACGAATCAAGGTCTTCGTGCAAAGCGCAGGAGAACCCACTCATGAGGATGCTTAACGTGGGCTAACCAGGAGTTGACAGCTCTCTGGTGACTGACTCGCAGCTCATGGTACGACGTAACGTTGCTACTTTTGTTAGTCCAAAGCAGAGCGGAGTGTTTTGTCGAAGAAAAATGCTCTATGCGGTGCGTTGATGTGCTATCATGAGCATCGTGCGCTGAAGAAGGCCCACAGGATCGAGCAAGTTTGCACTAATTCAAACCGAATGGTAGAAGAACATGTAATGTCATGACAGTGCTTATCGCGCATAAGAAAGGAAATGCACGTTACACAAGCGCTGTAATTACGAATGCAGATGTAAAAGGTTTACTCAATATAAACTGTTTGGAAAGAACCACCGTAGCCTAGTGGTAGCGTGCTTGCTTGGAACCTCGAGGGCCCCTTACCACGTGCTAAGTTCCGTGTGTGTTTGTGTGCCTTTTGTGTCTATATTTCAATACCCAGCGAGGTCAAACGGTGTTACATCTTTATTTTAAGAGCGGAGCTGATTAAGCCGGTCATCCGGTGTGTGAGCCGGTCGTGGAGGCATTGCACCGTGTGAGGTGCCGAAACTGCCCGAGATTACAGTATCTTTAACCGTGACGTACATGACGACTGCATCCCGTTAGTGATGTAAAGGTCAGCTATTAGTGTTCTTCGTGCATATATACCCTACCTCCCAAAATTTGGGTACGCCAGGCGAACAAGGCGACCAGGACAGCACCGAGACGTAGGCGGATAGATAGATAGATAGATAGATAGATAGATAGATAGATAGATAGATAGATAGATAGATAGATAGATAGATAGATAGATAGATAGATATGGTCCAAGGTGACTTATGTTCACGAAAAAATGCTTCGCAATTAAAACTAGACGACAAACCCTCACTTCGGAGGGTAAGGGCCCGTCTTCAAGCCCCCTCTATAATAACAAAATTTTCCACTCCAGCGCTCCCTATACGACCTGGCGGAATAAACTAGTGCGTTAGCTTCTTCCACTCAACAGAAGGTTCCACTCTTCTGGGAGTCACGGTGTGACGACCACAACGCTTAGACTATACAAGTTAGCAATCACGAAGCTATATCATCACGAAATAATGAAAGCGAATACACGTACCCCTGTCTAACAGTATGTGTTGTGCTGCGCTTTAGCTAGTCATCCACCATCACAAAATTGAATGGCTCCTATCTTTTTTTTTCTGTGCGAATGGTTTCAGTACCTAAATGTGGAATGACTTTCTGTTGTTCTGTGTAAATGGCTTCGGTACCTAACCCTTCGCTCTTTCGGCTGCGGGCAGCATGGAGAGGTGACCTCCATTTCTGGTTACTATCATCCTGGATTACGTTTAAAAGGTGAGTAATTATTTAATATGCAGTGTTTCACATTCCTTTACCGATGTTGCCTAGCATACGTTGGGGTGCTTCAGCTTCGGCAGGTTGCTTCCATAAACACTGGAACTTAAGTAGGGTGCCACTGCAAGGAATGGCAATGAAAAAGACGTCAGACCAATCAGACGAAAATATGAGACTTAGCTGCTGAATCCTAGCAGTTACCTTGTAAAATCTGTCTCCTGTTGGTTTCATCAAGTTATTCAAGAACGTCAGAGTCAAAGCTGTATAACGAGAAACGGTTCATTACAACAATAATAATAATCAGTCCATCTTTACGCCCCGAAAAAAAAAACGATATCGTTGTGTAGCGCGCCGTAGTTGAAGGCCCCAGAAATTTTGACCACCTGGGATTGCCCACTGGCTGAGCGCAGTGAACGGGCCTGTAGCACTCCATCGATAATGGATCGTGGCGGCCGAGATCGAATCAGCATAGTTTAGGTCCTCAGCCAAGCCCCGTAACCACTATACCACCCCGTCGCACAGCATGAACCCCTTTTCCTCGCTTTGTTCGACCTGCATAAACGATGGCCATAACTAACATTGTATGTGTAAGTTAAGTTTGGTCTAGTGCTCCTGTATAATTGTGTTGCTTTATTCCAGTAGTTAGCTGAAACTCCGTGTATTAGTTCTAACCACTTCGCTCTTAAATTCCGCATGACCCTCCAGATATGCTGAACAAAAAACTTCATCTCCATTGTAGCTCACTGAATAACAAGTATTCCCAGTGCATGTGGAAACACAAACTTTTGTTACATGTTAACAATGACCTCAGCTGGTGTCGACACCTACCGCCTCCGAGTTAGGTTAGTAATGATCAAGGAGGCATACGGCAACTGATATTAAGGAACTTCTAACTCGATTGTAATGCCGAGATAATTCGCTTTGTGCTTGGATTCGTCCTCTAGAAGATTTAATGCAGGCTGCAGTATGGCTCTGTTTCCTTGCAGACGTCTGCTTTATTCATAGCAGTATCTCGTTAACTACTGCGACAGCGAGAAGACTGTGTAACAAGGCTTATTAAGTTACTGCTTGCTGCGCGGAGAATACAAGGGACGAAACTGAAATCGTGTTTCCGTGTTCAAGGTCTCTCTGATCTTCCATCATGTCCTGCGAGTTGTGAGAAACGCTGTCATAAATTTAAAATGAAGTCGAGGTAACGTTTTTCAGAGCCGTCGTGATGCGCAAATGTTTGCCGTTTCGACGATTCAAGTGGGCAACATTAAAATGACTTGTTTGGAAACTATGGAAGACGATGTCATTTGTCAAAGTTACACTGCACTGCTTCGCGTTTCTTACGAAGTGGGGCTACATGGACTCCACGACACGCTTGCCTAACTGCACGACAGCCCGAGAAACCTACATATTGAATAAAGCACATAATTGAAAGGCTAAGGGCACTTAAGTTTCTTTAAGTATTCCTATGTGCACTTAAATTAACTTATGCGCACTTATGTCTCGCTAAATACGTTGAGTGCACGGGAGCTCCCTCAAGCACACTGCGCTTGAAAAAACGGCCTGTGTGCAGGTGTATATAGTACATTGAGGTCTGCAATTACGCAACATCCGTGTGACATAACAAGATGATGGCATCACTGACACAATCACAAGACGTCACTTGGTGACATCATCATGACGTTATTAGGGGCTGGTACGTGATCGCCTCATTGTGGCGTCATCAGTAGGTCACATGGCCTGTACCACTATCAACCAGAGCCGCCGCCGGATTTTATGTCTCAAGGGCCTGCAATGTTTCCGGATTATTTATGCGAATATAACAAGAATGGATTAAAGGTGAAAACAGGGGGACACCAACCAAATTATAATCATTTAAAAGTAAAATTTACTTCTAAACATTAAAAAACCCGACGTTTCGGGTCCCACTCGGACCCTTCTTCAGGGGTGACTGGAGGGCACCAGACAGCAGCAGTGCTTATAAGGCCTTCTTTCTTCTCTCTTCCTTCCTTTCTCACTTTCTCTTTTTTTTCGGTTCTTCAAGCCGAGGGGGGTCACTCCGGCACCTGATTCAACATTAGCATGACCCCCCTCGGCTTGAAGAACCGAAAAAAAGAGAAAGTGAGAAAGGAAGGAAGAGAGAAGAAAGAAGGCCTTATAAGCACTGCTGCTGTCTGGTGCCCTCCAGTCACCCCTGAAGAAGGGTCCGAGTGGGACCCGAAACGCAGTCATGGGCACGTTACCAGTAAAAAGTAACAGTGTTACAGTTACAGTTACCTAAGCCAGAAAAGTAACTATGTTACAGTTACAGATACTCAGCTTCCAAAAGTAACTTGCTACAGTTACAGTTACTGTTAAAAAGTAACGTCGTTACTTTTCCGTTACTGTAAAAGATTATTACACCGCAAACGAAATTATGTAGTTCTTTCAACGGAATGGTATGCAGGCGTGCGGATAATGGAAGTTGCTCGTAGCAAAGCGCCAGATCAAAGGAATTGAATGGGCTCACTGAAAAGCCCAACACTAGCAGTCGTTGTGTACGCCTCATTTTCTGCAACAACTTTTTTATTGATTGTCGGGAATTTATTTACAAAAATAAATGGCATATCTCACGTGCAGTGGGAACCAAGGAAATGCGAAGCATGCGTCAGGAACGTAAAATGATCTGCATTGTTGTCTCGCTTTACCGATTTTGGGTACATATGAAGTTAACGAAACCGCCGCAAGAGCACCAAGACTGCCATGTAAACCATGCCACTCATGACACTCATTTCATGATTCTAATGTTATGACCTGTCAGTTACGTCCGTCGTGCAGTAGTGTTGTGCCATAGAAATTTTGGTATACACCCATTAACGAAACGCGTGGCATGGAAATCATGCCGCCCATGACATACATGTCACGATTTTCATGTTCTTACAACATGTCACCCATGGTCGTCGTACATTGTTGTCTCGCCATATCAATTTTGGTTTTTATCAAGTTAACGAAACGGCTGGAAGAGCACCAAGACCGTGGCACGTCAATCATGATGCTTATGACATGCGAGTCATGATTTCTCTGTTATGACGTGTCCTTTATGTTCGTCATGCAGTCAGGTTGTGCCATACCAATTTTAGCATACATCCCAATATAACGAAAAGGCCAGGAGAGCACCAAGACCGTGGCACGTAAATCATACCGCTCATGATATGCACGTCATGATTTTCATATTATGACCTGTCATTTATGTTCGTCATGCAGTCGTGTTGTTGCATACCAATTTTCGTACACATCCCATTAACGAAACGGCCAGGAGAGAACAAAGTCGTAGGCGGCAAGGTCGATAGATATGCTCAAAGTCGCCGAAGTTTGCTAAGAAATGCTTCGCATTTAGTGCGTTGAGACAAAAGCGGATAGGCCCATTCGAGCCATTGCTGCCGGCATTTTGGGAAGTGCTTTTTAAAGGAAGTACCGCCGCTTTGAGAACTGAACGTGGGCGAGGCATTGGAAAGCGTCTGTTTCTAGGTGGTTTCCGCACGGGTGGTCATGAAAAAAATGGCTGGCCAAGCAAAAACAAATTAATGCACCGGTCTCTGAACAACAGTGACTTTCGTCACTTCAATTAGGCCGACACGTTTCTGTGCATGGGAGCGGGTGAAAAATCCTTCCCCGTCCTTTTTGTCGCCGACCGGCGGTGCTTTGCTTGCCTTCGTAGAAAAAAAAAATGTGATTTCCGATCTGGAAACACGTCAGGCACATCTAAAAAAAAAGGCCAAGAGATGTCCGTTTCCTGCACAGCATCGCGATACCAACGATACACGGCAAAAGCATTCCACTAGTCAGATACAAACACATTTTGCAAATTTATGTAGATACAGAGGTACACACAGTCATAAATAATTAAGATAAACATCGCGATAGTGTTGTGTTGTTCCGAGCCCTGCTTTTACGAAGTGTTGCTGCTGGATATTTTTTTAAAGGAAGTAACTGTAACGTCATTTACAGTTACAGTTACCGTGTAAAAAGTAACAGTGTTACAGTTACAAGTTCCTCTAAATTAAAAGTAACTAGTTACAGTTATAAGTTACTGAAAAATGTAACTAGTTACCGGTAACGCGTTACTAGTAACTAGTTACTGCCCAAGACTGCCGAAACGTCGGGTTTTTTAATGTTTAGAAGTAAATTTTACTTTTAAATGATTATAATTTGGTTGGTGTCCCCCTGTTTTCACCTTTAATTTCGTCCTAACCAGACAGATCTCTGTCAAATGTTCACCTTGAAGAATGGATTGCACGGTTAATGCGGGAGAAATGAGACAGCGTTATGTCGAGGTACGGGGCGCCGGCGGCATCGAGCAGCTGTGCGTCATTACAGCGACCAAAAGCGTTGCCAGTGGTGGTGCAGGCTTCGCACTGCGATCGTGTATGAAAGAGATGCGACCGACGACAAGCTATCGCCAAAGGTGGACAGTGCCACAGAATGTACACCTTGGTAGTCTCATTATGCGGACATGTTCTGCAACCTCCTCAATTTTAATTCCGCTGCTGCGAGTTCTCTTGGTTGCCACATTGTAGCGTTGCCTGTTGAAACCGACGTACTAGCGACCAACTGGCAAAACGCTTGCGCATAACACTCTATACCTCTAGTTATGCTGTGCCTCAAGTCATGTTAATTTCTGCCGTTGCCGCTATAATGAGATAGTGATAACGCTGCAGCGATTTTTTAAAAAGCATGACGCACTTGCCGCATGTCAATTCGATTTCGCCCTCCGTGAGACCTAGGACATTGAGACCCTGTATTAGATGGTAGCCTTGTAGATGAACCAGGCAAGGGAGGGTAATTTGGGAAATCATGCGTAGATTAAATCACCCCACGCTTCAAATTGGACGCGAGCAAATCCGCTCGCTTTACTGGTTTAGTAAGAATAGCAGCACGTCGGAGGTCTTGCTTTTGCGACTGCCTCTATGGAATTGTTTGATCTGTCCTAGCCGAGTGTTTCTATACCTCCTTATACATAGGTGGGAGAAGTCAAGCCGCCGTATATTCTTTTCCTGATTTCAGGGAATGAACACATTGGCCTGAAATCACCCAATGCTCCAGCGCCGCTAACCAACGTCAGCGCACGCGCGACCTGCGACGGTCGAGTCGTCGTCACGTGGACATATTCGGACGAATCCGCAACATGTTTCTGGCTTCAACTCTGCATGACAGGAATCGCGGCCTGTCATCAAGCCGGTGTCGGCAAGGACACGAGGACATTCACTTTCCACGTGGGGCCGACAGAGAACACGTACGAATTCTCAATATGGGCTTCACGAGGGAAGGCGCCTCACGCAGTCAACAGCACGCACGTCACCGTCAACGTCACAACGTTTCCAAACGGTGCGTTGCAGTTCCACGCACGACTCTTCCTCCTCTGTTGCTGAGAAAGCGTATGCCTTAGCTTTCTCCTTTGTCCTCTGCACAATGTTTATGCGTGTCTTTATTGTGCCTAAAGAGAAAGTGTTTCATACGGGTTTCATGGACTTTTACAGCGGAGCTGTTTCAAGGAGCGGTCCCGCTGTAACTCCTTCCGCTGTTATTATGCCTCTGTTATTACAGCTGTAATGACAGCTGTCAATATTAGTGCTCTAACAGCTATCGCACTGTAGCGGAGCGGGTCCACTGAGCTGTCCTGCAGGAGGAGAAAGCAGACCGTCTATTGGCCTTGACCCACTACTCACACTACTACACAATAGTGTTTATGTGAAGGACAATAGAGAATGGGATGAAGAAGAAAGAAGGAATGAAGTGAGGAAGAAATAAAGTGAGAAAAGTGTCGGGCTGCGCAGAAGAGAAAAGCTCGCCTGCGCTTGCCATCATCCTGCCACCCACATCCTTTCCGTCAGTTCACTGCTATGTGACAGCGATAGCAAGAAGCAACAAAATTGCATTGTAGCAGCACCGCTTTTTAAGTAGTCTTCGTGATGTGTGAGTGACACTGCTTCAATTTTCTTTTCATGCGCTGTTTCGCTTCGCATGTTCCCGGGTGAACACACACGTTAGTGCCTCACCTTTATGCACGTTTTAAATAATTCTGTTAAAAAGCAAAATATGAAACATAAGCCTTCACTTTCTAAGTGCACGCCCTGGATGTAATGAGTCCGTTTGTTTATCGCACTCAAACAGTGCTTGGTAGTGCGCGTGCAATGTACGTTTTTACTATACGTTTCTCTGACGAAGTTGCTGAGACAGCGTATGTCAGTGTTTGGGCCCCACGCAAAATACGGCTCAGCAAATACATTTCTTATCTTCCCGAACATGTTCTCGGCGGCATGTTGATGCGTGAGCTCACAGTTCTCAAGGAAATGGCAGATATATAAAAAGCGGAACAGAATTGTAGCATTCTGTTCTGGATGATGGCGAACATCGCGGCAATGGCAGTTCAAATATAGTGACTAAAGCATGTGAACCAAGCTCAGATCCTTTTCGTTCTGTTTAAGGAATGACATTTTGTTGCGCTCCTCAACAAAACGTTAGTGGGCATTCAATATAAATACCAAACTCAGTAGAAAAGGGAATGCTACCTTTCAATGAAGCTCACTCTGAAGGCTGACTAGCACTTGGAAAGAAGGGCTCTTGTGGTTTCGTAACATGTCTATTCTGCCAAAAATATGCGTCACAAGTGGGTAGGCCGCACAAACCCTACGTTTCAACTTAGCGGCCAGGTGCTCGCTCGCAAACTTCTTAGTTGCGGGATCGAATCCCTGCTACGGTGGCGGCATCACGATGGGGCGAAATGCAGAAGCACGTGTTTAAATTGAGGCGCCCACTAATAAACCTAAGGTTGTCAAAATTACTCCGCACCCCTCCACTGCGGTGCATGCCTCATTATTATAGCTTGTTTTGGAAAGTAAAGCAATATCGATTATCGACTACTAATGAATATACGAAGCAAAGCGGCTTGACAGCGTTGCTGTGTGGTGGTGACAGCTAATCAGTGACGAAGATGAACTACACTAGAATGTAACACGCGACATGTAACTTGCTTTATTATACAAGCAGCCGAGAGTACGGCTGCTACTATTAATCTAAAGTTGGGCACCGTTGTAACACAACGCTAGCGATAATGAAATTGGTGCGTAGAGAACTTTATTAGCTTCGCCGTCAACAACAGGCTGACTCCACCCTCGTCCTCTCTCCTGGCGTGCTGCATGCTAATCTTGTTACAATTCGCTCTTCCGTAAACTTGGAACGAGAACACTAAAACAAATACTACACAATACGCGTACATCCCAAAATGTCAAATTAGCTTACGCTCCACATTGTGGCGCACTGCGGAGCCCGAGGAAACGACGTACCTCGTTGATGTGGCCCGTTTGCACGAATGATTTGCAGATGGCAGGGAAGTTAATTAATCGGTAGCGGTCAAACGCGAGCTTGTACGTAATTAAAATAAAAACGCGTTCGCAATCATACCAGCAGTACTGATTTGCGGAGCAAGTACTAATTAACCTCATTAACTGTCGTATTTCAGTTCCTTTGATGGACACGGCCATCGTGAGTGCGATCACTGCGAGCGCTCTGAGAATTACGTGGTCGACGGTGTGGAAGTACGAGCTACGCATTTCCGTGTGCCCTTTGGAAGGCCCGAAGGCACGTTGCAATGTTAACACCATCGACGGTTCGAAGCACGTTTACGTGATTGCTGGATTGAATGCAAGCACTCTGTACGAGGTTGACACGACGGCGCAAGTGACTCGGTACGGCATAACCTGTTCCGGTCCAGTGTTCGAGCAGGACGTGACGACGTTTTCTTCGGGTGAGTGCTTTAGGTACCGCCTTTGGAGTATAATTACTGATTGCATGTAAAAAGGCCACCAGCCTCTCGCATGTGAGTCACATGTGATTGCAGTACCGTTAATTGTGACGCACGTGACGAGTATACTACGTTAGTGATGTAACGATCAATCAGTCGTGTTCGTCTTACATTCATAGGATACCATGATAATTTTGGAGAATACCAGGTGAACGAGAGGGGGCACGAGTACGCTGAGACGCAGGCGGAAATGATATAGATAGATAGATAGATAGATAGATAGATAGATAGATAGATAGATAGATAGATAGATAGATAGATAGATAGATAGATACGCTTCGTACTTAAGAAGAGGGACAGCGGTAGTGTGTGTGCCAAGGAAATGCTTCTGACAAGAGCTACTTGGCCATGATCCGCACCTGTGGCGAACCCAGAAACCTCCCATAGTGTCGCTCACCGGATGAAGCCCTCCGTCGCCAGGGCCGCGGTTGAGGCAGGCACAGAAAGCTTACGACATGTCCATGGCAAACTGGTCTCGTGCATGTCACGTGGTACGCACGGCGGCCTCTAGTGAATTGAGATGCGGTTCGGCCGCCGCTGGCGCATTCCGTTTACTCACTGGGGCGCGTCTACATGTCATCTCCACTTTTCTCACCAGAAGATGTACTCAATATCTGCATACTTTTTTGTCCACAGATATAGGCCCTGTGCAAAACCTCACCCACACGGTGGTCAACGTAACAGTAGTATCTGCAAGCTGGGATAAGCCAGCCGAGGCTGAGGAGGTGGACGGCTACACGATGACTTGCATGGACGAAGCAAGCGGTCATTCTACGACTGCTGAGTATCATCGGACCGGCAATGTGAGCGCTGTTTTGGACCTCAAGAAGCAGCTCGCCCAGTTCAACTGCTCAGTGAATGCGTTCGCAAAGAGGGAAACTGGACAACAGGAAGGACTAGCCACTGAATTCGAAGTAGCCACCGAAGGGATAGGTTTGTGTTCCTACTTACCTTTGTTCCTGTACTGCGAAAAATACTCGGGGTAAGTAACCTGCAAGTATGCCTCTCGAGATCTTAGCTTCACGCCTCAGTTATATGGCTCAGTTTATTTTGAATCTGGACTATGGATGGGCTAACTTCCGCTTTAGCAAACTGCGACACCTTCGTCCTTGAACTGCATTGCGGTTGCGTGAGCTTCGCTGTATGCAGTAATTTCATCCTAGTTTACTTTTTAGTTGCCAGAATTCCGGGTACCAAAAATGTAATCTGGGTGTGCAGTTCAGCGTCGCCGACACGCGTTGCCTGGAGAAAAATGGACGCCCAGAATAACGTGCGGGAAGCTAGTGACGAAGATTGTGGTATTATAAAGTAGTCGTTTACTTCAAAAGCCAAGTCTTTATGAAGTACATAAAGTTTATTTACTGTATATTTTGAATGCTGATAGGGCGTGATTTATGAACAAGTTCGATCGGTTCGATCGTGGCGCTGTCCACGGCGCCCGGCTGCTATCCCTTCCGCAGAATTTATTTATTTATTTATTTTTGCAGTGAAAGGTACAAAAACCAGCTATTGCAAGCCCTCATAGAATAGTGTACTTTACATCTTCTTTCTTTTGACATAAGACTACAAAACAGAGTTGCTGTCTAGAGCACTTCACCTTGCTCTCAGGCTGATTGTGATCATTGTGCCTTCACGCTATTGCGTCTCAATGAACATAATACAACGCAGACGAAACATGCAATACCAGTGGCCAAAGCCACAGCATCCGCTGTGCGAGATATCCATGTCACAAGATGTTGTGCGTGCTTCTTTTTTCACGTATACGCGGTTATTAGGACATGGTGCACGAGTGCTTTCGATGCTATATGTCAGCAGCTCTGGAAATGAGTGAGTGAGTGAGTTAGTGAGTAAGTGAGTGAGTGAGTGAGTGAGTGAGTGAGTGAGTGAGTGAGTGAGTGAGTGAGTGAGTGAGTGAGTGAATCGTTTCCATCAGTTTCCTGATGTCTACGGAGGTTTGGTCAGCTTGTCTAAATTTAGTCAGCCGGACATTGTGTAGTCTTGTAGGTCGGCACGTCAATGTATGCAAGGTAAACTATAAGGGTCGTTAGTAAACTATACTGCGAATAAGTTAGCTAATTTATTACTGCGACTAAATTAACCTATTCGTGTATTTATCAGAGATTTCATGTGAGCGTTCAGCTTTGAAGAATGTCCGATTTTCTTTGCTTTAATGCTTTGTATGCATCTGGTTTCTTACATCAGCTTGTTCGTGCATTCGTAACGCATACAAATGCTGATATAGGAGTTTTGCGTACCTAAACAAAAGCGCCACTGTGTTTTCGAACATTGTGCTTCTGAATTTCCTTGCTGCTTATCATTTATGAATATTTTTCTATTGGTAGTAATATAGGTCTGTGGTATATGTCTCACGTTGCAGGACTAAAAGAAATAGATATGCATAAAAACGTAAACAGCCCTATTACTTTTATTCTTCCCTTTTTGTCTTCTTCCATAGCCGCGCCGCGCCAAGTCACCGTCGTGAATGTAACGAAGACCAGCCTTACTTATTCCTGGTTGGTTGACCCAAACGCGAGGAAATATCGGATTCACGTGCAGGCCATCTGTCCCGATTGCATGGCTTCGAACACCACCGATTGGCTCGGCCGAGAAGTGGATGCCGTTTACGTCGAGCACAAAGTCGCCAATTTGACACCAGGAACATTGTACGAGGCCTCCATTCAAAATTGTGCCGACTACTGCGGTTTGTCCACCGTCGTCCATAACACGACAGATGTAGACGGTGAGTTTCTGTATGCAGTGTCGCAGGCTTTTGCGTGTATCGCGTAAATCTCGTCAATGAAGTTTTTGCAGAAACGCGCATTGAAGCCTTCAGTTTGTATTAATTAGACCTCTGTTAAGGCCTTATATTATTAAGAATTCACACTTGTTATTCCGTTATTTCTGTTCTACACATGGACAATTTTTACCAAAGACAAAGAGGCAACCAATAGGTAGCAAGGCGGTGGCTTCCGTGGAAAGGGGCACAATGCCTACCTACCGTTCCGGCAGGAGGGAATGTAAATAGCTGCGGTATGGCATTAGAAAGAAAGAAATTCGAAAGAAACAAGAAAACGACCAGAAATAACTACAGAGACCCATCCATCTGCTGTAGGTAATGAAATAACTAGTGTGATGTGCCTGAGAGTGGCTGCCCAATCACCCTAGAGCACCCATCTTAGATGCTTTGTGATACGCCGCTGTGCATCTTGTGCCACCGCATTCACTTTAGGCGCAAATTTTTAGTCGTGTAAGCGAATTTCGTGTTTAAATGCGTCTATCAACTCATCAAAACATATTCCCACGTTCATGTAAATTAAAAAGAAAATTACGAGTGAAGCTGTATTTAGAGGTTACTTCTATGTACAAAGTTAGGCTACGATACTTATGGAAAAGGAAGATGACGGAATCAATAGCACTGCAAATTCAATGAAGGAAATGAACTTGCGCTCTCGTTAATTCGGGCTCTCTGAATGCTGATATTGAAGTGTGTGGCCCACTTTGGCGCGTAATTATGTAGGTATACCTATAATTTATTAAAGGCTCGGTTATAAAGAATGCATAGTAATTCTAGCATATGTAAATACGTTAAAGCTTTTAGCGTTGTGAAAATATATATAAGCACCTGACACTGCATCTGACAACAGCTTCTGAAAACACCTGAGAGTGTTAAAACATATATGTGAGGTCCCCATTACCATTCTTCATCATTAGACGTTTACACTCGCGGTATGCTTTCTTTTTCTTTTATTTTTGCAGCACCTTCGCCTGTGAGAGAACTTCGCTCGTATCTCGAGGGCTTCTCGGATATCACGTTGACGTGGGCACGACCCAAGATGTCAAATGGGCCGATTGACGGATACGTTATCAGGCTCTTGAACGAGGAGGCAAACAAAACTGATATCCACACAGTTCACGGAGAAACGCTGAAACTATGCGTTCACCTTCACGATTACTTCACGAAATTCAAGGCATCCGTCTCCGCTTATAACACTGATCACGCCCACAATTTGACACTGTTCGGTGCTGAAGAGGACATAGATTTCGAAACATTGGGGAAAGGTAAATGAAAATTTTTGTAGACATTTTTCTAGGGGACAGTCCTATTAACGCATGTAGAACGCATTGCCGCATTACCTATTATTCATAGAGTACGAACTGGGCTGGCTGTTGAAATATAATTAGAAAGAGAAGGGATCACTAGTAAGCTTACAAAGTAGGCAGGACGAGAGACTATTACTAGTATACATCGGCGCAACGCAGAAATTGGTAAGATATTTCACGTACCGTTAAATCGGCTGAAGTTATTATGCTATGCGTGATTATCCTAGAAAGTAGCTGTATCCGACTCGAAACTAAAGATGCAGAAGTAGACAGCAAGAATAAAGTGAATGACGCTGTATATGCCACTCGCCCTAAATATTAAAATATACAGGTATTCACGCCTAATTTAGTAGACACTTTAGTGAGGGACTCCTGACCTAAAAATTCGCAGAAACCCTTAGCTGTCGCTTACAAGACGTAAATGCGAAATCAAAGATGTCAGGGGGTGAAACCCTGGACATAGCAGGTCGAACCCGAAACCTTTGGAAATCGAACGTTTCATGAATGTGATGTGACGCAGGCTGTAAAGGTTAAGATCTAACATCGCTTTTCGTAAGTGAACGACAAGCAAGTACCATATTTTTCAGTCACCCTTCATTTAAGCTGACATCAGCATGAGCATGGGCACGGCCGTGTCGATGCCGGCCCGGGCGTGGGACATATAAATATTTCGACTTAAAGATGCAGTATTCCGCCACTAGGCTGCTAACCCTAAGGTCGAGGGATGGAATCCCGGCCGAAACGGCTGCGTTTCGGTAGAGACCAAACGAATAGAGGCCTGTGTGCTGTGCGATATCATTGCACGTTAGAGAACCCCAGTTGGTCGAGATTTCCGGTGCCCTCCACTACGGGGTCTATCATTATCATATCATAGGTTTGGGGTGTAAATCCCTAGAAACTAAAATGGAGCATTAACACGCGAAGTTGTGGGCTTGGTAAGCTTTTGTAATGTTTGACGTCTCCCTGTATATGCCGATCGCATATTTGTGGCATGGTGAGACACTGCGACAGGGACAAGATATGATAATGGTTTTTACGAACTGTCGCAATGCATCAGTAAATGAATTAAAGCTTTTTAAAGCGTGTTTTAAATCCGACACCCGTTCCTTAAACGACCTTTGTGCAGGTCCATTTCCGCCTCTCCCGAAAGTGCAATCCATTGGAGAAGGTGAAGCCACGCTGTTCTGGAAAACGCCTCATGATCCTAGATACAACATAACCCAGTTTTGCATCTCCGTCAACGGAACCACTTCTTCCTTCACGTCAGGCAATCACTATTTGCTAGACGAACTGCTACCGTATCAGCAGTACGCCGTCAACGTATCGTCGTGCAGCTACACTATCTGCGGGGAAAAGCGTACAGCGTATTTCTCAACGGACGTTGGAGGTAAGTCGAGTTTATACTGTATTCAGCAAAGGGGCGGTCTATGCACGCGGTGAACTGGGCAGTTTTGACAGTGGGGTCATTCACCGAAAAGTCAACGCTAGAATTAGCGTAGCACGTACTCACTGTGCGCTTAGTTATTTTGGGAGCATTTGCTTTAGGAAATCTCACTGGTCAGCACCGGTACAGCTTGGTCATGTAGTGATACGAAGCAAAGCAATGGGAATGGCAAGGCTCTTTTCCTGTAAAATTGCGTTATGTAAGCGGAAAGAACTTGACGTGATTGCTTGTACGTCTCCTGCTACGGCTGAAGATTCAAATACGTGCGGTGTACGCGATGTAAACACGGTGAATTTTAATAACCTAGATGCTCTTTCTGAAAATCTAACTGTCGCTTAAGATTCGGTATGTGTGCGGAACATGTAATGTAGGTATAGTCGTCCATTTTTTTAACCTGAATGCGCCAGCGTCGACCGCCGATTTGATGAGTGCCGAAAAAGGAGCGTAGCGACGAAATGAATGACAATGCGAGCGTGAGCACAGTAAACAGCCCCGGGCAGCTCTCTTCCGCTAGGGTTTTCGTGGAACAGGACATCAACATCCCTTCTTTTGAGCCCTGTTATCGTCATCAGTTCATTTCTGAGGGCTGCCATCAGCTAAAAGCAATAACGGGCAAGAGAGCAAGCGGGGTTGGGTCAGTTTTGCGTAAGAGCCTGTCAGAAGCTGCATGGGATTATTCACTGTACGCATCTGTTTATTCCCGTTCATGTCGTCGCTGTGCTCCTTAGTACAGCGCTTATAAACTTGGCTGTCGACGATAGCACCTTCAGATTAAAAGAAATTGGCAACTGAACACACGAGTAGGTGAAAGAAACATAACTCTTCTCTCTCTGAGCTTGGGTATATGAAATATCTCTCACAAATTGTGAATCGTGAGGAATGTGCAAAATTAAACCACAAAGTAACCGGTGTCTGTTACATTTTTTAACATCACAATGTTCACACAGCCGGTGCAAGATAGTCTCAAGATGCGTCAGTTTTCCTATTGGTCCGTGCCGCATATATTGATGCTAAAAAATAATAAAGGCTATTCACTTACAAATGCGTAATCTGGTATTTCATGGCGTGAAATTAGCAAAATGTCATAGACAACGATGCCAACTGCTATCCCAAAGGCACCCAGACAGATTTTAGTGGTATGGTTAGCTAACCTGACACAGTACTATCTTCACTACTTCACTCTCTCACCTTCAGTTCGCATGCTGGAGTGCACACCCTCGTGGTTGTCTTAAGGAACTATTGTTTTGTTGAATGTGTTTTTTTAGCTATGAAGACACTCCTGCTATACTGCATATAGCTTTTCTTTCTTTGTTAGAGATCAAGCTGCAAGTTGGGCCTCGCTTCGAGAATGTTTTTTTTTGCTTTTTTTTTGACGGGAAACAATCCGTTTATTGGATACTCCTTTGAAGCGTTTTGCTTTCTTTAGTCTGGGCAGCCAAGCACTTATCACAGATCTTATTTATTGTGTTCCCGCAACCCTTACGGTGTCAACGAACAACAGTGTTCCTTACAAAAACCTTACTTAGTTTAATTGCGACATTCGACAGGTAAAACTCAGGACGTAAGGTAAATGTCCGGTGCGTTTTGTTTAAACTGCCTTGTCAATGCTGAACAATTGCGTCGTTGTGTACTTTTCGCAGCCCCTTCGATTCCAAGGCATTTAACCGCGGTTTCATTGGGTACATCTTGGATTGACGTGGTGTGGCAAGGTCCCCAAACACCGAATGGTCCCGTAAGCGGATATAACATTACCTGGAGCGGCGGAGGTCACAAATACACTACCGTAATAAATGAAACTATGTTCAATGTCACACTTTTGAACCCGGGCTACCTCTACAGAATATCTGTGTGTGCTTTCAACGATGGTCGCCAGCGAAGAAAACGTGGTCCCACATCAACCATAAACGTATCTACAGACTCGCAACGTAAGTTGACGCCGCCTCACCAAAGTTTTTTTTTTCATCAGTGACTTCAGTTTTATTGTTTATAATAAGTATATGGAAGAATGCGTGCGACCGAAAACATAAAGAGATGAATACAGAAATGCACAAAGCGCACTCAGAAAAAAATATAGAAACTGTGGTCTTATGTTCTAAAACAACCATATGAATTTCAAGCCTCCCGCACTAGGACACGAATTTTAAGCAAACAAGGTTCTTCAAAGAACACTTAAATTCAAGTAGGCAACTTCTGTCGCATTCTACCGCTCTTGAAACCGCCCCTTTGGCGGGGATGCCGTCCTGGGCATTGTCAAGTTCCGCCACCTTGGCATCTCTGATTGGCCAAGTGGGCAGCTACGGGCTCCCTGATTGGCTGAAAAAAGGCCGCCATTACAGAATTTGATAAGATGGCGGAATCTCACCGTGTCTAGGAAAGCAGCCCTGGTACGCGGTTGCGCGCTCAGCTTATGGGCGCAACGCTTTAGCTGCTAAGCTGCAGGAGGGGGTCGCGAACACGTGCTCGTGTCTTCAAGCTTTTTCTTTCGCATCTCAAATCTCTTCTTGCCATATGTCGAGTAGTCGGGCAGCAAGCCTACTAATGATGGCTGTTAGGTCAAATAATATGTGTGGCACTGTACATCCCTTGCAGAACTACCATCCAAGGGTACACCGACCTTCACTATTGCAATTGTTGCCACGGCATTCCTTCTGGTGACACTCGCTGGAAGTGTTTATGGTACAGTTCAAATAAGAAGAAGGAAGCTGGAACACTCTGTCGAGGAATTGTAAGTTTGTAATGATCTAAAGCTTTCGCTGCTAACGGCAGTTTTATGCGTAATCCTTCTTTTTATGTTGCACCAGCCCTCGCGATCCGCTTCACTCCATAACAAAGATCCACTTATTTCGCTACGGAGGATTTACGTTCCCTCAAGTAGGTGCTAAAGAAGCTGCTATTGGGCAAGATATTGCCACGTGGTTGTGACAACTTACCACTTAGAATCCAAACCGTTAAAGGTGGAATATTTTATTGATCGCAGCTGTGCCCAGCAGAGAAAGTAACTGTCACTTTATAACAAAAGCAGCGAGCAGAATCGTCAGGTCGCCGATACGTCGATAACACTAATCAGCAGCAAAATGCATTCGTTTTCATATATGTGTCATAGAACATTCCAGGTTTATCAGTGATGCTCGTGGAAGGTATTCAACGTGCTTACGCAGACGCGACGTTCACGCAAAGTTTACTCTATAGTCAGTCACATCCGGGAAGCTGCGTGAAGCGTAGGTTGCGCTACGTGATAGCGTGCTTAGCGCAGTTTCTGAAAAAGTGGTCCGGATATCAAGTGTGCCTGAAAGTATGAAATGCTTCATCAGTGAGCGTGCCTGGGCCGACACGATTACGTTTGATAAGATGAGGCATTCACTCAGTGCAAATGAAGCGAAGCAGTTAAAAAAAACCAGTTGCATACTCTTGCGCAGAGATTCCTCGTGGAAGAAACACACTTTACTGTCACCTGTGGTTAGGAATGCTATTACAAATCAACGTACCAACTAGTAAAAACGGCAGCAACGAATTGACATTTTTCTGCATTTTCTGTCAGAAAGAATGCCTGGGCTATTCGTCACGCACTTAAACTCAAGGCACAAAACCTGCATTTGATTCCTGGCCGCTATTTAAATACAACCCAAATCTACACTAACCAAAGTTGAAGGCCTGAGAAACCGCAGCCGCAAGTCAGGGAGATGTTTAGCTCGGAGCGTTAAGGTCGCAGAGGAAAATCTTGGTGAACTTGCAAAACTTGTTGTTGGTAGCTTTTGCGGCACCTCATAAACTTTAATTGTGAGTGGCTCTATATGGTACCTCACCAGAACAACATCATTGAACTCTTTGGGAAGCTTTCATGGACCAACGAGCGTAGTAGTAAAAAGAATAGTGATTGGCTATCATCTGCTCTCGATTTCAGTGACTGCCGTCCATTGGTCTCTGAAGAAATAGAACCATCATCAAGAAAGCACATCTTAAACTGTTGGTCTTCCAGCGTTTGAAGTGTTCCAAGCGGAAGGCAACAACAAATCCGGCACAGCGCATCTGCGTTTGCTGTCTCTGTCACATACCTGCTCAAGAAGCTGCGACAAAGCGTAACATGCAAAGTATTTCTGAAAGTATCAAGATATTTTTCAAATGCCGTGGAAGCAGCCTGTAAATATGTATATTTCACGAATGCTACATCACCTGTCTCAATCTCATCGCAAATAAAGAGTACTTGCTGACAACCTCCTTCAAGAATCCTCATTCGCTTTTCTTATTTTTGTCACCACTGAAACGGAGCATGAAACAATTTCGCTGATATTGCACAAATGCGTCACGCTAGTTGCCGAAGACCTTCTGACTATTAGCAGGCATATATGAGGGCTCTTGGTTAAGTGTTTAATTTATTACAAGGTTTTCAGTGTGTGCATCGCTATAAACTGGTCGCGGATCAATCTAAAATACATTGAAACGACCCTTTCCCATGGACTATGCAATGGGCATACAAACGAGGGATGTGATTGGCTCTTCCCGACTGACATCGTTGAGAGCCGAAGTACCAGCCACCGGTATCGTCGCAGCACCTGGCGATGTGCACCAGCGTCTCCGGAGCACCAACTGCTCGACGCCGTCGCATATTCGGCAAATAACTTCAGTGGAAATTCTTTGTGTCACGTACGCATGAGGTGTTATGTTTACTCCTGTTGCAGTGCCTGTAGACGGCATTGTTTCCTCAAGCGTAGCACTAATTTTATCAGCTTGCAGCAAAAACAGATCCCGTTTATCAGTGTCTGCAACACGCATGAAATATCTCCTTGCATTCCTTATCGGGCAGAAGGAGGACTTCTATAAACAACGGCTCCTCTATAAAAAAAGACCTCTCCATGTATACTATCAGAACTTTTGAAATTTCATCTTGCGGCCTGTCATTTCGCTTGTCGTGAAGTATAGGAAGGCACATGCCCATCAATATGAAAACCGGCACTATCACATCGGTTCTGCTGGTTTGCCTTATCTCTCGAGTTGCCTGTTAGGTTTGTTTGCAGTACCTACGATAGCGTTGTCGAGAGAGATTTATCTTGAAATGTATTCTTAGAGATGTTTAGTCGACTTATCTCGGAAAGCTATTTCTCGGGGTGTTTGGACAGTGTAGAGTTACCCTTGGAAAGGGTCAAGCAAAACCGAATAGGAACTTTTATTCCGCCATTATTCTTGATCAACAAGTGCTAGAAGACAGCAAAGACGTAGAACGTGGGACGTGCACTGTCCACCGTATTTCTCTTTATTCATGCCTGTTATTTGGCATGACCTTCGCAGCACTCAAGCAATCATGGCCCATCGTTTAGTGTTTCGAAGAGGTGAATAGATTTTGTTACGAAAAAGAACAGCGGCCAGAAGCTTGCACTTGTAAAGCTGAGCTTTTGCCAGTGCATAGTCTTGCCACAAGTATGCTCACGAAATATAAGCAGTTTGTACCATTATGTGGTAAATCTTAATGAAACTTTCGCGCACAGAACACGAAGCCACAACGAAGAAGTACACAAGGACTAGCGCAGTCCTTGTGTACTTCTTCTTTGTGGCTTCGTGTTGTGTGCGCAAAAGTTTCATTATGATGCCAGACCAACTAGCCCGCCGGTCCGTTTTAATGTGGTAAATCTTATTAATGTTAAAGCCATAAAGGGGCCCTGCTACACTTTTTAAACATATAAAACGGCGCTGCAGCACGCACCAAGAAGATTCAATTTTGTCTAAGGTAGACGTGGGAATCGGCTGCTCTCTTTTCAGGGAATGACATGGGAAAGAACACAATCTACGCCTATTGGCTTTCTGCTGTGTTCTACTTCACTATTTCCACTGCTGTAGGAACTTAAATTATATGTGCTTTGTTGGCTTACTGGTTCGGCTCTTACGTTGAGTTGGCAATTTGTGGGATTATTGCTGGCGACCTTATATCCAGATGTCGCGGGATCGAATCCCGGCCGCAGCGGCTGCATTTTGATGGGGCGAAATGTTGAGCTCTGTGTACTGTGCCATGTCATTGCACGCTTAAGAACCCCAGGTGGTGGAAATTTCCGGAGCTGTCCACTAAAGCGCCTCTAATAATCACAGCGTGGTTTTCGGAAGTGAAACCCCAGAATTCAGTCAATCAATTCCAGCCTAACCTGGTGAAAACAATTTAATCTGCTCGATATAGTGCGACTAGGTTCGTGTTTTTCGACATCTAATACAGTAGCAGCATAACAGCACTGAAATGTCGTACTAACCTTCCCAATTTCTTTATTCCAACTCGCTCATCACTGCTTTTTTCGCACGGTTTGTCATGCATCAGCTTATATATCTGTTGTCGACCACCTTACTGCCATTCTAGCAGACTGCCACACTAAAATAGGGAAGCCGACGAACCTGAATCGGTAGCTCATGCGTTTTCCTTCTTTGTGCGCATTCAGAAGTTGGTTGGTTGGTTGGTCTTTGGGTATCATGGCGCAACCCACTCTGGGGGATCGGCCCTAAACCGAAAAAGAGATTTATGTGGAAGAGAACTACTATGAAAAAATACAAAAATCTGTAGTACAAATTTTATAATCAAATTTAGGTTAGTTTTCTGCGAAGACTGAGGGTATATAGTTATAAAAAGAGAAGCGAACGCTATCGAAATTGGTTCTCACGTACTGAGATCATGATTAAAGATATATAAAATAAAAAGCTGAGCTGATCAACATTGAATTCTTTTTGTCTGATGAAGAAAATCGCATACGGCCTTGCAAACGTTCCTGTGACTAAATCCGAGAGTAGTCGCACCAAGAGAAAGCACTACCGGAAGCGATAAATTTAAACCCATGTTTCCAGAAACCTTTTCCGTGGGATATTGAATCTTCCACATGATATGAACAAGTGCTCCATAGACTCATCCTCATCAAAAAGCAGACACAACGGTGATTCAGCCAGACCAGACCTGTACATGTAAAAGTTCAGCGGGGGACTCGGCATCGCAATTTAGTGATTGAGATTCCTGCTCTTCTAGTTTCACTTAGAAGTGAAAAGCTCTTTCTGCCTACCACGTGCACAAGACAACCTCTTTCTTTCGTGAATTCCCCTTTGTGAATATTTTTTTGTGAATTGTGCGACGACACGTTGGAAGATAACGTCAAGAACCTCAATCCCTTTTTTTTCCAGTTCTCTCCACCTTGGCTCCGTAAATTGTGTGAAACACGCCATGTTGAGAACCTGGCTTCCTTAGAACGGAACGTATAACTCCATACGTGTGAAGGACACACGAGTAAGCAATATTTACTCATATGATATTAAGCCATGCTATAAAAATTAATACATGGCGTTAAACCCATTGCGCAAACAGGAAAACAAATTGACATAAATAGAGCAAAGCTATCATGAAAAGACAGAAGCATATACTGATGTGTATAATACGCTTAACAGTTTTATCAGCCTTTCTAAAGCAGTTAATATGCATCCGTGGCGTATCGTTAAAACCTATCGCGTTTGCTTAACATTCTTGTAATCCCAGCATATGAAACGCTAATGAAACATTACCGTTCACTTCATCACGTAGTCATATCCAAAAGCCTCAGTTTTCACGGCATGGTTCGACCTATGGTTACCGGCTAAAACTTTATGAACCAGTCGTGAAGCGCGATTCATGGCTTCGGGCTAAACCATGAACTCAGTATCTAATATGCGCAAGCGCACAGGCTAACTGCCCTTGCGTTGTCGAGATAAATAGAAAATATGAGACCCTCCAGCTGATAATTAACCTTGCTACCCGCTCGTTCATTGCTGCACTTCGATCAAATTTCAAGCAGGGGATAATGAATAAAAATTTGGTAAATAAAAAAAAGTCATGGCAATGTTTTTGGAACCCCGAATAACGAACGGCAGAGCTAACTGCAGCTTATTCTGCGGGCATAAGATATTGATTGAAGCTGCTGTGGAATAAATTTCGCCCTGAAAAAAGCTCTGAAAAAGATCAGAATTACGCGGTAGAACACCCGTGCCAGTGTCCCAATGTCGCAATTTCTAAGCAATTGCGATAAGAACTAAAACATACGTGAGTTTCTTTTATTTTCCTTTTTCCAAACAGCGCTTTTGCAGCAATATGTGTAGCAATAAAAAAGAAAAACGAAGCCTCCCGTGCTTAGCAATTACTCATATCAGCGAGCACAAGTCACTCGGTGATTGCACAAACTCAAACGTTGTTCAGAAAGCGGTCAGAAATAATGGTAAATGGAATTGATTTGAAGCTCGCAAATCGTGAAAAACGCGGACTTACGCAATATATTCTTTTCAGTCCTTAGTTCCCGCACATTTTACATGTTTGGTCACCTGACGGCATTCAGTTATCATGAGCAAAGAGATAGTAATGACTTTCAAGCTCGAGTGCTCACTGTGGCGTAGGCAAGTACACAGTAAGGGCTCCAAAAATTTGGCACGGGACTTTTACACATGTCTGAATGAAAAATGGACTGTAGAGTGATGTTTGTGAAGTCACTGTATACATTTAATTTATGCAGTCGTTGAATTCAATTAGCAAATGTGGCACGTTTCCTTCGTGTGGGCGGAAATATTTCATTTATCAATGAACTCTACTGCCTCGATTTGCATAACAAAACTCGAGAAAATCGGGAAAACATGTGACAGTGAAATGTTGCTCAAAAAGCCTTGGAATGAACGTTCATTTCTGCAGAGAGAAACGAAAGATTAAAGACAATTACTAGTCAATATCCATTTTCTCTAGAATAATAATAAAATGATCATTTGCGCTGGTCAAATATATATAATGAACAATATTCGCAGTGAAGGACACAAGGACATTTTTGTTCGCGCGTACGCAACACAACACGCATTAATGTTATGTCGACTGAAATATGAAGCGCTAAAACAAAATAAACAAATATACAGCAGAATATACCTCCAGAGCGTTCATTAGTGAGAACTGTCTCTAATTGCTCGTTACGTGGTCCGGCAAAATATAGTTTAAATTGGGCCTCATATTGTGTGTGTAAGCAGCAATTATGCGGACAGCAAGCGCACTGGCAGAACAAAGAGCGAAATAACGCGTTCTGTGCAGGATATAGCTCTCAAAAAAAAAAACAGCAGCATGGTACAAAGGCGGGCTGACGCCGCGGGTTGGTGTTTCTCGGGATGCGACCGAGAAGCGACTGCCGTGGCGGGAACCACGCCAACGTCACAAGTAGCAACGGCGGAGGACCGTTACCACTGCACCATCAGCACGAGTGTTACAGGAACGATACATGCCTGAACATAAAGCACTTATGATAAAAGCACAGAATAGGGAAATGGCGCCACGTGTTGAATATGCTAGGATGACATAACGAAAAGAAATTGCGGAGGATGTTAAAAGGTGGTGGCGAAAATACTAAAATATGTGTGAATCGTCTTGCTTAAGGTCAAGTACCATTGACGTTAATAACTGCATATAGAGCTCTTTGGTAAGCTGAGATGGAGTAGGAAAAAAATTGTTTAGACGAGAAAAGCTTAGATGTGCGAAAGAAATAAAAGAAGAAGATGGAATTCACAGACAATAAAAGTACTTGAATGCGATGTTCAACAAGATCCTTCTCAAAGGGTGTCACCGCGGTTACTTGTCGAGGCAACAGTGGGGTGACAGATCTAGTGGTCAGCCGTTATTTATCTTAGGCTTCTCAAGCATAAGCAACACCGTCACTCGTGCACACACGCAGCATTTCTTGAGTTTCGACTTCAGACAATGCAAATATCAACGTAATCGTTGAGTATTTTCCTTTAGAAGCAGAGTACAAGATAGTTGTTTTTTTTTTCAGACCATGATGAAACCAATTCCTGCCTCGTGTACGTGAAAGTTTTTTTTACTCCCACTGAATATCGGTGTGCATTAGTCTTGCTTTTTTTTCTTTTTACAGAGCTGTACTTTTCTGCTGAAGAATTACGTAATAAGAGAGGGACCCGAGCAATATGACACTACTCCTACACGAAGGCTGCGTCTTGGCTCTTATATTTATATGCAGATAAGGACGCCATTTCAATGGTTTCGGTATTGTCTTTTCCCTTACAGATGTGATAGACTATAGTTGCACACCAGGATGCTTGCGCCCATAGGCTGGTAGCCTCCTCATTCTAGCTAGTCGTGGCTTTGGGCTGACAGCATAGCCATATTTACCAGACGTAACTGGGCCCGGGACTTGGGCTTGTCAGCTGTGGCCTCACGGATCTTCTCTTGGTGACTGGATAGGACTGCGGGTTCTTGTCTATTTCCTGTACTACGTTGTGCAGGGTACTCGACAACCTGCAGAGTCTGTGCTCTCTTGAACATGTTTCAAATAGGATTGGATGCCGCGGAGGGCCGTAGAGGTGACGTATAAATATAGCCTTAGTGGGAGCAAGCACCATGTGCAAGAGTGATTAGCTGGGTGACCAGCGGGCAGACGGGATGGCTTAGCTTCTCATGAACTTGTGGGAAGTGTGAAGGAGCATATGGAAGTCCAACTATTTTCCTATGCCAGCACACTTACGTGATTTCTGTACGTTAATTAGTCTGTAAATTGAAATTGCATGACGGCATCGTAGCATCGATTAGGCTGTACAGATAATCATTTGAACATACATGGCACACAACCGTGAATACCTGGCCGAGGTGCGCAAGAATGTGCCACACATTTTACATTGCAACGCCGCGCGCGCTTGTTTCGTCCTTACATATTTTATAATCGCTAATCACGTTGCAAATGGCCAGCGCGTCTAGGTATTGACGTCATGAACTATCATTCGTGCTAGCAGTACCTTTGTACATCGCCATGCGCAGTTTTGAGATGTAGTACGAAAAGAAGAAGCAAGTTCTATATATTGTGGTATCATATGTGTTTTCGATGCCCGAAGGTCACACACCGCTACTCACGAGCCCCTTAGAGGTTTCATCTCAAAGAAAAACAAAACATACGAAGCGATACAATACAGAGCCACCGTGCGTGACGGCTAAAGTAAATATTAGCTTTCTACATACCACTAGGCAACACGGATTAACATTGCCCCGCCACGGTGGTCTAGTGGCTATGGTACTCGGCTGCTGATCCGAGGGTCGCGGGATCGAATCCCGGCTGCGGCGGCTCCATTTCGATGGAGGAGAAATGTTGAGGCCCGTGTGCTGTGCGATATCAGTGCACGTTAAAGAACCCCAGGTGGTCGAAATTTCCGGAGCCCTCCACTACGGCGTCTCTCATATTCAGAGTTGGTTTTGGGACTTTAAATCCCACAAAACAACAACAACACGGATGAACAGAGGCATTTCGAATAACGCCGAGAAAATAAGAAACCAATGCCAGGGTACTGAATACGGCCCATGACAAGAGCACATCTCAGCGACACATTTCAGAATACGGACCCAGGGGCTGTATCCTGAGATGTGTCGCTAAAGACGGTAGCATCGCTTTGGTGACGTCAGTGTCCCCTCAGTGTGTCCTGCGGTAGTGATTGTCTGGTTGAACAAACGGGCAACCTCCCTCACGCTGCCGGTTTGTTCAACCAGGCGATCACCACGGTGGGATACACACAAAGAGACACTTATATCACCAAAGCGATATTGTCGCCTTTAGTGACGCATGTGACAATACAGCCTCAGGGGCTGTATTCAATCTTTTGTCTCATTAGAATGAATAACTGAACTATGTGCGTGCTTAGAACAAGTGTGCTTGCGATTCAGGGCAAGTGTACACTACTCCGGGAGAGCTGTCGCAGCTGTCTCGATTGGACGGGGTACAATTCTCAAAGAAAATATTTCCAGACAGGTCTCAACCTTCATTAACAATGCGTCTCTTTCCAAACGCTTTCTGCTGGTCACTGACACTAAGGCAGTGCCTGTAATGTTGCGCAAAAAAGAAAATAAAGTTAGATGTTTTCACCTAAAACGGGAGTTCTGTGGAAACCGAGCATTGCCTGTTGGTTTCCTTGTATCTAAGATCCTACGTTTAACCCGCGCTGCAGTGGCTGCGGAAGGTATTGTTCTCTGGGCTCCGTAGATAGCGCCCATTTTATCCGGATACCTTGGAAAACAGTAAATTCCTGGCTATCAGCGTCTGCAACGCCCCCGAAATGTTGGCGCCTCCTCCTTATCGGACAGCCGTGGGCGTCCTTTTAGTAATGGCGACTCTATAAAAAGAGGTCCAAGGGCCCACTATCAGAACTTCTGAAACTTTCGGTAGGCGTCTCGGCATTCTAATCCCCGTTCATTGTAAAGTCGACGGCGACAAGTAACCATCAGCATGCAAGGTGGCATCATCACGTCGGTTCTCTTGGCATGCCTTATCTGTCAAGTCGCCTCTCAGGTTAGTATTAAGCTATATGCGGTAACATTGGTTTAAAAAAAGACATTCTCTTGAAACCCTATTCTTCGAGGAGTTTCAGTATTTAATAGGAGCTCTTTGAAACAACTGTGTGAAGGCCAAGCGCACCATTGACTCGGCTAAGTTAGTTTGCGGTTAAACATGTACGGTAGGGGGGGGGGGGGGGCAAAGCAAAGTCTGGGATATAAAAGAAAGAGACTTCACAGGAGGGCACAATCTATTCCGAGCATCCCAATTCCCCGCAGATATCCTTTGAGTCCCGGTAGTGTTGTGCGTAAGGAGCTTAATACATTTTAAGTGCCGTTGAAGGGGATTGAATTAGAAAGGGTGATTATTCTAACGCCCACATTTGGTCAACGCATAAACTCTGACAGCACTTCTATTTAGGTGTTCTGAGTGCTGAGCGAATAAAGAACAGCTCCATTACCAAAGTTTGCGTTTCTGAAGCATAGTTCGCACGTTTCAGTCACTTGGCGAGCATCAGAAAAGTATGAGTCGATGGCGCGACACTAATTAATGAACATTACTTAAAGTTCTTTATGGTCTTCACGGCTCAAAAGCGGTCCTCCTAGATCCTTCTACAGCCTTTAACATGAACGTTTTCAGCCGTACTTACAGAAAGTATGTGCACTGTTTTAATTCACAGGGAAAAAAAAAGAAAGACACATTGACTTTTTACGTGCGTTTATTATTGTTACAAGTTATGAAGCTGACTTTTTATGCAGGGAATTTCAGCTCCCCAAAAAATTTAATCCTCCGAGTTTCCGTTAATACAGTAAACATGACACGCTGCTATTGCTTCTGTGAAGGAGAAAATCCCTTTTATTTAGTTTATACAGTGTTGTTTGCGATTACCCTGAACTGATATTTATTGGCGTGGTCAATGTTTTCAGTCGTACTTATAAAAGTATGCAGACTGTTTTCATACGGAGAAAGAAAGTGCACTGGCTGTTTATGTGCATCATATCATTGTTTTAATTAATGAAGCTGGAGCTTTTTCATGTGCAGAAATTCAGCGCACAAAAAAAGTTAATCTCCGAGGTCCCCCTCATAGAGTAAACACGACATGCTGCTATTGCCTTTATGATGCAGTAAATCCCCCCTTTCCTAACTTTTCACAGCGCAGCGTGTGATTACCCTGACGCGATGTTTATGTATGTGGAGCGTGAGCTTTGGCTGTGTTAATGTATATCGTCAACCTCCATCGAGGAGCTTTCATGCTTCGCGCTTGGAATACCTTTAGTCGATAAAAAAAAAAGGCGAAATTATAACTTTTCTAAAGCGAAGTACACTTGAAATAGTGCTAAGTGATGAATGCACTACACTTTGTCACTAGTAAAAAATACAGGGAACGGTGCAAGATGATCGCACTGTGCGTTGGCCCTTCAGGTTATTTGTAATGCAAAAACTGTAACCTCTATGATATGAGCACACACCTTCTGCTGACACACGCACACACACACAGATTACACACACACTGAATGTTTCTGAGCTTCGAAAGGACGAACGTGGGATAACATTATTTGTAATGTTTCGGCCGGGTCCTGCTATTAGAGTCAAGGAGTTGAGTTCCTGAATGAAGGCCGCACCGCGACCAAAACGGTGGGAATAAAGTCCTCCCACGTTCGTACGTTTCGTCAACTGCTCATATCTCCCTGGGCTCATAGAAATATTCACTGGATATATAATTAGCGTGCTACATTATGCGCTAATTAACGCTGCACGGCTACACACGATGTACCCTTACATAGGGCGTCTTATGTTCGGTGTGCTTGTGTCTCGTATTTTTAAACTGCGCTAACTATTTTCTTTCAAAAGGCTTTACGCTCCTGCAACGCGATGTCAGTACGTCATCCCAGTTAAAAAGGACCCTTCCGAATAAAAGTTTTGAAACCTCACCCGCACGAATTCACGGACGACGACCGAGGGAATGTAAAAACGGCAGTGACTCTTTTCTCACGGAGCGACATTAAAAAGTACAGTTGAGGGGTGCGAACTGTTTTTCAATGTTGTCATTGAAGAGAAGACGTGATGTCGAAATGAAGTTGCGACACTTAAAAGTATCGATGAACGAGAGCTTTGCCAGCCAATAGAAATCGGCCAAGCAGTTCAATGGTCCTTACTGAGCTTCCAGACTTGCTTATCGTAAAGAGAAAAAAAGTAGCGTTGAAGAAATCAGCAGCCGTCAGAAACAAGTGTGGGTGCCTTGTTATTGAAACAGTGCGAGATCTGTTAACACCCTTGAGTGCCTTACTGAAGTGCACCGACCTCGACGGCGTGCGATATGCCTCGGTGCTACGCTCGGTGCTTGTCTTTGCTTAGTTTGTCGAAGATAATGCAGTATTCTTCTCAGCAATCGAATATTGCAGCGGTTGCCAGGTTTGGTGAAAGGCAGGCAAAGTTGAGGACATGCGATGGCACCACATTAAGAAAGACCTTTATGTCTAAGAACTCCGAAGAATGACAATGTTCTATGGCACCAAAGAAATAACGATAAGTTCTCGTTGAAATGTTTTGGTGAAATTTAAATAGGTTTTGTTGATGTTGCTCCCAGGTAAGCGTTCTCTGGGTCACTAATGCGCACCGTAAGCTCAACGTGGCGCTATTTTCTTTAAGTTATTACTGACGATCTGTTAAACTGTTTATTCAATAATAATAATAATAATAATAATAATAATAATAATAATAATAATAATAATAATAATAATAATAATATTGGTGGTTCTGTACGTCCCAAAAGCACAATAATGTTATGAGGCACAGTGTAGTGGAGGGCACCGAATATTTTGGCCGCCTGAGGTTCTTGAATTCGCACTGATAGCGCGTAGTACCGATCTATGAAAATTCCAGCGTTGTGGTATTTTCAAACAGCGAGGATCGCGTTCACAATTTGTACTGTTGGATCCTTGCCTGTACAAAAGTGCTGTGTATCATTTGTACGTTCGAATAATTTGAAGCAGAAACTGTAACCATAAAGGGGCCTCTATCATTTTTTCCTCCATCAAAATGCGACTGCCGCAGGCGGGGGTGAACCCGCCTCTTTCCTGGAAACAGCAATGAACAACACGCAAAAATACCATCTCGGAGGCCTTTTTCTTCGTGACGTTGATGTATCTTAATCCAAATATCTCGTAAAAATAAGCTATTCTTCTCCACACGTGTAAGAATAAATGTGTTTTGTGTTGAATATGAGAGAGAGAATTACGATCGGATACTACGTTAGAGCGCTTCCAGCCTGGAGCGATTAAAATGCTGTTGGAGGCCTTGTAACAGCGCCATTAATTATGGGGTATGTCGTGATGAATTTATTAGGAATAATTTCAATTGCACAAGGATTCGTTTACATGCGCACATCAAAGCAGACCATTTTCTTTTAGTTGTGCGTCTGTCAAAACGTGCCCACCGTCCTCGCCAATCCGATCCCTCTCCTCGATCTCCACAGCAGAAGGCCTAGTCCTGAGCTACCGCTGTATTTGTAAAACCTTCATGTAACACGCATACGCATACAAATATTAGCACGAAATGTGAAATTGTTGAATCAGATTAGAAGCACTCGAATGGCTCTTCGAAAAATACTTTTTGTAACAGCCTGTATTATACTGAAGCGACAGCTCAATTCAATTCCAAGCTGTTTTAATCCTGGACTAAAGAATATTCCCTGTTTACAAGGTAATGAAGATCTTTGCCAATATGTAAAATTTATCGCCATTCATAAAGCAGGAGGCTATCTCATGCTTTTTCATTCTTTTAGCGGTGATTGTATAAAAGCGTAGTGGCTGCTATGTCTCATTTTGATTCTTTAGTAATGGACTGACCATTGGTGTGTTTCAATTCACTGGCAATATTTCAGTGGAAATAATGCTGTGAAATTTTCTTTTGCAAATTCGCTGTCGTGGAACCACATCTCTGGGACAACATTCGTCTCCACGCCACTCAGTGTGATCGTAAGTGCATTATATACATTTTTAAAAAATTATAGCAAATAATATGATTTATGCATGTTAACTACAGGCCGGGATATCTCTACAGGTCCCGAAATTTCATTTAGAGAAATCAACCGGGAGGCATTTGTGTCGGCAAGGCCATTCGTACGAAAGAAAAAAATTCTCGCTGATAGAATGGTAATTTATGAATGTTTTTCCTTTTCGCTGCTGTGGATGTCACAACATAAAATAAAGTGAACTATACAAATCAGACCCCAGTGAAATCATATTGGAGGCGATGATTTGCCTATATCCCTTAATGAATCAAGTGCAAAAAGGTATTTACAAAACTGCTCCTATAACGTAATTAATTGTCATCTAATCTTACTGTCAGTGTCCCTTTGTCAGTCAACGTGAGCTGAGAAGTGCAGTTCACAGCGTCGGCTTGAACTAGCTAAGATTAATACCAATTACGGGGGCCTAACTGTCGAATTCCAAGGAACTATAATTTGGAATACTCTGATCACCGATGCTAAGGTGGCCTCATCTCTTCACTCTTTCCTAGCACATGTAAAGAACTCATTCTTTATGAATTCATTCGCTTCATGATACTTTACCACCCTGTATATATATATATGTATATATATAATCGAAGGGACACTGACATGTGAATGTGTGCGTGCATATTTTTCCCTGTGTATCAACATTGTGAGCTCTTCGGTGCTATATTATTAAGTTTATGAGATCACTCATTTTATCATACACAAGTGATCCCTTCATATCACGCGCATTCACATAGTTATGCCTCTTAATACTTAATATTTTATCAATAATTTGTGAATATTATTGCTACCGATCGTTGCCATTTTAAGAGTGATTTTCATGCTGCAAATACAGTAAAACGAAATTGTAAAACGAAATTTATCGAAATGGACTGTTGTTTACTTAGCATTGGCAGATGGACAGATTAAGTGCAGAAGCGACAGTTAGTAAAATTCCCAACTAGGCATCCTAAACACGTGCTTCCAGAACATATCCTATTCGTGGCCAAAGAATTTTTAAACCAATCAACAAATATCGACTATTCTAATCCCCGGTAGATATATTCAGAGCCTAAACAGCTTTAGAATTGAAGTCTCCGTATATGTGAACACTCGCTGGCTGCGCTCCATAAATGATACCTTCGCTAAAGGAAGCGTAAATCCATGAAAATATATATTGGCTCCAGGTTTCTATATCGGTCTGTTAGCAGAGTGTAAGGACAATTACTTCGTCCTTGTTCTTAGAGCCCGCTGTAACTCAGCTCCGTTTGATAGTGCAGTGTAACTAGATGAAGGCATTGAGCCCTGTTGTTGAACAGACCATGAAATGATAGTGTTCTCATGTCCACTCATGCAAATATCCCTGTACAGTTGCAGCTGAGGAACGTGCCCCTCACGATGTCCGGGCTGCCATCAACGAGAGCGTGTGCGACAATACAATCGGCGAAACGAACGTGCGTGTTTTCATCAGCTGGGAGCCGCCACGGGTCGTGACAAGTCCGATTGAGGCCTACGTGCTTCACATAGTCACAGTTCAAGGCATCGACATCTCGGTCCGAGTTGCTCCCAATGTGACGGAACATGACGTGGACTTCATGCACTGCTGGAGCGTGTACATTCTACGTGTCGAAGCCATTTACGAGTGTGGGGATTCCGCTTTCTCTCGGGCCGTGTTGTACGGCACAGGGAACCCAGGTGAGACGTTGCCACACTTGGCATTAGGTGACTTAGTTATCCGGTGTAACTGGGGACTCAGTTATCCAGTGTAACTCCTACATGGCGTTGAGTTGTTCTGGCGCTAGCGCCTTGCGAAATTATGTTTGTGAAGTAACACTCCAAAATTCACAGAAAACTAACGGAAAGTTAAGGTTCTGGCGAGAGCGCAACATTCCCGCCATTCGTACCCTTCCCGCCGTGTGGCGTTCACGTGCAATATGCCAAAATTGGCTTGGAATGGTACGATTAATGTGTGTGAAATGTGACGTTAATAATATGACATGCTCGTCAGTTGCGCCGCCTTTAACGACAATGAAACCACGTGTGACTGATAGCTCCATAGGACTGGATATGGATGTGTGTTCTACGCACACGCCGCTATCATCCTCGCGTGGTTAGCTTCATCCAAAGTCTGTGTAGGCTTTGGATGAACAAAAAGAACAAAAGCTTCGGTCAACAAAATGTTCACCAGACACTAGCGCCTAGCGCCATTAGAGGCAATCAAATAAAACATTATCTTCGCTTAAAAATTTACAATGAAAGAATAATATTGGGTGAAACACGTGAGTTCACTTAAGCTTTCACTAGTGTCTCCTTTCACTGCTCTCACTTCTAGGGCTTACGTGAGCTGTGCATTCATTTTGCTTAAAAAACGCTTATGAGTTGATTTTCACGAATGGCATTAAATGGCTTGAGGTGCTATCATACTGCTGCTGTATGGGCAGCACGGCCCAGACAGGCACCGTTTGCCTTTAGCTGTGTCTCATAGGGAAATTCTCTGTATTACACAGAATAAATCAATAAAAAATATCTCTGCGCGCAGAGGTTCTCACAGAAACTAAAAGTATGTGCAGTATTGTTTTTTCGATTACTTAATACTCCCAGAAACATAACCCGGCTTCTCCTGCGTTTTTACATATTATCAGTTGTAACCAAAAATGTTGTGGGAAGAAAAGCTTAGTATTTTACCCTTGGGGTATTTATTCTTGCTACCCAGTTTCTGACAGCTCCGTCGGAGTGGGTATGTGCGAACATTATAAAAGACATTCATCCACACCTGGTCGACGTTTTGTGATACCGTAACCGGGTCTCGGATTATTTCGAGTAAAGAAAGGGAAAATCGTAACAGCACGCTCATCTTAGAAATATCTCCACACACACACACACACACACACACACACACACACACACACACGCACACGCACACACACACACACACACACACACACACACACACAGGGAGAAAGACAGAGACAGAGAGACAGATGGCAAACAATGAGTGCGCATGCTGACAACCTCCTCTCTCGGGGAACAATGCCTGTCTTTACTCTTTACAAAACCAAAGAATAAAAGCCCTGTTTACCACAAATAAGACGCACGTAATAAAGGAAGCACAGACACCGCCATATTTGTGGCGTTTGTAATGTGATACGAACTCGGCTAACAAGAAATGTCACCGGAACCAGCCTTTCAACAAACGACTACTTAAGTGCAGCTGCAGGCGTCTCGAAGACAGCTGCATGACACAATGTTGAAATGTGTGTTCCGGTAACGTTGCTCTTCCGGCACATCCTCGTGGCTTGAAGACATGAGCATCTATCCGTGACATCTATTCTCATAGCTTCAAGCCATCAGGATCTGCCCTTAGCTTGTTTCGTCTCTCTCTTTCTCTCGTGTGTGTGCGTGTGCGCGTGCGTGTGGCAATGAAAGCCTTAAACGTGGATAATGTTTCTTCTTTGCATATGAGTATTGAGAACAGCAGTAGCTGTTGTGTAGTGAAAATTTATGAAAAGGAAGCTCAGCATCGATCCGTTTGTAGCACAAGGCTGAGAAAATCCGTACGGATTTCTCAGAAATGAAAGTTTCTTGTTGACGAAACATTCGTCCTGGTCCGGGGTTTGAAATGGAGAGCAACGCCTGCCCGGGGAACTCACTCTGCCAATTGAGCTAACCAGGAGACCAGCGACTGATAGCGCCAGCACAATTCCATCGACAACTCGAAGCACATGGGCATGAAAATGGCAAATTACTTTTGCGGTGACCCGTGAGGTGGGGTAATGCTCATGAAAGGAAAAATGAGCATCCATCCCACTGTAGCATAAGGCGCCATAAGGAAATCCGTACATAAGGATTTCCTTCTGTGGATTTCGGCGTTCTTGTTGTACACTCCTTGTCCCTTGTGTGCGTCTTCGCCCGCCTCTGCTTTCCATTATGAATACTTGCTGGCTCGCCCCTTCCCCAGCGCAGGGTAGCCTACCAGGCTCAGCTCAGGTTAAACTCCCTGCCTTTCTTCTTCCTTTCTCCTCCTCCTCCTCTTGATTTCCTTGTACCTTGTGCTGCTGCAGCTACCGTGAGCAGGACAACGTCAGCAGGCTACACACCTTCGTCTTTCCTATAGCCCGCGGAATTCCATACACACACACGAACACACACGTCTACGAGTGCATCATCTGCAGGGCTATACCGAATACTATTTACACCAAATGACTATTTTACACAAGTATACTAATAGCACACATATGGAACAAAGCAACATTAATTCACTGTAAATGCAAGTGGTGAACATGCAGTTGTTCAAGACGATATGACATGGATTTGGTTTTCAGGACCACCGAAGCGCCAACAAAGAGAAAATTTTTATAGATTCATACATTTACTACTCCGACAAAGTGTTTTGTTCGTTTATCGTTTCATCGAAACAAGAGTAGTTAAACACGTTCATTCAGCAGTTTCTTATTTTTCTTTATCACTGGAAACTGCTCGTCTGTGTACCAAGAAGTTGCATTCTCTCAGGCAAGTTGTGGCATAATGCGTCATTCCCTACAGCAGTGTATGCTGTTTTTGCTGTTGTTCCGCGCTTGTGTTTATCAATGTGTGCATATGAGTTCGCTTGTTTACCCTCTTTAGTTTTCTCATCTATGGATCCTTTCATTCAAGCACCGCACTCATATTAGCTCGATATTTAACTATCTCAGGCAAATACCCGCCTCGTCAGTTCTTTCGAGTGTGCGAGAGACAAGCGGATTACGATGAACAAAAAGCGCAATAAACAAACGACCACACGTGAAGAAGAAGACTCGGCGATTTCTAGGTATTTCCTTCGCTAGTCTAATGAGGTCAATTGAGTATGAAGTCAAGGAAGGCATATGGTATACTAATTGTGGCTTTTAAATGCAGTGTAGTAATAATTACATAAATAAATGGATGGGGACAATAATTCCATTCCGTTTATCTCGTAATTGCTGCGCTACAGTCAAAAACTACTATTCACATCCCATATGCATTGCTTGGCTTCATTGTCTGTTAGAATCATTAAGTTTAGCCTAACAAATAAATGAGCTCTTCACCCATTTAGATTCTTTCGTTATTCCTTCTTGTGCCATCGTCTATGTCTTTCGCTTTTTCTTTAAAATGAAGTCATACAACCCTTGCCAGATGTCCGGTTCTAAGCCCTGAGTGCTTACGATGGAACAGCATGCGCAAAACATTGAAGTGTTGCACTGTTTGCACTAACATCGGTGCCTGCTTTTTTTTCAAAACCTGAAGAGCACCGGTTCCTTCCACAAGATCTGAGCGCCGATGAAGACTACACTAATTGTGCAACGGGTGACATGTACGCGTCCTTTAGCCTACGCTGGAAGCCGGCCAACCTGGGAGACATGAACGTGACTGGCTACACCGTGACGGTCTACGCCGACAATGGTACGGCGAAAGTCTTCCGCCTTCCCGGAAGCGCCAGGGGCTTCAAGTTCACCCACGTGAACTGCACGGGCACCAAGATCGTCGGCGTTTCCGCCAGGACTCTAGTGCCGCTGGGACTCCTGGACTACAACAAGGGTGAAATCAACTTCCCGGCTGCCTACGTCGCCCTCTCCGCGGAAACCGAACGTATGTTTGTTCTGGATGTCCTAGATGACAGTAGATAGTGAAACTCTGCTACCGCGGTCATCCTAAAAACACTTCTTAGGATGATCGCTAGGATCCCTAGTCCAGGGCCATAATGTCCTCGGTCGACCGCTTGACCTCCTGATCTTGCAGATTTATGCTGGAGTGGCTATTCTAGAAATGGCACAGAAAGGTTCAGGAATGGGACGGACAAATTGTAAGCGGCGAACGCGCATGGAACGCGCCTGCTACGCCTTGGTTAAAGGCTAACAAGCCAGCCCGGAGTTTTCCTTTGTCTCCCAGGCCTTTTTAGACAGATAGCAAAGCAAGAAAACACGACAAGTCGGTAAAAACGAGACAGGACTACACATAGACTACACAGCGACCACTCGGCTGCCAATATAAGAAAGAGCTTTTGTTCTGAGGACTACACCGCATATATCGACGGTACATAATGACAGCAGGAATATTTTTTTTTGCTTCCTTCGTGGTGAAGCGTAAATGTGTAATGCTGTAGAATGCGAAATTGTTCCACAGGATTGATTACTGGGTGTTTGAGCGTTTAAAGACTATGAGATCAACGCTTAACCCTGCCTGCACTGCAGCCACCACGCAAAGGCGTTAGTCGATGATCAATCTGCAGGCAAACGCATCGCCACGAAATGCTGTGTCTGGCACATACAGGACAAATAAAGTAGAATAAATTGTTTCGCAAGTTATAGCGTCACTCTTGCGTCTCCTGTGTCACCCAACTCAATGCTGCATAGTTGGGCTCACACTGACACAATGTTTTGTTTGTACGCCAACAAGCACTGCGTCTGCATAATGAAAGCAAACAGCAATTTACGCATTTTGTAGCGGCCTCGCGTTTTCACTGCGAGGAAAAAAATGGGATTGGATACCGTAACAAGGCATCATCGACTGACGTAATGGCCCCGCAAATTACTCGAATCGCGCCGATAAGGTCCAGCGCAATACCTCCAACAGACTTTCACGGAACTGCTGTCACTGCAAACATTAATCAATCCATACGGGCTTTCCAGATTAAGGGTTAACCGCTGATGAATGTGCTGTTCAACTATGCTTTTCCCTTGTTACATGCTTTTGCTTGGCGCAAGCAGAATTATGTTTTCGGAGTATTGTTTACGTAATAAAGGAGAAGGGAACGTATTATGCTAAAATCTCCTGCATGCACCCGCTGAATAAAAAAGTGGTTTCTTTTTTGCGTGAATTGTAAGCAGGCAAACTGTAAGGCTCTGCAAGTGAATCATGCTGTTCTCTTCTTGTTAGCAGATTTTCCAAGCAGGCTACGCCGTGTGCGAGTTCTTCCTGGTCAAGAACTTTCACGTTTTTAAAATATTAGCCGGCGATGTGTTTGCATTCTCTCCGCACTCATCAATATGCTAATAAACTCACCTGTTTATCCGTGTGATTGTCGTACAGCCTATAACGAAAACTAGTTCCGAAGACTAATACTGATCGCGAGCCATTGCTGTGGTACCCCTGGTCGAAGACAAACATTTATGCTCTATAGGTTCTCTCAGTTGTAAACTGAGCTAATTTTCTAGAGAAAATGTACCTCTGCTTCTTTGTTGGCTTGTTTAAACACGGGGAGGATATTAGACTGCGCAGTACAAACACGACATGCGTGCTTGAGGAGTACAAGTTAGGAAGTTTGTCGTGCTAATGAATGCTGTATGGTGCGTGGACAAAGAAAGACCGCAAATGCGTTAGACTCTATGCCGCAGATGCCTTAGACTAAAATGTTGATTTTGTGGAAGTGTCCTTTGAATTTACTGTACGCTTTAAAACTATGTTTCATACATTTACGTATGATGCACAGTCGAGAGGGAGAGACGGAGTAAATTGGATTTTTCTTTCGTTGCACCCTCGGCATGTTTGCTCAAGTTGATCGATCTAGACGAAGTACTCATATTTACCCATACAGCAAGTGCATGCTGTGCAGCTGCGAAAACAATAAGCTTTTCTTTTCATCCCTGATACCATGGTGTCGAAGCGCTTGCACATGTTTTCACATACCAGCGCTCATTTCATGCGGGTATAAATTATGCCTGAGGGGAAAATGTGTCCATGGTTCTTCAAAAGCCGTCTGAGCTTTTCGCGTAGCACCGCGAAACATAGGGGTCTACGAGGAGAAAGTGGTATTCTTCAAAGCCCCTCAATCTTGCGCAATTTTGGGCAAGCACTATGTTGGTGAAACGTTCCTGCCGTGTGTAAGCAATCGGCAATATTGTGCCTTTCCATGCTTACACTAGATACTTGGGCGACTGTGACTGAATGTACGAAGCTGGTGCCAGATTCACTAAACAGCAGAAAATGAAGTTTTCCTTAAATAAAAGGCTTCATTTTTCTTCAGAGAAATTCGCATAAATGTTCAGCCGGCATTCGTCCTGCCCGCGGATGAAGGAAATCATTTTCCAATGATAAGAGCAACGATATATTTTTGATTGTTTTCGCAATCCACCAATTTCATAGAAATATATAGGATTACGATAATAATTACTCGATTTTTACCTCCCAAAGCCGTGGTATGATCATGAGGGATTCCGTAGTAAAGGGCTCCGGAAATTTCGACCACCCGAGGTTCCTTAAGTAGCACGGTGATAGTTCAGTACACGGGCACTTAGAATTTCGTCTCCATCGAAATGTAACCGCCGCCGCCGGGATTTTGGTCGGGTGAACAGTCAAGCACCACAGCCAGTAGTACACCGCGTTAGGTGATTACTGTGCTCTAGATGAAAGATAGTTCTTGTAAGAGCGCAAGCATACTTAAAATGCCTGAAATACTTCACACTGTGCTGCTCATACCATTTGCGAGTTTAATGTGTCTCTCGTCTAGGATATATCACATGCAGCGTCCTGAGCTGCGAACATTCAGGACTTTGTAACGAGCGTAATTCCATTATTACGTTGTGTTTCCAAAGCTATAATCAAACGCTTTCACTGATATTGATGCAGCTCGCGAAAAGAAATGAAATTCTGGTTTCGCTAAAACGCTTTCTTTTCTTCTACTTTCAGCTTACATTGTCCCGGTAGAGAGATTGGTAAGTGTTTTCATTCGCATAATTTATGATTTTTTAAGGGTCCGCGTGAAAATGGCGTATTTAAGCGTAATTGAAACTGCACACAAAATTTTGTGACGAACATACTGAGAGGCGCTGCTGCACTTTTTGAATCAAGTCTCCTGTGAATATGTCAGCGAATTATTACGTGCACGGGCCTGCACCAGACAATACACAATATAACTTCAAACACAGCTCTTCTTTGCACAAATAACGTCATTGGGGTCACCAACTACGTAACTTCAGCCAGTAATAGCGTTGTTTGATTTCATGATTGTTGAAAGATCGTCTCGTACGTCTAACATTGAAATTACAGCCCGAGCTATCATGTAAGCTTTAGTTATTCGTAGATTACAATTTTTCTGACGAATTTTACTTTGGGAAATTCAATTTTTTTCACTAACGCGCATAAGCCATGGAGGAGAGTTTGCTTGGTCGTGTTGTCCGGCTAACGGTCACAGGTCGAAATGATTATTACTGTCGTGGGCACCTACACCGATACCGGTACCGGACTTTCTGAGACACAAGCTTCTTCAAGCCATCGCGTTAATGTTTCAATTAAACTTTGTTTCGTTGCTAGACTGAATTCCCGGATAGGAAACCTGTTAGCCAAGCTTCTAAGAGATCCTCTTCGTGGTAAATATACAGGAGCAACATAAATAGAGCGATTATCTAGATTACATAGAAACACTGGATTAAAAAATGCGTCACATGGCAAAAAGCATGCATATGTTAAGGCACACATGTGTGGAATATAATATTGTTCACTTAACAAAAATATTTACTAAGTTTCATTCAATACCGAAAAAGAATCGCCAGCTACTGTAGACACTTTCTTCTAACGTCGATAGTAGAAACGTAAGCCAGTTTCCCGAAATAAAGGTATCTACTTCTACAGCAATGGAAGCGATAACTATCCTGCGATTGGTGAAGAGGTCATTGAAACCGATGAAGAACCTGGAATGTCGAGAGTGCCAACCTTTCGACAAGTAATCTTGAATTCCGTAGGGCACCAAACGAAGACAACTTCACTTGTCGAAACATTGTCTACAGGAAGATACCATGTTCTCGATCGTTTTCGACGACCTTTTCAGCAATTCAAGCCTCTGCCTTCCTCTGAGCTTCTGTTCTAACTTGGGTTTCAACTATCCTGCGGTGTATTTCTTTCTTATTTCGCCAGTCAACTACTACCGCAAGCGTAACGAAAATGAGGTATACTGCTGTCACTGCGCAGGCATCTTCGACCACCACAGAGGCAAGCACAGCGAAGCTCTCTATCACCACTACTCAGCGGGCCTCTCCTACCACCAGAGAACCAGGTACCACGAAGCTGTCTACTACCAGTGCTCAGCACAGCTCATCAACCCATCTGGGTAGCACTGAACACAGTGCCACGACAACGGAGCACCACTACAGCAGCACTATTTACAACGACGGTAAGATACACGCCTTAGTTCAGTGTGCTGAGGCCCCGTGGTGTCTTTATGAGGGATGCCACATTGGAGAAATTTATTCCGATTTTGTCGACAATATCATTGCATGCCTGCAACGGTTGAATCTGCCTAGCTTGACGCTATACTTAGGCTATAGCTCTTCTTTGTAGAATAGGTTATGTACCGAAGTGAGTATGCCGTTATCCTAAAATCTGATTACGACCACCGTGTTCTGTAGTGGGACTTTCGGGCAGAGCGGCACGACAACAACTATGTCGCATGGTGGTACAGCTTTTCGGCCACGCAGTAAAAACGAATTAAGGCCAATGTACGTGCAACGTGGAGTATGTAAAAATATGCGACACATCGTTACATGTGTACCATCCTTTGGAATTATGTTATCTTCAACACAACCATCAAACAACCCAACGTGATACACATTCTTGCAGAATATCTTATTTAGTACGATTTCCTGCTTCTTCAGTTCACCCCTCAGTGTATGTAAATTATAAAAATTAATAATTTGATATTACTCCTAATCTGTCTTTATATTTCAAATTCGATTTTCCTTAAAGTCACCTCAGTATGAAACGCTCTTTCGCCGGCATTCCGTACTGACCTCGATGGCGATGCCCATGGCTGAATGGAACGAACAGCAACAATAGACAGCTAAAGAAGTCAACAAATAAAAACGAAATTATTGTGTTTGCTTTCGGTTTCCACTTCCGGTGTCCTAATTCGCGTCCGCGTTCTACTACTGGCCCTTTAGTTCATTTCTGCTCTTCACTTCCGGCCTCCCAATTGCAGATTCTGTGCTGCAACTTGGGAGAAAGAGACCGAAGTAGAAGCGCTGCCTTCCTTCAAACACAATCCGACAAGTGGAATGTCTGATAAACATGTTTAGCAGTTTTATATGTCTTTCTGTTCTTTTCTATACCGTCCGCAGTTGAGCCCGTTTCATCAGGCGTCTCCACCTCCACAATCCTCTGCGCCGTCCTCATACCATTGGCGATAATCATACTGGCGGGCCTCCTGTTCTTCGGCTACAAGAAGTTCAAGCAGAACGGAGGGTCAGTGAATTGCTTGTTCTAACCACAATATAATAGTTCATGTTGCTTCACTTGTTATGGTTGTGAAGGTACCGCAAACATAATTGGCTGCCATGTTGACTCTGATTTCAAGTGACGAATGTAAAAAAAGGGCTCCGTATTTGTTTAAACATTGAGGTCACATGGTGATAACAGAATCTCCCGGCATAGGTGATCGAAGCAAGCCCTCCAGAGGTTAGTATGGTGGCAATCTAGAGTTTTATTGCATTTTTATCGTTGCTGCTGCTATTCTTCCGCACTTCTGCTCATAATTGTGACTGTACATGCGGTACCCGCAAGCTACTAAGAGTGCGAACATTTTGAAGTAATTGACATGGCTTGGTTTTAATTAGTTTTTCTAATATGTCCTAAAATTTTTTTACTCATGATTGCTTCTGAAATGATATGCTGAGTCCCTGTATGTTTTTGTTCTTGTACATTACAGGGAAGGCCTCCTGAGTGCCAGCGACAGCCCCTAAATCTATACCTGAAAGCTGCGTATAGAGGAGAAAAAAAAAAACGTCTGGCATCTAAGGCACACGGAAGAGGAGAATTCATAAAACATGATCAGGCTCTAATAGGGCTGGCTGATAGCGTTGCATACTCTTCCTGTGAGACTGATAAGAGCATTCAGCCTTTACTAAGCATCTGGCTCTGCTTATTTGACTAACAACGAAACTACTAATCAGATGGGACCGTAAAGTTGTCATCGGCTGCCGGTGCGCAAGATCCTGGAACAGCCTCGCCCTCTATGTAGCCAACGCATATTTTTGTAGAATTCTTTCACCCGATTGGTGAAGAGCGCTGGACTGTTCTTTGGCTCCGAAGCGCTGACCATGGGCATGCGTAGATTGACTGTGTCAGTTGTTTCCCTCCTTCAGTATGGTAGTCCCCAGCCCTTTGAATTGTATAGCTTTGCAATATTTCGCCAACGAGAACGTATGCCCTCTGAACACGACAACTTTATAAGCATAACCAACGAGATGATTTCTTTACTTTTTATTACATTTTAGGCTTCAACCTTTCATGTCAGCGCTTATAGTGTTTGCTGGTCCGCCATTCTTTAGTGCATCAAAACTAAGTTTTCTTCCTCTCCCAAAAAGATTTTCACTCGTCATATTGTAGTGACGCCAGGGTGACATTTCTTAACCAGCTAATTACCTGATCAACTTCTGTAGTGCAGATGGATGCCTAAAGCGTTCATGGTGACGCGACTCTCGTTTTCGCCTTGTTGATGAGTGTGCTGAAAACAGGAGCTGTAGCATAATGCTGGAACATTCGTAGAAAGGGTCCTTTTTTTTTTGCAGTGGGCGGGGGAGAGGTGTAGCCATGCTTACCACCACATTTCCGTTTTATAGGTATCTGTTGGTTATCTCATCTTCAAAATATTAAAAGGGATATCCATGTTAACAAAAAAGAGCGCAATTTTTCTCTTTTACAACTGCCCTCCACTGTTACGTCGCCAGTACGGAAATATGAAACACGTAGTGCTGATAAACATATCATGTAAGTAAAAAATGCTCAATATTTACGCACTATATTCTAAGTATAAGGCAATAACCGTGGAGCAGGTTTCTGGTGGTATTTTAACTTGAGGTCTGATGTTCATTCAATAGAAGGAGGTCCCCTTGTATGAACACTGTAGGGATACATTTTGCAATGTTACAAAAAAATATCCGTACCACTAAAGAGCAAAAGAAACACACAAATATCAAAATGCCATGTGACAAAAGTTTAAAGGAGGCGCACATTCCTAGTCATATTCGTTGCAGGTGGAAGCAAACATGACGAGTACTGACGTCTCTAATGGCCGCCCTTTGCTCGAAAATAATTGTTATTTGCGTAAGATTTTCCTATTAGAGGGCTATATGTTCACCGAATTGACTCACGAAGCATATTATTTGTATTTCCCAAGAAGGTATTCCTGGTTTTAGATGGAGTATTATCTCCCACTCAGACAATTAAAAACTTTTCAGAACGTCTGGTAGAATCCAGAAAGCCATTCAGCGTTCACATAGGTTCACGCATGAAGCGTAATGCTTAAGCAAATGCATTAAAGGTTCGGCCGTGCTCAGGCGAATGGCTCGAAAGATTCCCATTGATATTAAAGTCAAGCGCCAATATTCGACATTGGAAACGCTGTATCTAGTGGCCATCTCCATGTGCAAACACCAACTCTCAGAGCGAAAGACTCAGAAGAAGAGATCAAGGACTACGCTGCCGAGATTTTCGTGCCATTGAAATTTATACAACTGGCGGCCGATGAATGTCTGTTGGAAACTAATGACAAGCGCAGGAAGTATTTGGGGATGTACGCCTTGATAATTTGGGCACAGCGAAGCAAAAAAACATAAAAACAAAAGAAAAATGGTGAGAAGCGCCGCATAATATCTAGAGAACTCTCGCACCCGGCTGTTAATACGGAGATGCCCAGCTAACGACATGAGTGAGAGAGAGAGAGAGAAAGAGGAGAAATGGTTCATGCATACCAGGCTGTCTTCGGGTTCGCAAATATGCTCGGGTCATTAGTGAGGACCGTGTCATCGGGTCCTCGCACAACGCAGAATCTGCAGAGGCATCAAAACACGGCCGGATTTCGGGTTCGTTTCTTACGGCCCTCCCGGGGCTTGTGTCGATTTCGCCGGCTGTGGCAATAACCTGGGTGCACGGAATACTGCGGAAGGCACCCTATATATATGAGAGTCGGATCCACACATCACGCGTTAAGGAGGCGACGTAGGAACGAGTGCGATTTTTTTCTTCCCTTTACGTTGTGTGCTGCAAGGGGACATGTTTGTGCCCAAGGCACTGGCTGCTGTGAACGCGAGCGAAGATACGTTGAGAGTTACAGTTCCAAAGGTAGGTGTACGAGTTAAATATCAATGCATGAATCACCATTTCTACAGCGGAGGCCAAGCTACCGTCTTGTGGCGCATGCGTCGTCCATTTTTCACATGTTCCTGCATTTCTTACTGCCCCGAAATCTAAAATAAGAAAGACAGAAACTCAGTGTATATGACTGCATTTACGCCGTGAACTGGTCAAACTAATTTCAAGATGTGTCTTCGCGCCCTTTGATGATTACCTTTTACTAGCAGAAACCTGGCGCCACTAGTAGTTCCATTACTTTTATTCAACACTCGGCACTCGCTACATTGCAGTGGCGAATACTGCTTCATACATATGCGTGCACGGCACTAGATATTGTAACGGAAGTACTGTATCGTGGAAGAAAAATTCAAAGTTGACATTTACAGTCACGAGATAAGCCTCGAACGTTGCAAATTGCCCATCAAAGCGTGTGGTATATAACACTTTCAATGAGGTGATGCTTTCCGCTAAGCAAGAAAAGTTGAATACAGCTTAGCTGTTGAGCGCCGAGTTTAACACCTTTGATGCTGTCAAATTAAATCGCGGTTGGCTGAATACGAAGGTGAAAAGTAGAGCTACAGGTGCTACAAAGGACAAAGAATATGTTAAAAACTACAATATACAGACACGTCTTCAAGCTTAGGTATCACATTCTAGGACACGTACACTACGAAAGCACATGCCCATTCATTTTTGCTCTTTCGTCTCATCGTATATTAAACTGCCTGGAAGGACAGTGTGTTACGTCAGCAGCTTTTGCAGGCGAAGGGTTGGCATATATTGCTGGTATAACAACTCCTGCAAATAGTATGAAATTTGAGCTTGAAAAGTACCCTGAACACACTTAAATCACAGTGTGTCACATAAATTGCAGTCATATTTCTATGTTCTGCGGTGAGCGAGAGTTCCTCATAAGTTTTGTCATCTTGTGTGTCGATGCCACAAAGTTTGGTTCTCTCTCTCCTTTTGTACGGTAATGCAGCACGGCATAGAAAAGAACATCGATGTTCCGCTTGAGATCCTTAACACCGTCATCTCTCATACCTCCCTCTATCTCTACCTATGCATTTTCCCCTGTGAGGAGTAGCAAGCCAGAGACTCACTCTCCAGGTCGACCTCTCCTCCTTTCCTTTTATTAAATGCTGTGTTCTTCTTGAAATTAAAAACGCGGACACATGATCGCACATAAGGATTGTCTTAAATATCTGCTCCGCGGGTATCAGTGCTTGAGATGTATGCTGGCATCAATAATAAACTTTAGAGCATAGTTCTATGGAGCTTCGTCTTCTACTTCAGTAATGATCTCAGTTAAAATGGCAACATGACAAGGAAAAAAGTGTGCAGCTTTCGCTAGTCAGCGCAAGTCCAGACCCTAGCGAAGCTGGCCGATAGTTTACTCAAACAGGTCACTTGATCGCCATGTGATATTTTGGCGGGAACAAGTCACTTGATGTCACCCTAGCCTCCATGTTAACCTAGAGGTGTAGCAGACGTTCCAGAGAAGCTTTAGTCTTGTGTTTTGATACCCGGCAAGGACACTCGTCATGTGGGTATCAAAATCCTTCCCACTCGTAATGTGGGAAGCATTAACTTCGTACAACGAAATAAATGGGACGCTTTCGTGCCACGCAATCAACGTAGCAAAAAACCTGGAGAGCACAGTTACCCCGTTAAGTAATCACGTCACACAGGCTAGCATCTTCTATCAATGTACAGCTACTGGTCCCCACTGTTGCCGAAGTGGAACTTCATGTCAACTATTGTTGGATGATATTGCATATTATTTTAATTGGCCGGTTGAACATTGACTTCTTCAGTGTAATGTGAGCTCTATAATGTGGACATCCCCAGTAAAGAAGATATTCGTAAACACAACAGAAGCCCCAGTGGTAATGTCTGTATGCGACTGTCCAAGATTTATGGCTGTTGCGATAGCCAATCCTGGAAATGTGTAATGCGCAAGTGAGAACTACCTTTTCCTGACCAAAAATTCACCAACCACAGTAATGTCATGTTTCGCTATGCCCGTGAACATTATGTTCAGCTGTTCGGCATTGAGTGGTAGTGCACGTTTCAGGTAAGGTCCACAGATGAGGTTTACTGAAATGTTATGATAGACAGCGGATATGATAGCCACGGATGACCTTTTAGTGTAAAGGCACGTCCGTTACATTTGGCAATTAGTGAAGTCCAAGTTAAATGGCGTTTTCTGCAAGGATAATGCTGCTTTCATGGTGAGTGATCCCGTGGTTTGCGACATCTCGAATGATCCTTTTTTTTTATTCGCTGTATCGCAATGTAAGACGTTGTCGGAATGGATTTCGTTTGGTGACAAAAAAGAATATGTGAGTACGGTGCTGCTCTGTTGAGCTCGAAGACATGGGTTCGATTTCCTGCACAGTTTCGGTGTTTCGACCACGGTGAAATGCGAAGAAGGCATTGTCCTTAAATTTAAGCGCATGGTTACGATGGTGAAAGTTAATCTGCAGTCCCCCGCTATGGCGTGCCTCGTAGACTTTTCCATACATGGAAATGTGGGCAGCCTGCACTAGTGATTCGAGGCTGTAGTAACAGTGGGGCTTGTGGCCGACCTAGCTTCGTCCGGCTTCTACAAGTTGCACCAAGTCACGCGGTTTGTCACGTGACCTGCTTCTAGGCGGTTCTGGCAGGAAGGTGCGACGTGAGTAGTTGGGGTGTTTTTTCGGCGAGAACATGTCACGTGACTGCTTGTGACGTCATGTAACGTATTGGGATCACGCGTATAGGTTCAAATTGGCTTGGCAGGAGACGTCCGGTTGTGACAATTTCTGACGTGGTTTTGACGAGAACATGTCGCCCGACCTGCTGCGAAGTTATGTTACATGATTTGGGTCACGTGACAGCATGTGACGCTTCTCTACGTGATCGCGCTACCTGTCACTAAGCTAGGCTATGCAAATACGGCTATGAAGGTAGTTTCTGGGTGAAGTAAGTAGATGTAACATCATAATACGTGACCTAAATCTTGTAATTAGCTGCGACGTCATCTTACGCGCGTCACGCTAACCGTAACTAAGCAGTGCTAAGCGAGCGCGGCTATGCTAGGTTATTGCTAGCCGATGCGAGCTGGAGCGGAACTCTCTGACTGCACCGATTCCAGGATCCGCCCACAATTTTCTGTAGAGCGAGAAACGGCATAACGAAACGTTTAACAGCTGTGATGTAAGGCTCAGAAACTAAAAACGTACTACGTCACGCGAAAATGCGATCGCATTGTATTTACCTGTCATGAACATTGGAGAATAGCATGAAAAATTGATCTGTCTCAGGTAATACCATACACACAACGCACTCCTGTTTCTGGTGGGTATCTATTAACGGGTCCTATTCCAACCATGATGGAGATCATTGCAAGAGCGACAGAGAAAAGGTGGGTATTTACTTCTGTGCACAATATCTAAGAAGCAAACATCTATAATTCTTTTTTATTTCTCGCTCCTAAAGCCACGACACCGTGCTACAGGATGTTTTAAAATATGCTCATTTAATGATAGACATTTTTTATAATGTTCCCAGGTGATTGGTTAACTTTAGTTAATTAGCTGACATTTAAACGGTCGCTTTAAACACAATACGCTAAATGATGAATTTCTACAGGATGTTAATCAGTGTGCGAATAACGTATTTCCATGACAATAGGCGCAATAGTGTTAATGTTTCCGGTGTCCACGAAACTGCGCGAGATTTGAAAGGTACCACATGATGAGTGCCTGCACGCCGCGTCATCAGAACGCTCGAATGTGCTATAATAATTCAATCATGTAGTACTTCTTTTTTTAAATATCTATCCAATCATGTTTTTGTCACTGTCGAAACCGCGTGCATAATTACATAGGTATGTCATAAAATGGGTCCCGTCACTAGCCAGATATGGGACCAAACAAGTGTTTGCGATGTTTTTTGTCACGTTTATTTCAAAGATACAATTTAAAAAAGAACAAATCACTGATAATACATACAGAACCCCGGCATGGACAAGCGGACAGGGCGAGAGGTGTGGCCACCCTTTGTCCATATATCTTGCGACCTATTGAGCTCCGTCTGTGTGCGTCCATCGTTGATGGTTCGTTTTTAACACGTTTGAGAGCGCAAATACGAGTGTGTGAAAGCGCATGGTCACGTGGTACTTTGGAAGTCTCGGCAATTTTTGAGATACACAAAATAATTAAAAGAGTGGAACTTATTAGCATGAAAATACGTTATTTAGGTACTAAATAACACGCTTTTGAACTTCACCATTGAACATGTTCCGTCATAATCAAGCGGTTAAAATACGGCTAATAGAATTAATTATCTAAGATCCATCTTCAGAAATAGTCTACTGCGCTCGAGATGACAGTGATTGTACTAAGTTGGTTTCATTGTCGTAACACCCATGTGGACTTTTTAAAATAGTCGAACAACTTAGCTTAGACACCCTGTATAAGGATGTTTGATTCGCTGTTCCTTCTATCAGTGTATCCCATTTCGTTGCATTGCTTTTGTTTTCAGGCTTTTGGTGGTTAACCAGAATGAAAAGCACTGGGGCGTCAAAGTCAACGGAAGTTATACCGGTTTTACCGGACTCATTGCCCGAGGTGTAAGTAACAGCTTCTATAAGTTGAACAACTGTGTACGCAGTCTGCTGCAAAAACAGCGGCAGAAGCTATGCTAGCTTGGATCCACCTAAACTTAACCCGTCTTTGAGATTCCTGTATCTTGAAAAAGTGTGTCATAATGGGTATTTTTAACATTTAGTCAACAAACAAGAAAGTTATGCGGCACGTGGTTGGCTGATGTAACATATCTAGGATGACATACGGATAATGCATTCTGAGAGACTGTTGAAAAATAAGGCAACCAATTTGACCTGCGATAGAACACTCTCGAGACGGAAGCATCTGAAATCATAATTTGTATTCTCCAACACGAAGTGATGTCTAATCGTAGAGTGTGTGATGAGGCATCACGCGCTAGACAACCACCACACACATTAGCCGGTGGCCGAAGAGATCAGCTTGTAATTCGTGGAAAATAAATAGCGTAATTAGTCCTATGTGCAGATAATTTGCCTTATTTCCACTGCTTCCGCACATAAAAAGGTTACTAGCCCCCATAGGAGCAAACCGAAATAAAACTGGTCATCTGATAAAAGTAATAAACTGGCTGCAGGAGAGCGACGTCTTTGTGGGACCAATCATGCCGACAGTGGAGAGAATGGAGATGGGAGACATCACAGCCGCTTACCTATTCACCGAGATTCATCTTATGACACCGAAACCTGAAAAATATGTCGATCCATTTGCGTTCGCGTCCTCTTTCAGCATTGAGGTGAGTGTACTTTCCCGTAATTTCGGGTTATGTGCGACTAGCAAACATGCTGGTTGTGGAAGCTACAGTGTGGATGAAAATACTGATGTGTCTCCGAGCCCCGTATGGGCTCTACGGTTATATAAAAGAACGTATTCCCTCTGTTCAGTGCGCGGTCGTCATCTACACGAAATAACATTTTCTGATGCTGCTGTTCTTGCTCTGTACAACGGAAACATTTTTCTCTTCGAACGTTTAACTACGTGAGCGAGAGCTCTGTTTTTCACGGGTATTGGCACAGAATTTAGTAGTGACGCCGACGAAACATATTTATGTAGGCCAAAGCCGGCTTCCTGTAAATTCAGCATTAGTATCTTTCTGTCGTTGTATAGGTCTTGAATTTTACAATTTCCTTGAAATTCATTTCATTACTGAATATCATTGTGACGTCTACGTTCCCAAATTTCGTAGCAACACAAAATAACACTGGTGCGAACCTTTTAGACAGCAGGAAGGAAAAAAATCAGAACTCCAGGAAAAGAAAAACTGCGTTCAAGTGCACTGTGTTCTGAACGATTAACTTAAGTCCCAGTCCGAAGCACGTCACACAGCCAGTATGTAGAAAATAGCTTTGCTGTGATTTATTCTGCGAGGCGAACACCCCATGCGAAGGTTAACTTCCAGCAAGTTAACAGCGAAGCTGTTCAATGCTTCTCTTCATTTGTCATGCCACGAAACATGACCTTGAATTGAACTTGGCTAGCAACCAAGCGATGCGACATCTACCAGCATAACCTTGTATGGCATGGACATCATATGATATAGCACGTAACATGACGTCGCGACGACACGTGGCAAAGAGACGAAGAAAAAGTAGTAGTAATAGTAGTAGTAGCAGCAGCAGGAGCAGCAGCAGCAGAATAATAATAAAAGGAAGGTGACGTAACCTTTCCGTAATTTGTAAAGAGGTTACGTTTCATTTCAAGGTCATCTGTCAGTAAAGATGACCTTGAAATGACCTTGCCTAGCAACCAAGTGACGCTACACCTGTCAGAATAACCTTTACGGCCTCGACATCATACTACATCCCATAACATGACGTTACAACTACACATGACGAAGAACAAGATGATGAAAATGGCGGCGGTGATGATGACGATGATGATGATGAAGAAGAAGATGACCCGGACTAGCGAAGTGCCCATCAGCTTCTCTGCTTCGCTAGTCTTCCGGCACTAGTGCAAGGTGCGCCACGTTTTTTTAAGATAATATCTAATATTGTGCAGCACAAATGTAAATACTGTCGATTAGAAGTTGACACCTATTTGACAGTAAGATAAATATGCTGTCTCCTTCCAGGTGTGGACTGGCCTCTTCTTTTCTATGCTGCTTGTTACTACAATTTTATCAATCGGCAAGTGCTTTCAAGGCACGAGCACGAAAGGCTTACTGCGAACTCTAGGAAGCAGTTTCTGGCTTTGCTGCACCTATTTTTTCACTTCAGGTGATTGTACCTTCTACTTCATCTCTATGATGGCTGCTCTTAGAAATATCTCAAACAAATGGGGCAATGGACTCAACGTTTAATTCCAATTAGACTCCGTTTATAAAGAAAACCGGAAGTAACTCTTGCTTACAATGGTTTCTCATATAGAACTGGCAGTCATCTAAATTACTTATTATGTCTAGTTTACATAGATAAGATAGTGTGCTGTATAAAACATGAGCGAAATGTCTGTATGCCACCTATTTGTTTCAGTCGTCTGATGTCTCTCGCACCAGAATATGCTAAGCCAATGCGTCCACTTCTCTGTTCTAACGTTTTATAATGAAATAAACACACAAAACACTAGCAGACACCACTCGTTCATCATCTTGCTCCTGTGGTTATTTCGTGCTTGAATGTCTCGCCGAAAGGAACCACCCCAGGACCAAGTTATCGCAAGGATATCCTATAGTTCGTTCTGAATATGCCAGATTATTTATTTATTTATTTATTTATTTATTTATTTATTTACTTATTTATTTGAGGCTATTGCACAGGTGCGGCACATTAGTTGGTCTCCAGCGTATGCCTTATGCGCATGAGCAAACAGCATCTCCTGCATTTATGATCATGTTCCGCGTGTTTCCCTTATGTTACTCATCCTTTGATTAGTGTTGAGCCCTTTAGTTTAAATGTCGAGGCTCGTTAACATTAATTATTGGCAAAACACTATAATGACTGCACGCTTCAACTGAGGACAACGCCTTTCAAATGCTAGTCTTAGGCATTCAGACCCGTTTTAATTCCTCTGCAGTGTTAGTGGTAGTGTTGGTTTCTTTTCCAGATGAATAAATAACTTTAAATGATTGTATTCTTGCTTTCTGAGACTAACTTCCCCAGTAATTGCGATTCATGAATTAAATTGCAAGCATTGTGATGCCGCAGCAAATCATGGTAAACGAAGGAATGCGCCTACGAGGATTCTTCTCGGATCCTGGAGCCTCTTCCTGTTCATCATTGTGACGGCTCTGAGCAGCTGCCTCGTAAGCACCATGCTTGTAAAGAGCACCGAAGATCACGTGGACACCCTTGAAGACGTGCTCAGGTTTCCGGAGCTCAAGATTATTGCCGAAAGAGGAACTGGTTTTGAAAATTGTATTATGGTGAGCGCAAAAACTTAGTTGCCGTTCTTTCTTGGGCGTTTAGTGAACGAGTACGATCATTGAAATTATTGCGTGTGTAGTGAACGTCTACTAGATCAGTATGGTCAAGATAAAGTGGTCCTGAATATTGCTGTGAAATTAAAGCGCAAAGCGATCAACACGTTGAAAGTTCACGTTATGTCCGTATTGGACATAAAGTATATTACCGATACTTCGTATCCTGCAGTGCAGTATGCTTCTGATGATCGCCTAGGTTTTTACGCGTCGTTAAGCTGTGTAAACGTCAGGACAGCTTTAGCCTCAAGTTGTCATCATATTATAGTCAAATGTAGTTTTTATGAAGTGTTAATGGAAGTCCTTTACTGCTGTGGGCTAAGGGCCGTGGCTTCTGAGCTCCCCAGAGAGGACAGTGGGCACAAGATCCATCAGAGCTACCACCTTTAACTGTCCAAAGCTCGGCACTGACTGACTGGTCCGATGCCACTGCAGGTGCTCCAGGCTTCCGGAGCGTAGCACGGACGCATGAGTCTAGATGATGACGATAAATGCAGTTTGGGCGCAGCCACGCAGCCGTTTCCCCATACTGCTTAGGCAACTACTAGAGCAACACGGAACCGTTTAACGTTAAAACGATGGCACTGTACTGAGGGGACCAAAAACGTTTCCTGCCCCGTGCTGAGCAGCAGAAGAATTCGACGTTAGAGTTCCTTTTTAGACCATGCTTCCCAACTAGTCTGTCTTGTCTCTTTCTTTGGTCCTATGCCTCTGCATGTCTTTTGCTCAACAAATATATTAGCCTTCACCTTTACTCCCGACCACTCTTTCTCTGACAATGCAGAAACCGACAACACCGTTTTTCAAAAAGCTGCAGCGTCAAGTTGAACTCATCCAAGGTTCCATTGCTCCTGGACCAGTGCAGGACGACGCATTCGACCGAGTCGAAGGTGGAGGTCACGTGCTGCTGCACGAGCGCTACTTTCAAGACGCCACGTTAGCAGCGCGCTACGCACGGCGTGGTCAATGCAGGTTTAGGCGTGCACGTCAAAGTCTGCACCTGCAGCCCGTAGGCATGATGCTGAGAAAGAGCCTGACGCCGGACATCAAGCGCATCATAAATACACAGTGCGTGAAAACGTTGGCAGGGGCGCTGAGGCTGTTTACGGTCCAAAAGCATGACAGAGTACTCCATTTTGTTTTGTTTATGAGAAAAACCCTGAAAGTGTTTTGACGGTTGGCTGGTTGGCTGGTTTGTCCATTGCACTTAAGGTCCATAAGTCTGCCAGTACAATTTCAAACGTGTAGGCGCTAGAAAAATAACTTCGACAACTACCTCCGATTTGTGCTACATTATCTTTGTTAGCTTGTGACATGAAGAGTTAGCAGAAAGAAAGCAGGGAGGGATCGTCAATTACTTTTATATGGCACAACCAAAGCAAAAAGGCTTTCAGCCTTCCCAAAAAAACGCACAGCACACCAGCGCGGAATGCTAAAGTCTGCCAACCATGTACAATATGAACTACAATGGTATTTCACTTAAACCATTTCACATGGTAATAGCCCAGTTTAAAACTTCTTTCTCCTAACAAGTCATTGGTAGTTTAGTTACAGTGTCTGATAAGCATGCCAGCTTGGTACGGAACTTACTCGTCTTATGAGATACTGCATTTTCATGTAAAGCGTTTCTTTCTGCCTTCAACATGTTTTCGAGCTAAAGAAAATTAAGTATTCAAAGACGCACTCATAAGAAGTGTCTATTGCACCGCTAAGTGGGACTGCGTGAACACTGCTGTAATAGCTTGAATAGACCCTTTTCATAAACTGTAAAGCTAGCTTCCCTGCAATGCAACTTGCCCTACTAATGGCGACAGCTGCCTTTATTTAAATGCTGTTAAAATTCAAGTGGCACATGCTGCGACCCGTTTTTTGGGGATGTTTGTATCAGAAGGGCTCCGTCGAAATTTTACATGCCCTATCGCAAGCAAATTGCGCTTGCACACGTTGTTTGCCGGATGGCCAATGCCGCCATTAGTAGGGCAAGCTGCATTGCAGGAAAGCTAGCTTGCAGTTTATGAAAAGGGTCTATTGATGCTTGATCGCAATTCTTGATAGTAGTTCACTGCCTCCTGCACTGTGAAGCTGTCATCATAAATTTTGTAAGTCATGGCAGCCCTTTATGCTTACAAATATTTTCGTGCTTTTATCACACATTTAATTCCAATATTATTTTTTGCAATGCGACAGCTAAGCTTGGTTCAGTAATGTAGCAATGCAATGAAAGTTTCTCGCTGCTTTTCAAACCAGTTTGACTAATTAACTAGGTTAGCAATTAGTCGATATGATTGAGGTTCTCTTTGCTCGTTCCCTAACTGTACATAATTAGTCGTGCGCGAAATGAACGCAAAGGAAAAAGCACGACTGAGTAGTTCTTTTTTTACATTATGCGCCAGCTCCTCATTGTCACTGCTTGCTATGTTACTCAAAAGATGGTTGTAGAAGTCTTTCGACGAAGCATTCTCACAATAATCCTTCACCTACACTAACACGGGACTAAAGTGGAGCTTTCGTGCCAGTTGCGCTTTGTCCTTTAATTTTTCTTGCCTACGTGAATGAGTACCAGATATGCGTTACGCAGAGTAGCAAGAACAGCAGGTGTACGAGACAATATTTTCTCACTATGATTTTTTGTACATCGCCAACATCAAAAACCTTCGCAGGTTGCACGAGCGCTAGGACTGGTCCATAAACGTAATTACACCACGATCTCCAGAAAGTTCTGATTTTGGTGTATGAAAATTTATGCTTGCCCCAAGTAAAGCATACCCTTACATTGGAGAGGGATGGATCACGCCCTTTTTCTTTTGTTTTGTTTTGCTTTTGAACATGCCACCTGTGTTCGTGGACACGCCCCGTACAGGGCCTGCCACACCCTTGTTCTGTCGTGACTACAGGAAGCGTACAACATAGCTCACTTTAACACTTACAGCTAGCGAGGCAGTGCTTTCGACATGCCTGCCATTGATGTTTTTTGATGTTCTCTCATACAACAACACACATGTTTTTTAATGTGTAAATGTTATAAGTAAGGTTTTTTCACTTTCAGGTGAGACCCATTTTACCAAATCGTTTTACGAGCCGAAGATGTCTTAGTCACCGACTTTTCCGAAATTCGCAAACATTTACCAGACTATTTCGTTTTCATTCTGTACGGGGCTTGGTTGTTCCGATGCGCTAGCGCGTCAATGCAAGATTATTGTCCAAATGTCCGCGGTCGAGCGGAAAACAAAGTTAAATTCTGCAGGCTTGAGTGGACGCTAGTGACGTAGAGTGTCCGTTTCACAAGCTGCATGTAGCAATTTCGACAATACGCAGCTGTCATTCGTATATTTGCACTTGCAGATTTAACAAGGAGACAACTGAATTACCGACGGGCCCCACTAAAAAAAAGAAAACTAAGGATATTTCCCAGCTGTAAAATCACAGCTAACAGTGGAGTAGGACAATAGTGCCAAGTTTAACATGACTATCATATAGCACTATCATATAGCACCATCATGTAGCAGTAAACTAAGTGCAAGTGTGTGGTTAGCGGCCAGAAGGCAACGGCGAGTCCGCTTTTCGCTTCTGCGCAACCAGAGAACTAACTTAATAATTCTTGTTTTCATAATCAGCATCATGTAGTAGTGCGGGTAGTACGTGAAAGATAAGAGCGCGTGCGCTTTTGCCTTGTGCGTGAGAGCGGGCATCGGAGACGGCGGCCGCTCAGCACCTCCGCTGGTAAAAAAACTTGCTAGCATGAGTGTAAAGTACTGCCTTGTACAGGTACAGCGCAAACCATCAAGCATTAGCGAAAATTAGCCGGGCATACCAAACACTGTCGGACATTAATAGGCAAGAGCCAAATGTAGAAAACTGCTCTTTCGTAAGTGCTGTTTTGCCACTGATCAGTCGGCTTCTCTAATGATACGTCCAGCATTGGTATTGCCTGAAATTTTCGCTTACGAACTTTTGTCGAAAGTTGCTTTTGTGAATACAGGCCCAGTAATGTAACTTTACAAATAGGGCAGAAACCGGGCAATACTGAGCCAACATTTGGTAGTAGTAGCCAGCACTGGCGATTGTTAGCCATCGGTGGCCACAGTCCTACTATAATACCAGTAAGTACGAAAGTCGGGCCCACTTGTCTGAAAATAGGCCCGCCCGAGTTATCTTAATATAGACTTTTCTTTTTGAAGAAGATACCCCTTCTTGGGCTACTTGAACGCCAAAAACTTCCTCTGTTTGTCACTCGATTCAACGGCCCGGCCGAAACCAATTGTACCGGCCGACCAAAACTAAGGGACCTACCAGCTCTGGTGGCCCGGCACCTTACACGTCAACGTTACAAAGAGGAAAGAAAACCTCGAGCCTATTTGATGTACAATATTGTATATAACCGTTATCCGCAAGGTTCATTTAATTAGGACTACACATTAGACTGGCTTTTACGTTAGTAAATGGAAAATCAACGCATTAGGTATGGCATCCAAGAGACACTACGCATTAAAAACAAGCCGACAGAAGCCGCGGCTCTGTAGCCGGCTTTAAGCCAACAGTAATAAAAGGTCCCAACAGATGGCGCAATAGCAGGGCGAACGCGGGAAATTTGAATTTAATTCCGCAAACATCGTTGAATCCATCATCGGAGGAGTGTGAGGGGAGGGCCAGAGCGCGGGGGGTAAGAGGGGAGAGAAGTTAGCAAAGCCGATGTACAGCCATTTTCTTTACTTGAAGGCAGGAGGGAATATGTGCGTCTCTTTTTTGCTTTTCTTTTCTGTGCAGCCTCAGGAGGGCGTTCGAGATGGACCTAAAGGAAAGGCCGATTCAACCGTTCATATTCAACGCGTCCAGATGCTACGCCGAAGAGCCCGAGGAAGCCGCCACCTACCGACTCGAGGACATGCAGGGAGCGTTCTTTTCCCTGGCATTGGGTCTTTCCCTGTCTCTGGTAGCGTTCGTGACGGAGCTCACGACGGACCGTAGTTTCCCTTTCCTGCTGAAACGCCGACCGCTTCGGGAAGGTCTACCTTAAATAACCAGACTCCCAAAGCTTTCCCATACGGGTTTTGTTGAATGAACCAAAAATAAAAAAAGCGGGCTAAGAGGAGGCACCTCGACGTATTCTTATTGCATAGAGGGAGCAGAAGAGCAGGAAAAGGCAAGGGTAACAATGATAAAGAAAGAACCTGGTCTATTTTCCCGGGGAACACCGGAGGAAAAAATTGCAGAAGAAAATGATAGGTAAAAACAGAGCTCTGATGCACACTGTGCATCGTAGTCGGTCACTGCTTCGCAGTCAATCATCACAGGTGGTCAGTGCTGTGACGGAATGTCACGGAATGTCACTGCCGACGTCATCTGAGTAGCACGATATATTATAGTTTCTTAAATGCTGCCTATTTTCTTCTCATTCACTGTGCACTTGGGTTTACGCAAGCCATATCGGTAGCCTTATTTCACATCTTTCCCCTAACTCAGCGATGAACGTGGTGAATAGCTCATGCCTCTAATAAGGTTGTTATCGCAACCCTCAAACCTAAGGGATAATCCGACAGGATTACTTTGTCAGTGTGGGCAAAAGTAATGTACATATCAGTTGTCACATGGACCTTCACTGTAGAGACAGCCAGACAAGTACTTAGTGAGAGCTACAAGTTGGAAAAAAACCTCTATATTATGCTGCCAAACAGGAGACATTGATCACAGAGATGGCAGCAGTTATCACCAGGTACAGAGACAAACTTCGGCATAGAAGTATCGATATGTACTAGATATCTACGTTAAAGAAGCGTACTATTTAGCCTTGCGCCAATCACATTAAAATACACCAAGAAGAAAAGCGCTTTTTGGCTTTCCCTTGTGGCCCTGTTGCCTCACGCATATGGAAGTGGCATTATGATTTCTTGTGTTATCGTTTTTCGTTTTGTTGCTTACTCAACTTGTAAAATACTGTGTTCCAAATACAGCTTCACCTTAAATGTCCGACTTGGCCCAGTGTGTATCTTTATCGTGTTTGTCTTGTTCTTGTGCTACCATGAAAAAGTTGTGGGAGTAGTGTGCTAACGGCGGGAAGCAGGAGAAAGTGTTTCAAGGCAGGCAAGAAAAAATTACCCTTAGTATGATCTTTATTGAAGAATAATGTCCTTCGTGCTCGTAATTTGAATGCGCGAAGGGACATTTTCGTGATGGATTACGTACATCCTGCTTATCAATACACCCCGTAAAGGAGGCGAGTGTTGGTAAAGAAATACATTTCGTTCCTTTTCCGTGGTTGTTATGACGGCGTTTAACTATAATTATGCAAGAAGCCATAGCTCTAAGTGCAAAAAAGTCATTCAGAGTTCCAGCCAACTCGCAATATATTTGAATGTAAATCGCCTTGCTCGCGTACACAACGTGATTTGACGCTTTTGCCTAAAATGTTTCCGAAGCATCACGAGAAAGCAACCCTAAGGTGCCGGTGGAAAGGGGTTTTGCGTTGTATCACTCAATAGAGCACATCTTTATCAAATCATTCACACCGTAAAATAAACGAATCCTGTTGCACCATGGCAGCTATGGGCATCTTTCTGGCGCCATCTTCTTTACCCCAGCTGTTCCTCCTCAACTCGTCTTGCAGCGGGGTTCACACCAGTGACAGCAGGGACTCCCACGGCGGCCGCATTGCCGGCGCATCAGTAGCGGCATGGCGCCGTGATGTCCCACTGAGATCTCTGGCCTCAGTAGTGCTAGCTTTTGAATCAATTCAACGGCGAAGCGAGTGTGTGCTGCCAGGCGGCGCGACGATACCGTTGGCAGGCACTTTGGTCCCCACAACGTCAAGCGGGAAAGTCAATCGTTGCGTCCCCATTACAAGGCTCGTGGGCCAGGGCGGGTGAAAACTGTTTAGGTTTAAACGCGTCGAACTTCCATGAAGAGTATGTTTAAAATGTCGTAAATGGCACAGTTAACGCCTAGCGCTGATGCTGGTCTGCTAAAGACCAGAAAGACTTGAACCATCGGCACAATGCATTTGTGGAAAGTTACCAAAACCGTTTTTGGTCCCCTTTATGGAACAGAGCACAAAAGAATGGCCTATCTTACACCCTTGCTCGAAGACCTCGCTGTGGTGCGGAGCAGTGGTAAACGTGGTACGTCGATTCTTCAAGAAAATCCATGAGCTCGCCTCGGACCTCAAACAGCTGAATTTCGGGAAGGGAATGCGCCTGTTTTCCTGTACGAGTATATTTCTAGTGCGGCCGACACACGACCAATGACACACTTTTAGATGACAAACAAGGCAATCTTTTGAAACTAATCACACTGCTAACGTACATATTTAGAATGCTTCCTGATGCCTTTCAACAACTAAACAAGATCGAAAGTCAAAGAACATTTGAAGAGATGAGACGCTGATTTCCTGTCATATTCGCATCGATAAAAAGTAAACTTCACTAAATGGCGCCCTTCCAGTGGTAGCAGCATATGCATCAAAACTAAGCAACAATTGAGATAAGTGGCGCACAAAAAAAGGACACTCTGAACGTAGCTTATGTATCGCTTGCTTCCTCGTTGGTGAAAACAGAATACCCCTTCCTTCACCTGGACGTTGACTATAGTTCGTTGCCGGAAGAGACGATTAGAGGTTTATTTCCAATCGCGCATTAGTTAGGAAAGGACGATCAGTGTTTTTACGGCGCGGATATAGAGAACGCATTCAGCAAATAGACTAAAGAGACGCTCTCCCCGAAAAGATGTACGTTGAACGACAATGAACATGCGAGGCAGTGCTTCTGAACATATGTAACACTGTATCGCCTGGCCCTTCGCTGCTGAGGTACCACCAAATGCTCGCGAGTCTAAGGAAAGACGTATCGAACACTTATTTGCGTTTACAACTGTTGTTGCTCCACTTCTTTGTCACTGACAACTCAACTAAAGCATTGATTGATTGATTGATTGATTGATTGATTGATTGATTGATTGATTGATTGATTTGTGGGGTTTAACGTCCCAAAACTAGCTATAACTTTGAGCGACGCCGTTATGGAGGTCTCCGGAAATTTCGACCACCTGGGGTTCTTTAACGTGCACTGACATCGCACAGCACACGGGCCTCAACATTTCGCCTCCATTGAAATGTAGCCGCCGAGGCCGTTCACTAGAGCGTGTTGCTCAGGACGTACTGTTTATTGCACACGTTATGCACGATCTAAGCAAAAATTTTCCGAGAAGCACCACGCTATACTGGTAGAGTCCTCGTGCCCATCTGTTGGTGCGTGTAAGATTTGCTAACGACTTGCGTGAGAAAGAGAGAGGGAAAGAAAGAAGAAAAAGGGTTAGTGGATACCAGGCTGCACTACGGTTTGCAAGGACATTGAGATCATTAGGGACGACCAGCTCATTAGGTTCACGCGTAGTGCATAATCGGCAAAAGCACGAAAGCGCGCACACGCTTCTAGCTTGCCTGTGAATATTAGAATTTTTTGCTCGATGCCGTGTTAAATTTATCGGCTCGTGTAATAACCTGCTCCGTATGGGACGTTTCGAAGCGTGTAATATATAAGCGAGTAAGATTCATGCATCATGCGAAGGGCGTAGCATTGCAGCGATCGAGAGTTCTTTTTGGTTTAGTCTGCATGGTAAGATGACATGCTCATGCCCAAAGCACAGGGTGCTGTGAACGCTAGCGAAGACACGTTGAGGGTCACTGTGCCAAAGGTACGTTATAAGCGTTGTAAACAGCACATAATCTTTGGGTGGTTCTACGTCCCAAAACCACGATATGATTATGATAAATGCCATAGCGGAGTGCTTCGGGAATTTTGACCAGCTGACCTTGTGTAACGCTCAATAACATCGAACAGTACGAAGACATCAAATATTTCGCTCCCATCGAAATGCAGCCGCCACGGCCGAGATTTCACCCCGCGACCTTCGGATAAGCAGCCGAGTGCTATAGCCCACTATACCACCCTGGGGTGGATAATATTACGTCAAACGCCATGGCGCTCTGCTGTTGATCCGAAAGACGCGGCTTGAATCTCAGCTGTCGTTGCACGTGCTGGCTCGAGTCTAGTGCTGATCGACTACCTCCAACTGGCTTGCTGAACATACGTCGAGCGTTAGGCTCAAATTTCATTCTAACCAACCAGTCTCAGCACTGGCTAACCTTCCTGTCTTTCCTCCTTTCCCTCCTCCTCCTCCATTGAGTTAACATGACTGATCTGGTGGCTCGTGTTCCATCAATGAGTTAATTTTCATCTTTTGTATAATGGAGAACTTGTGCCAAGGAATGCGTTGCCCCGGAAGCAATCGGCGATGGACGCAGCTGGTATCATTTCATAGGGCTAAAATTATGCGCCATTTTTGTTCAAGCCTTGTCACACCAGAATGTCGGTGGCTGCCAATGCGGCTGTATTTGACGAACCGCTCAGCTGCAGCTAATGCTCTACACCATGCGCACACCTGTTGCCGACGCGTGCTTGCCTTAAGGACCTATCCCGACCAATCTTGGAGATCATTGCAAGAGCGACCAGGAGAAGGTACGTTGTTACTCCACTAAAACTCCGGAGTCCTCCACTCCGGAGCCCTCCGCTACGGCGTCTCTCATCATCACAGCTGGTTTTGAGATGTAAAACCACACAAATCAACATACATACATACATACATACATACATACATACATACATACATACATACATACATACATACATACATACATACATACATACATACATACATACATACATACATGATATACATGCTGCCATGACACTACAGATGATCCGAAGGTCGCGCGACCGAATCCTAGCCGCTGCGGCTGCAGTTAGTTGAGGCGAAATGTTAGAGGCCCATGTACCGTGCAATGTTACTGCACGTTGAACAACCCTAGGCGGCCTATATTTGGAGCCCTCCACTACGGCGTCTTGCATAATGATATCGTCGCTCCGAGAGGTAAAGTCATAGAAAATTATTGTGGTGTTTCATTGAATCTATTTGTCTGAGCAGGTCTGTAGCTTATATTATCATTTTTTAAGCTTACCTGAAAGCACGGTGGACCTGATTTTTGAAAAAATGCAAATGCACTTGCTTCCCTTTTATACGAGTGTTTTTTTTATTATCGCGGTTAGCACAGAAACGCTCAAAGAATTTGAACTGACAAACGCGTTATCTTACAAAATAGAGCGCGCCATCAACATAAGGATTTACAATGTGGGGCATGATGCCTTCCAAACAAAGCAATAGCAATTGAAGACATAAAGGCAACGGTCACTTTAGCAGGTGAAAGTTTTCTAGTCATATCCTTATCGGCAAAAGCGAAGCTGACTGCTTGGCGCCAAGTCGGCAATGTTTGCGCATGTACCCCAAATAAGCGCTATTAGAGATAAGTGTGGCTGAAAGGGCACGGCACACAATGTTTACTCGCGCAGTAATTGCTTGGCTTCAGCAGGGTATCATTGAGATTGCCGACTCGTACCAGCTTGGGTGTGTTGTCTACAGAAGCGATCAAAGTCTCCTTTCTAATCGTGCAATTATTTCGAGAAGGCATTTGACTTTATTGAATTGTCGGGTTATTTCGAATGTCCCCCTCTGTCCAAACGTCTGCAAAGAACACGGGACATTAAAAAAACCACGTTTTGAACACTTGTTCGCAGAGATTCCTGTTCTGCCGAAGCCTCTTCGACTGCTTTTACAAAACTGTTCTACCACAGTAATGACTTAGCTTGAGGTAGTGGGTGGTGGTGTCCTATTTTTCATCCTTTAAGCTTGGCTGAGTGAAGTTTTGTGTAGAGGCACTGCACATTACTGATAAAGCTCCAGCACTCATCTGGTAGTGCGATTCGGCTTGGCGAAAACGACACGCATCAGAAAGGGAGACAGAGAGAAGTAGGAGAACGGGTTAGCGGATGCCAGATTTCGCTTCGGTTTGCAAATACGCTTCAGTCATTAGCGAGGACTGAGTCATTAAGTTCTCGTATGGTGCAGAATCTGCAGAGGCATCAAAGTGCGTACGAGCTATGTAGCTGTCTTTGCATGTGTCGTTCCCCCCCACTTCACCACCGCTGGCCCCCTTTACCCGATGCCTGTGTCCTTTTTATCCGCTGGCGCAATAAGCTACTGCGCAAGGGGTAGCGCAGAGTGTATCCTATATAAGCGAGTCTGTTTCGTACATTGCCCGAAGGGGGTAACGTTGCTGCCACTGCAAGTTTTTCGCTTACTCTACGTAGTAAGAGACCATGTTCGTGCCCAAAGCAGCGGGCGCTGTGAATGCGAGCGAAGATACACTGAGAGTCTCAGTGCCCAAGGTAGGTGCACACACGCTCAATTGTGGCGAATAATAATAATAATAATAATAATAATAATAATAATAATAATAATAATAATAATAATAATAATAATAATAATAATAATAATAATAATAATAATAATAAATCTGAGATTCTCACTGCCGCCTAACTTTGTCGTATAACCACGGATCAATTCGCTGTTTCGCGTATTAGTCGTGTCATTAAAGAAGTTTGGTGGTAATGCACTGTTGTCAGGTTAAGGCCGTTTCAGGCACATAGCAGAACGCACTACAATGCTCCCTTGCAATTTCTGTGCTTAGAACAAAACCAGTTTCGGTGCCGGAATTCGTTCAATGTTTACTCGACACGAATATTCTTTTAGGGGCGAAGCTCCTTAAGGCGTAGGCTTGTCTGCCGTGGTTGTCCGTCGTAGCCACCTACGAGGAGCACGAGGAAGGAGACGTTAACGAGGAAGAAGCAGAAGAACGAGAACGAGACGACCAAGAAGTGCAAGAAGAAGAGGAAAATAAGCGCAATAGTGAAGACGACGACGACGACGGCTACGAATAAAAAAGGAATTATAATAAAAAAAAATAAGGAGTTGCCGAAATTACGATGAAAACGAAGACCGATTGAGAAGTACGAGAGCAACGAAGAGGTAGAATCCGGTGACGAAGAAGAGGAAGCAGAGAAAGAGGAAGGCTATTAACAAGGAAGAAGAAACACGAGAGAGGAGAACTCGGCACGATCTACGGTGAACCTCCGGAGCTTCGCCCACTCATCATCATTCACTTCCGTGGATACGCGTGGGTTTTTTTTTTCAAATTTTATGAGATGACTGTGCCCAACTGTAAATGTAAATGATACTCAGGGAATAGTCCCGGTTGGCAATGAGGGATTATAGCGGTTCCTTTTATGTCACGGTACGAAAAAAAAAAGCTTCTCATTTTAGCAGTGTGGCGTCATCCGAAAATGCCGGTTAATAGTCATCGCTGACGTGCTCAACACGCCGTTCCATCGCAGATATTACCTTACACAATGCGCACACCTGTACCTGGTGGCTATCTGCTTGAGGGTCCTGTTCCGACAATGATGGAGATCGTTTCAAGGGCGACCAAAAGAAAGTAGGTGGTCCCTTGCATGCTAAGTAAGCTTATAATTTTGTTCCACCTTCCAAATAACATTGAACCATGACACAGAACACGTGCAATGTGACGGCTAAAATGATCTGTTGATAGCAGTGTAAAACTAATTGTAATCGTAATTGTAAGAAACACATTTCCAAATGACAGGAACGCAAAAGAATATGTGCTTTGCTTTCGCGTACTAACAGTGAATTCTAGCATAAATGAGAAATTCACCGGTGCCTATTCGCTTGGGTGACAACAGTTGAAGGGATTTGATTGATTGATTGATTGATTGATTGATCGATTGATTGATTGATTTGTGGGGTTTAACGTCCCAAAACCAGTTCTGATTATGAGAGACGCCGTAGTGGAGGTCTCTGGAAATTTCGACCACCGGGGGTTCTTTAACGTGCACTGACATCGCGCAGCACATAGGCCTCGACATTTCGGCTCCATCGAAATGCAGCCGCCGCGGCCGGGATTCGATCCAGCGACCTTCGGATCTGCAGCCGAGTGCCATAACCGCTAGACCACCGTGGCGGGGTAACACTTGAAGGGAAAACCATTGAACATTCCCATAAATATTCTTTGACATGGCCTTCACTGATTTATTTCTAAATTCAATGGACATGACGTGGATTCCTTTTGGCCCAGGCTGTAACTGGTTAAAATTCAGTCATGTGCGGCGAACTATCCATACTTCGCTTGGAAAACGCCGGGCGGTCACAATGAAACTCGGAATTCATCTTAATAACTAGTTGTTAATTATGCTTTCCAGCACATTTAACTACGCACACGTACGTTCCGGCATATCGTCATGACACTAGACAGACTTCGAACTGTAGCGGCTGCGATACGGTATTTTAGAAGTTGCAGTGTGTGACAACGTCGGGAGAGCTCGTGCTTGCCTGCAGTAGTGCTCACCTTTGTTTTTCCTCATCAAAGCACTGCAGGTAACACCAGATGGTTACATTTGGCAAAGCGTGAGACCTTTAAATGCCCCTTCACCAAGCCACATAGGAAATTTGGCTTCTACACTGAGGGTTCTCAGGTACCCGATAGTGAGTGTTCTATAAACAGAACAATTTTTATATCGGTCTGTTATTAGCATAGATAAAGATATTTGAACCCGTGTGAACGTAGGATTTCAGGAGGCAAGAGTTATTGCCAATATGACACCCTGCCACCCTGCCAACATGCTGATGTTTAGAGGCGTAGGGTCCGCCCGCTGTAGTGCTCGCAGCATCTATAGTCCTCTTGTGGAGGCAACCGGCGAAAGCGCCACCTCCTGATTGGGTCGGGCTGTTCGCCGCGCGCTTCGACAGGTGTCACGTGTCATCTACGTCACGCGCAAGCTGTAAGGATTATATGGTGCTTCACGTCATCCTCTGCACCTTGGAGGTGGATGCTCGGGATAAAAAAACGAGAATAAGGAACAGTCAGTTTAAGATTTGCGGTGTTCATTCTTACTGCAATGACATCAGGAGAGACATCCAGTCACTCACTATAAAATTCGAACGCATTTAAAAAGAAAGCTGCGACTCCATAGGCCATTTATTGCACATATGATGATTTTTTACAGAAAGATTTGCCGACAGGGTTCTGCATGCTCAAACTGAATAAAAAACCGTGTCCTAAAACCTTCCTTTTTTTTTCAGGCTCTTGGTGGTAAACCAGAATGAAAGCCACTGGGGTGAAATTGTCAACGGAACATTCAACGGCTTTTCTGGACTCGTAGTCCGAGGCGTAAGTTAAAACTTCCACGAATACCCCATCCTGTTTGAAATCGTGTTTACATAAACACGATTGCAGCAGGTGTGCCAACAGTGACCCGCTTGGAGTTAAGCTAAGTGTTAGATGCGAGCTGGCTAGAAAAAAAATCACTGATCAATCTTCGCTTATAAATACGCGACACAGGCAGGCGAAAGAGCAAGACATTCCTATCAACTGCCCTTTCCTCTTTGTGTTACACATTTTTGTTCATTGAAGAGCGTAAGTACTCGCCCAAAAATTTGTTATAGCAGAACCGCCTTTAATAGGTATCGACTATGAAACTAAAGCGAAACTAGTCCTCTGACGAGCCCAGCTTGAAATCGGCAGCACTTCCGGCAAGAATGTTCCCATGGGTACGAATTCTCCTCACAATTCTCATGTAGCGAAATTTGCCTTGCTTACACGTGTGCGTGCGTAGAAACGATGCGCATTATAGTGCCGTACTTATGCGGGATATATCAACGACTCACCCGTAAGCTTTTGCTCTCTGGATGCAGCCAAATAGTGCAGCTTATCGCTTACACATCTTCCATCGACAAGTGCCCAAATATGGACATGCTCTGTCGCATGAACTCGCAATCTATAGACCTCTATATTGTTTCTCTCAGCATTTCTTCCTTTTACCTGTCGTTTTGTATTCGTATCGTAAATACTGCTTCTTCAAGTCTTTTTGAGGTGCCTGTACTGCTCGAAAACTGAAATCGTAAGTGACATGTATTTTGTTATACGTTCACAGAAAAACAAATACGAATTCCCATACTTCACTGACGTGCATGCTATATTAACGTTAGGAACGCAAGAATGTTAATATTTAGGCATTGACATTACGTTATTTGTGTACAATACGGAAAGCACAGATAGTTATGTTATACCAGAGAACTGCATCAGCTTGAATTACGAGTATATGGAGATACCTTAGCAATCTTCAAACTGACCGCAGGAGAGCGACGCCTTTGTGGGTCCAGTGATGCCAACAGTAGAGAGATTGGAAATGGGATATATTACGCCACCATACCTGTTCACCGAAATTCATCTGATGACAACAAAACCTGGAAAATATGTCGATCCGTTCGCATTCGTCTTTTCGTTCAACATTGAGGTAAGTCGTACAGTTCGGATGAAACAGAAAACCTTTTGTGGCGCCTAAAGAAAAGAAGAACACCATGTATGTTGAAACAATGCCGGGAAAACAAATACCTGGACCTTTTGCTCAAAAAAAAAAAAAAAACCAAAAAACATCCAGGCCTGCGCGGAATCGCATGGCAGTGACAGCGTAAGCTGGAGGAGCAACCTTCTTAGAAGCCATTGTAAACGCTTGGGGAAACTAGCGCAAGTAGAGGTGGTAGGTAGCCCCTGCGCCGTAGCTCTCCAATTTGGGCTTCTCTCTGCACAGCGGTCTGTTGTGCCCGATGTTGCCTTGCTGCAGCCGCGCGCGTAGCTCTGCGATTCACTTCTTCAGCAGCGGTCAGCACCTTGCGAGGAGGCGCCATCAGGTGTATCGAAGAGCCAAGTAAGGTTGCTGTCGGGGCTGCGCACGTCGCATATCGCGTGACGCATGGCACGATACAACACAACTGCTTCACGAAGAGCGATAGTGGTTACGGACACCGGCGGCAGCGGCGGAGGCGGATAACTACCGGCGCCGTTGTTGAGATCTCATAACACCTTACGCTGTAAAAACACAACACATGCATACATAAACTGTGACTGTCTCTTTTGCACAAGGACCACTGAGCAGCACACACACACACACACACACACACACACACACACACACACACACACACGCACTGCTACGTTCTACTTGGCACTCACATTACCACAGTCTTCATCTCGTGCCTTTACTATAGAAGGAAAACCCTGCAGGCCTTGCTTCCGAATACATACATTTTTTTTTCAGTTGGCTTTTCCACAAAATTTTCTTTTTGGGAACACTTCCCCTTATTTCTTTATGGTGCAATTGGCTTTAAGCCCGATATACCATCTGGTGGCGCGGGCTACACCCACATTATTTTAATTTTTTTTCCATACCAGGAGGACAAATTTAACACACACACGCACATACATACATACATACATACATACATACATACATACATACATACATACATACATACATACATACATACATACATACATACATACAAACCTCTAAAAACGAAAGAAGCAGGTCAGCAAGTATAGAGCACCCTCGAGACTAGAATAAGGTAGCGAAATTAAAGGAGGCATTAAATTTTGGTAGCGTTCCAAATAAATTGTGAAGTGTCAACCAAGCATGTCATGAGCAGACACCTAAATATTCATCAACGCTTCACGTAGTTTTACGATATGCTGCTGCAATTCGCAACCTTGCTGTGCCTTCTGGCAGGCAGCTACTGCACGTGCATACCTTGACAATCTCGGTCGCACTAATCGGGGCTGCAGCTTTATTACTGCTTCTTGCTGTGCGGTGATAACTAATAACGTTTCTTTAATGGGTTTTGCTATAAAGTAGAAAGTGGTTACGTAACTGCGCAATAACAACGTTGTACTTTATAATGAAGCCACACTCCCGATACCACCGGTGAAAATGTCTGTTCATCGTCTACAGTGTTACTCGCAGGCTATAAAGTACCGATGTGCGGTGGCGTACTATGGGCTGCGACTCCGTTACAGGGTGTTAACATCGAGCCAGACGAAACAGCCTAAAATGTTGACCCACAGCGGATACATACATAAAACCTAGGCCAACTCACACAGTTGTAAAACAATATGGACGAGAGCCTGTGAAAGTTGACTTTGGGCATTTTGTTAGAGGCAACATCCCGTGGTTTCGTAGTTTGCGCAAGAAATTTGAAAAGATATCGAATGTGAATTGACCACAATCAGCAAGAACATTCGCTCGTAAATACATAATCAAATTAAGATATTGTTGCTCGAGTTATTAAAAAAACTTGCGAGCAATTGTTGACATTTCCTGGAAACTACGTTGCTCGCAACATTGCAGTCTCCAATAAATTAAGGAGAGTCTCGCCATCTTGCGGGTTACCAGAAGGAGGAAGTTACTGTGCGTCTGGTAATCCCCGAAACTTCGCTCAATTGGTCTCACGAGACCATGTGTGCAACGATGTGAAGTGCCATAAAAATAACTACGACATGTCATTGGACAAGTCTCGACTGCAGATTCCGGTTCTGGTTAGGCCTTCTCACTAGAAATTATTATGTTCTTGTTGCACATCGAGGGTTTGATTTCTGCCTACTCGATTAAGCCCCTGGAGAAACTCATGGCAATACAATAGCCCTCAGGATAAAGAATCAGTACTGGTGCTGACGAGCAAAGGTACAGTACACGTGTGTACTGTTTCCCTTCCTCATCGTCCTATCGTCCTTACCTTTTATCAGCGCTAAGAATTTTCCAGCATAATTATGTTGGAGCTATTCTGGACTCACTGATCAGACCAGTGAAAGTGTTCTTCCGTGTTATACGCAACGTTTTGTGCGTAGATAACCACATAACAAAGAGCGTTGCCTTTTTGCTGTTAAAAATGTTCTTTCAGGAAAAGCTTACCTATCTCTCCTGCTTCCTCTGATTAGAGCACAACTACTTCGTTAGTTTTCGTGCTCCCTGCGCGATGATAATTTCACTGATCCACTGACAATAATGGAGCTTGACACAACCTGCACTTTTTCTATCGTTTGTCCTATAAGCGGGCCTACTGATTGCCCTAGGGCTCCAATTCGTATTGCTCTGACATCAAAACGAGAGTTTCCTATAAACTCAGTTTCGCTTTCCTGCGTCGAACCCATCACTTAACTGACTGCGATCGTACCTTTCCTTCGCACGAAATGAAAAATAAGTTACAAAATCTAAAACTGAAATTTGTTAGGCCCGTTTCTGGTCTTCTGTCTAAAGAAAAAGCAAACAAACACGAAGCAGCGGAAGGAAGTTAATTTGACACCTGCTCGTCTTCAAACAAAAGGAAGATATAGGTCTGAAGATTGACCCGACTTCGGGCAAAGAAAGTGATTTCCCAAGAGATTTTGCGAACGACATTAGAAGCCTACTTGCAGATCCGTATTCAGTTAGCCCCCTTTTCCGATATCTATTAGATTAAAAAAAATTCCACCATCTGACTTTTGCAGTGGAAATGACGATAATCAGTAGGTGCGCTATCCCTTTCTAGGTTTGGTTTGGCCTGTTCCTTTCCATGGTGATCATTTCTGCAATGTTTACTTTCGACCTGTGTGTTCGAGAGAAGAACACGAACGACATGATTCGGAAACTTGGAAGAAGCGTGTGGCTTTGCTGCACTTATTTCTTCACTTCAGGTAATATTTTATCTTCCAGCTCAACGCCTCAAACTGAATGCCTGTGTCCGACATTGATTTGGCAAGTTGCAATGGGTAGTGCCACTTTTATTTAGATTATATGTAAATATTCCAAGAGTGCACATACATTTGTCATTTGTCTACAGGAATAATGACGTAACACATGAACCTCAAAAATGTTAAGTCGCACCCCATATGAGTTTGAACATGTTGTTCGAGCTCAAAGTGAGACCAGCGCTGCAAAGCAGAGCCGACATAGCAATATTTGCTGAAGCATGCACTGTTTCTGCTGCTGGTACTCTCTAAATCAAATTAACGTTTACCAGCATAACCGTTCAGGCTTGGGGCCCTTTCAACCATGGTCAACGTGTTACAACTCGTATTGAGCGAGACTGTACATAGGGTATTCGCTATACTGGACTTGTATAGTTTCGGAACAAACAGGAGAACAGGAGTTGTCCTATAGAAATGTACGTCAAACACACTTATGTTTTGAATACCCCTTGCACGCATCGCCATGAAACGATAATTAAAAGGACCCGGTGACACTTTCTCAACAAAGACAGTAAGCGCTGCAGATCAATCATGCGCGCTCGTGTAAACATGTGGGTCATTGGTTTCAAACACGGCTGGAATGTGCCAGCTCTTGTTTCAACAAATTACATTGCTGTAGGCATCGGCTACATCACTTGCGGCAGAAATAGCATTGGCTGAACTCATAATAGCGGAAAGATTATATGCTATGCATTGTATCTTCGTCTTGTATTCCACATATAAAAGAAGCGCGCTTATCGCTCTTCAAGGGCAACGAAACAAGTCATTAAAGTACAAGGTTGTTCTCACATGGACTCTGTTATCCAAGGAAAATTCTCTCCACCTCGTCTCGTGCCCTTTTCTTGGTCTCGAGCTGGAAGGGGTTCTGGTAGCTGGGCTCATTCAGGGTACTGGAAAATTTTGAGGCGTGTGCATAGTTGCCAAGAAAGTTAGCGCTGTATTGTCGCTGAAAAATGGTTCTGATAAGACGTTTGGACACGCGAGAAGCAAATTTGGGACCGTTGCTTATCACAGTCTGCTCGAAAAGGTCATAGTACGGCGCGAAGCTTTCTTACCGTCTTCGGTGCGATGGTCGATTTCATGGGGACAAGGTCAACTCTGTTAGGCATTGCATCCACAGCAAGCAAAAAAGAAAAAAGCAGACCTGTTCGTAATACACGAAGTGTACGTGTTCCCGTTGCCACCTTCCGTCTCCTGGGCCACACTGCCGACATGGGTGGTGTAGCTGGCGTAGTGCTTCGACAGCGCTGGCAAGTTCAAAAGCCTCGCACCCTTCCTTAAGTCAGTTCATCCGATTTGGGCCATCACACATGCCTTCTTGGTGGCCTATTTGCGCCTACGACCAGGGTGCCTTTCGTCACAAGCTGTAGCACTACCGACTGCGAGTACGAATCTACATACGAACAGCCCGTTTCACAGGCAGCGCATAGTCCTATGTCGATGTCCAGCTGGTCCAGCCGCTTTCCAGGCCAGCTACTCAATAGAAATTCCTCCACTTTTGAAAAGACACCCGTTTCTCTGTTTCCACGTGAATCTTGCTTGTAGAAAGTAGTACTACTTCAACAGCGAAAACCTTTAACAATAGCGATGGAGTGCCGCCTTTGGCGCGCGCTGGATGTTTGTCTGCTGGTTGGCTCAAAAAGTGCGAACAAGTAGCCGCTTCGTTATTCGGCAGGTGAAATCGCACGTCACCCTAGGCGACGCCGTCGTCTTGAAAACGGACACTTCTCTGCGTCGTCTCCGTCGTCTGCGTGATTATTATAGACAACTGCGGCAGCGCATCTGTGTTAGCCACTTGTACATTTATTTGCGCTGATAACCTGACAATTACAGCATCAAATATCTAATGCGCACGGCAAACACCTGTGGAATCGACATTGTCTTGCCAATATGGCCAGCTCGAGGAACGTGGTTGGAACAGATCGAACATTCGCGCTCATGAGGGTTCACACCCGAGGGTAAAATCCTACTTCGCGAACCGAATAGTCACGTGATCGCCTGCGTTCGGCGCAGCCACGTTTTATCGCATTCACACAGCCGGACCGTGCTCGGCGTATCCAAGTGCACATTGTCGACTCTCACGCCTGTGCTACGCTTGCTTAAGTGCACGAAAAGTGACGGTTGTGGTGTCACGAAGTGTTTGTTTGTCGGTGCTCAGCACTCATGTTGACGTCACATACTCCTGACGTCCTGAGTAAGAAACATAAATGAGAACTCAACCATATGATGAATCCTTCCGCTGCCGCACAGCAAAAGTGCATGCAGTCGCTGCTGCAATACAAACGTGTTTTCAAGCCGAGAATATTCCCCAACTTGTCATGTAATTCTTACCAATGCTAACATGTTTGGCGCTGGTTCCGCTAGAATGAAAGCAAATGACCTGTCAAGCGAATTAACGACGGAATTAACGACGAGCAGTTTCAATCCGGACTGAAAGGCCCCGGTGAGGCGAGGATGCCCCATTGTGATGACGCGCAGGTGACGCGATTCGCCATGCGCTGCTAGAATTCCTTACTCTGTCAGGTCGCTTGAATCCATATTAAAGGAATCTATGAAAGCGTTTTACTCCGAATATAATGGGCAGCGGTTCCTTCTCGATATGGCATAGCCTATCTTGGCGCTGTTCAAAGTGCGTGACGCGTGTTTTATCGACTTTCCTTCGCCGTTGATAACATGAAATAAAGCTGCTCCAACCCGGAATGGGGATGCATTAGAAACGTGACCTAGCGGCTTTTTCGGGTCTTAGAAAGTTAGTTCTAGACCCCGAGTGAGTGACCAGCTTCTTGGCCTTCATTATAAGCTCTTGGTGTTCCCGCAGTCCGAATCTAAAGTTTTTCTTCTCGAAGATCTTGGTACGCCGGCTTCAGCTAAGAAGACAGTTAATCCGTTACTAAAATGTCAGCATGCTAAGCACATCTACCAAAAATTCTCATGTGACACCTATGTCCATACGAGAACACTTTCGTTTGAGCTCTTACGAAATTACTGGACATGTGTCATATGTCTAAAATTCTTCGATATAGAGGTCTTTAGTTCAGTGCCAGAATGCTTCCATTCGTGCCAGGCATTCTCGTAGTAGGCACCTGAGATGAGCACGTCGGCACGATAGCAAACTGCTCCGATAAATCCTTTCAGAAAATCGTCTTCTGCTGTCGTACTGAAAATACCATAAGCTATTCGAACACAGTGAAATAACCACAGATCGTTTTGCTCGTATGCTGCCGACAAGTACAAAGTGTAAACACCTTGCCATGTGCTAAGAACAAAATATTGTGATTTCTGGGGCTTTGCGTCCCCAAACCACGCTATGATTACAGAAAACGCCGTAGTGGAGGGCTTCAGAATTTGGCACCGCCTGGTGATTCTAACGTGCACTGACATCGCACAGCACACGGGTCTCATCATTTCGCCTCCATCGAAATGCAGCGGCAGCCGCTGGGATTCGATTTTACTACCTCTGGATCAGCAGCCGAGCGCCACAGCTACTAGACCGCCATGACGGGGCTATTAAGAAATTTTCTCCAACTGTCGACAATGAGCATCCAGCTTTACCGCAGGGACTTATTGTCTCGGCACGGTACCAGCAGCAAAGCACAATTGTTTGCCGTTTTTTTCTACTACCACCAAGGCTCAGCCATTTCGCGTTGCGCCAAGAAGGGCCACATCGTATTGTAAGCTGTTCGCTATTGCTAACTCGCTCCCGTAATGTATACCGTACTGGACGAGCCCTATAGAGTGCGGAGGGCTACCATCTTAAGTTTAGTTTCCAATCCCTCCATCATCCCTAAGCAAGGGGTGAAAATGCAACATACCTTTCTGTGAAGTTGTCCGCCGTGAGATCAGCTTGAACCGTGTGAATCACCTCACGCCAACGATTAGATTTGCAATCTGTTCCCGTCCAAGGATCGCTGACCTATTTCCTGGTATGGAAAGCACTGTCAAAGCTTCGCACTGTCCCTTGGTGTTCGTCCGCAACGTGGACGTGATCCGTCACTTCCAGCGGTGTTTCACACGTATACGCCCTCAGTTTAACCGCAGATGGCACGAGTGGCGGTAAAGTGACTAGCTGCTTCAACAGCTCTTCCAGCACAAGGAAAAATGCGGCTCCCGTTTCTACATGCGACTTCAAGCATTTGTTCTCGAGCTTGACGTCAGCGCGACACTGTTGCTTTCTTTGGCAATCGTGATAAAGGGCGTATAGCGAGATCTCGTTTTCTTCCTGCTGATCGGCAACGGCAAGGATTTATCCCGCATCCCGCATGTTCCGGCCACGTGATTCATGCGCTTGAAGTTCTACGGTCGTACCACTCTGCTCTCCGATAACGACAAGGAAAACCATCGTGACTTTGTCCGCGTCAGTCATACTTCACCTTGGTCACGTCACCTTGCTTAATCGTGCCCGTACGCTACTTGTCTTCTTCAATGCCTGGCTCTCAACTTCCGTTGCGGTGTCGGGCCGAAACACTATCGACTCCTGGTCCGCCACTCTAACGCCTGTGGCAAATTTGCAAGCAGTTTCAGATGTCAGTTACTATTTGAAAAGACAGGTTTGGTCACTGGGTACTCTGACCAGATCTTCGAACACCATTTTAGCAAAGGTCTCCAGACTAAGCACATCCTGGAGTGTCCTGCACGCGTGTTTGCAAATGGCCGTTATAAGGCCGAGTTTAAGCTTCTTCTCTTGTATCGTCGCTACATCACAAAAATGCCAAAATATTTGGACGTACGAAGCAGTCATCGCTTCCTTCTTAAAGGAAGGTGTTGAATCCCTGCACCTGGCAACCCAGTGTACTGAATTGCCTCCGTCCTCACTGGATGTGCCCTTGTCGGTCCATTTGAAAGATAGAAAGCTGAGCCGGTTGGTAATGGTTCATAATGCAAAGCGGTAATTGGTAAAGCTTCATAATGCAAAGAGTACAGACGCGCTCACAAAGGCTGTCGGCAACACGAACGCTTTCGTGCATTATGCACCCGCCGGAGTTCCTTAGTAGCGTGTTCCTCTCCAGTGGCCCGGGAATGAAGGTAGCTATTACTTGTTTCGCGGCGGGCGGCTTAATCCCTAACACAGCATCTTACCTGGAAATAAATACACATTGCTGTAGGCCTGGAAATAAATAGACATTGCGAACACACTTTTTTTAATATTTTTATAACTATTCCAGGAATCCGCAGCAGCCCAAAATAAAACGAACGCGGTACACACGGGACCATACCCAGGATGTCCTCGGTGTTAGGATCACTTTTTTTCGTTGTACCAAGTAGTTTTCTCTCATACCGACCATATTATTCACCAGCGGGTTTTCTTACGCTATTTACGTTTCTTCTCAATACACCAAACATTCCGATACCTTGGTTTCCTGGAATATCTATATTTCATGCGTTATATGCACTTTTGCTTCTCCATAATATCCACTTTTTTGTTTTCCCGGTTTTCTTCGTATGATTTTTGGCCATGGTAATTATGTGGCTTATGCATAAATGTGCACGTGTGTCAAGCCCAGAGACTAAGCTCCAACGCTTTGAATACCGCAGCTAAGCACGAAAAAGTGAAAAAGATATCCACCAGAATTCTGCTCGGATCGTGGAGCCTGTTCCTGTTCATAGTTGTGACGGCGCTGAGCAGCTGTCTCGTGAGCACCATGCTCGTGAAGGGTACAGAAGATCACGTGAACAGTCTCCAAGACATCCTCAGATTTCCGAAGCTCAAGATCATCGCGGAAAGAAGGACTGGATTTGAGCATTTTGTCATGGTGAGTGCAGACGTCGAAGGCCTTCTTTCGCGTGATGCAGTAATCTGTTTGCAAGCTTTGTGCAGTAAAGCAGAAGGAACACTGACACATGGCTGTATAATGCACTGTAATGCATGCCTGTTCATAGATTGTCCGTGCTGGTCTTGGTTTTGTTTGGCGCTGACTTGGCTGTGGGATTGTGCAGTAATCAAGCTGTTTTGAATTGTTTGTTGTACTCGCAGCACTTATCAGTTCCGCTTGTATAACTTGCTGGGTGTTTACATGTATTCAAATTAATTTGCCAGTAGGGTCACAGCTCCTGAGATTGTTTAAAGCACTGCCATAGCTTAACTAGCACTGCCGGCATTCAGCAACACTGCGGAGTGAACAAAACGAAAGCTCCGACATGATCGTGAGGTGCGAGGGTACTAGGACGATATCAGTTATGAATGCCCTGAACGCTGCTTTTAAGTGCAATTTGCGCAAGTTGCCAATGGAAGTTGTTGACCACATGGTGATCCATCCATAAGAAAAGCAGGGCGCGTTCCAGCTGGAAAACAGTTGCGCTGTGCTAAGTAGATCAGGCGCGACAGACAAGCCCGGTATTTTGCGAGGAACTTGTACTTTTATAAAACGCCACGGAGTCACTGGAACAAATATCCATTAGTAGTAGTAGTAGCAGTAGTAGTAGTAGTAGTAGTAGTAGTAGTAGTAGTAGTAGTAGTAGTAGTAGTAGTAGTGGTAGTAGTAACAATTGTTTTTATGTGGCGTGGAGTTTTTCGACTCCGAGTACGATGATTATGCTCGTATGTCGGACGTTAAGACATATTTATTAAATTCTTAACGCCCCTTCAAATTTTCCCCGAGCCTTCCGGAATACAATCCAATCACCTTAGAAACGAGCGCCTTCGTCTTCGCTTGCCTTCCACGCCGGCTAACATCACATTAATTTCCACTACGCGTCCACGGCCGTCAAGCTCGTTCTCTTTTCATGTTATTCATTTCCTAACAGCGTAAGAGTATTCGCTAGTAGTCCATGAGTTTTATGCAAAGGCATGGTTTTCTTCATCACAACTTTTACTTTCTTGTTGTACTAAGCCGTCCTTTACGTGTCTACAACGCAAATTGCTTGATGTGCCAAAAAAGAAATTGAGAAGTTCAGAAACCAGAAAAACTTCCATAAGGTTCACTAGTTCTCATAATTTGAATCTTTATTAATACATTCTTTTGAACATGTTTCGTGCACTTGACTCAAGCAGAATCGTGTTATCAAAGAGAGAAATTGCTTCCGCGGAACTAGGTCAAAGTTTCTTTATCTTCAGAAAAGAGGAAGTGAGGCTTGTTTAACCAATTTGACAGCACCATGTTGGCGCAACTACAGGCTTGATTGTCGGCAACTAAAGTTCTTAAAAACTACGTAAAGATGACACAGTGAATTGAATACGAAAGTTACACGCTCAGGAAGCCTGGGGCGCACCATGCGATGTTAATGTTTCGAAAACCTTAGTGTTATTTCATCCGTTTTATATATTTTCTTCTGGTGCAAAACGCATTCACTGGACCTCCGCGAACTATAGATTTGGGGTTTATAACACTTTACCCTGTTAAGCTAACGCGAGTGTCACGTGAGAGGAACGCATGTCTAGCGCGTCGGCCACAGACGCCTCTGGCGAACTCGTTCACGGTCTGGAAGGTATCAAAGTTGCAGAGTGTCGCGGAATCGAATCTCGACCGAGGCGGCCGCCATTCTACGGAGGCGAAATACTGAGTGCACGTTGAAGAAACCCACGGGGTCGAAATTTCCAGAAGCCCTCCACTGCGGAGTTTCTCATAATCATATCGTATAGTTTCGGGACGTAAAACCAAACAAAGCATTGTTGCAGGCTTTACATTCTACCATGAGGTGATGTGCTGTCGCTTGTGTAGGTAGATCTTTATCGGTTCGGGTAACAGCGATACAAGGATGCTTCAAATGTGAGCCAATCATAGAGTTAGCGCAACGTTGAACTGCACTTGAATGGCGACAAAACGACCGAAAGTACGTATTAAACGGCGAGTGCGTATAATGCTAGGGGCTTACGGTGAGCCAAGAATTCAGTAAGACGTGGCGAGACCAAATATGACTGGTGAGATCCGCCGCGAGTTGCCGATACCAAAACGTAATTTAATATTGAGCACTATAGTACTCCCTTGGTGAGTTTGCTATTTTTAAGATGATGGTTTAAGACGATCATTAGTGCAAGCCGCCATGTTCAGATGCTGCTTGCGTTTCCGCAAAGCAAGCGAAGTGCCCTTGAGTTTGCCGTTTTTCGTCCAGCGCGCGTGCTGATAGCTCTAATGACGATGAGCCGAAAAGACGACGTAATTATGAGGCACGCCATAATGGACGGCTCTGGATTAATTTTGACCACCTGTTGTACTTTAACATGCGCGTACCTATAAGTACATTCGCCCATTTTTAATTTAACCTGAACGCGCCAGCGTCGACGGCCGAGTTGATGAGCGCTGGGAAACAGAGCGCAGCGACGAAATCAATGACAGTATTCGCGTGCGCGCAAAGACCATTTCCGGGTCGCTACCTTCTACTAGGCTTTTCCGCGAACAGGACACCACCCCCGTTACTTTTGAGAACCGATATCTTCTCTTTTCTTTTTTCTTTTGTGAACGTTGCCAACAAGTTATAAAGACAAGATGAAGCGGTCGCAGATTATATTGATCGAATGCGATATCAATTCAGACCTTTCTCGCATGCAGCAAAAGAAGACGATACACGTTGGATCTTCTCATCTTTTCTCAGCGGTGTTCATAAAACAGAAGGAAACGCGATAACCAACAAAAGGCAAGAGGGATTTGGTCCGTTTCGCATAACAGCCTGGTAGACAAAAGCAGCATCGGACCGTTCATTCTCGTTCTCTGTGGCGGCCATTTTAAAGAGGTGAAATGCGAGAAAGGGAAAACGCCTGTGACCTCGAGCTGAGTCAGCACTTTAGCCGTAGTCCTAAGTTGGTGCAGATAAGCACTTTATCAACTGCAGTGATATATTCGCTGGTTATAACAAACGTAGCATACAATTGTTCGCAACTGCGACAACTGTGCGCGTCGAGCCCAAACACGGCCCACTGCGTCCGAAAACGTGCTTACCAAGTCTACAGCCACCTTCTGACCGTTAGGTTCCTACTGGCAGCTGAACCTGAGGGAAGCGGCCCTCGAGTTCTTGAAAACAACAGACTTGCTCAAGTGGCTGTAATAGGGATATCAATGAAAGGGAAAATTTTTCCCATTCATAAGCGTTGCTCCAACTTGCGGGTTTCCCCAGAACTCATTTCCAATAATGAGGTCAGATACAATACAAGAGCGACCGACTGTGACATTGTTCAGTGTGCTTCCTCTCTCTCTCTCTCTCTCTCTCTTTGCTTTTAGTCTTCCCCACCGTTTTCATCTTGTGTAAAGTAGCATACCGGCTGTCCTGCACTAGATAACCTCTCTGCCTTTCTCCCTCTCCTATTTTCGTGCCTCATTCCCTGCTGATGGATATCGGGTGTGGCAACGTAACAGTGGTTCTACTCAGTTCTCAGCCTACATAAAAGCTTCGCTCTCTCTCTTGTGTGCGTGAGCTCTTTACCTTTGCCTCCACTTTCCTCTCTCTGTCTCAAAACGCAGAAACCAACCACACCGTTCTTCAGAAGACTGCAACGTCAAGTTGATCTCGTTGAAGGATCCCTCTCTCCGGGACCCGTGCAGGATGACGTGTTCGATCGGGTCGAAAGCGGAAGTCACGTGCTCATACACGAGCGCG